>CM042147.1:110747941-110757941 GCA_023376005.1 Doryteuthis pealeii | reverse complement strand
ACGGTACATCAACTCCCTATGGGCTATTTAATGTCGAAATTTGATTCATTTTTAAATGCTTGATTATAATCATAACTGTATTTTCAATGCTCCATAGCAATCAATTTTAATCGCATTTTTAAAAAAATTCTCTGTAATAATCATTTGTTTACAGTCATTTATATGATATCAAGTATTCCTATCTAATGCAAATAATTTGTACACGATTTTATGTTTTCAAGTAACTGTTCTTATTTAATTATAATAGTTTATTTGCACAGTCACATGGTATAAAATATTGTTGTATAGCATACACCAAATAAGATGTATGCTTCGTAGTATACTTATCTATAGGATTGGAACAAAAGTCTTGTCCGATACAATACTGTTGTGTGAGACACCAACAGCCCGCGCCCTATGATACCTGTGTCCGGTAGCTTCGGACCGGGAATTCAAATTAACGACGTGATCCCAGAGGGCCATCCTCCAGGCAACACCCGTCCCCTTGATTTTAAGGGGAAGGGTTGGGTTTATTACCGAGTACTTGCGGCACCCCTTTGATGGGGAATGCCGACGGGATCCACGCATTTTTTGTGCCTGTCATCCCATGAGCTTCGGTTCGTGGTTGGCCTCACATTAAATGGACCTTTGTGTCTGACCGACATAAGTGGAAAATACCCACTTTTTCTGCCATATTACGAGATGTAGCATATTTGTCAAACGCCCAAACCTCTAGCTCAGGCGGTAGAGCGTTCGGCTAGAAACCACAAGGTTCCTAGTTCGATACCGGCCCTCGCCAACTCAGCGTATGAATAGCACAGGCATCTGTGCGGTAAAGTAAAGAGCTGATGGTAGGTGTGGCGCTCCAGCTCAGATATAAAAACAATCTCCTTGGTCTAGTGCTAGAGAAAAGGGGAGAGACTCCCTCGCTGTGTGGCTCATACCGACATTAGACCACCGCGACGACTTTACTTACATCATCTATGGTCAATGATCGTCCAATTCTGTCTTCATAATCAACGACGGAATCCCCAACAATGAATTTTGCAATTGTTCTCTGGCAGTTTCTCACAGACACAGTACCAGTGCCAAACATTGTTGTATAGGCTCTATATATTGCATCTATTCCGTTTAGTCACAACACTGGCTTTCTATTTTTTTGTTCTTACGCTTGGCTCTGTCCAATCAGACACCGCCTACAAGGTTAGTAAACGGTTAATATCTTCTTAGTTTTTTTAGTAACAAACAAAAGACGATGTGGTTTTTCTCATACGCCTTTTATCTTATTCACCTAAGTTAAACAAACACGCGTGGAGAAATGGCCCCGAACGACAAGACGTCATTTTATCATCTTCTTCTCAATAGCTGGCGCATGCATTCCATCTTTTTTAAAAAAAATGTCAGTATTTTTAAGTCGCTTCTCTTAAATTCCATTATATACCACAAAATATTCTTTTTTTGAATAACTGCTATCTGAAATGAATGAAATATATAAATTAACCATTTAAACATTTAAACAAAGTATTTAATAAAACATTGAAACATTTTAGAAACACTGACGAATGATGTTTTGTTTATATATTTCTCGATTTACATGTTGTTTTTATTGGTTAAATAAATGTTACTTTGTATTGGACAAGACTTTCGGTCCAATCCTATACTTTTTATGCTGGTCATCTTATTTTTATCATATGCTGCTACTAAGCTGAGCATCTCAGTATAGATCTGGATAGTTGTCTCTTCTATGTTGTCTCTGCTCTGTGTGGATCTGTGCTCTCTTGGTTGGCTTTCTGGTATTTCTTCTTGGGTCTTTAATCTTGGAATTTCTTGCCTGTGCTCATTGATAGTTTTTAGTAACGAACACAAGACAATGTTTTTTTTTCTCAGTCATCTTTTATTTTATTCACCTAAGTTTAACAAACACACGTGGAGAAATGGCCTCGAACGACAAGACGTCATTTTATCGTCTGTTCTGTCTCGTCACCTAGCCAAAAACTGACTTTCTAAACTAACTTTCTGTTTTTCTCACACTCGAGTCTGGTCAATGAGAGAAGTGGTCAATTAAAAGGTTAAGTTCTGTTTATCACTTATCTGTGTTTTTCCATGATTCAGAAATTACCGTTATTTTAATTTTCTTTTAGTTCAGTCGGTATAGCACCTGCCTGGGAATTGCGAGTTTCCTGGTTCGATATCAGTTCTCGTCAACTCAGTGCACAAGCAGCACAGATTGGGTAATCTGATCTGTTCGGAAAAGAATGTCAAGTTTCGTTCCAATCAGAAAGAAATATTTCAACGCAAATAAAGTGAGGGATCTGTTTGAGAATAGTAACATGGATGACATTTTATCCTTCTAGAAATAAATAAAAATGCACCACTAATTATGAATCAGATATAAAATACATCCACGAATACACCCACGAAACTATCTACAAAAATACAGATGTTAAGCAAACTTGAGTACCGACTTTTATCTCACTCTTACAGTTTTGGCATTAAATACTCCACAGGGTTCATATGCCATTAAACAAACCAAACCTTAAACCTCCTTTCTACTCTACTAAGTTTGCTCAGTAAATAAATATTGTTCTTGTTAATTCGTCGTGAATGTTTTTTTTTTTTTTTTATATATATCCTTTCTTCTTTTGGACGTCCGTCGCAGACGACGATGACGTCACTCCATATCTTCAGTTGTAAACCCTCTGATGGCTCATTAGCCCAATTCTGGACTTGCAGATGCGGTCACACATTGCAGGGGAAATTCCCATCTACATTTTGTTGTTCATGACGACGAAGACGTCGCCGCTCTGCAGTCCTATTTATCTCATTATTAATCAACTTAGCTCGTGTGCGGCAGGCGTCTCGCCAACCCTGTCTGTCTGAGGCCAGATCTTCCACGCTAGAAGGTGTGATGGTATATTTATTCAGCGTTGTCTTGATATGGTCTTTGAACCGCTTTTTTTAGGGGGTGGGCTCCTGTCCTCCGCGTGCCATCCGTGAGTTTACTGTAAAGTAGTTTACGGGGAAGTCTGTAGGCATGCGGATGGTGTGACTCAACCATCGCAGTTAGCGTATATATATTCACACGATGGTATATATACACACACACACACACACACACACACACACACACACACACACACACACACACACACACACACACACACAGAGGCTTGAACAACGAAGTGTTTGTTCAATTTTAACTAAAAATGTTAGCAACAAGTTGTGGTTTCCAAACCGACAAACATGCGTAGACAACCTTCATGCATCGAAACCATAGCTTGAAATGATACTCAAGCAAGTACCACCACTGCAGGTCAGAGTGAACATGAGAGAAAACTCAATGAAGGGGCGAATCTAAATATCCGGATGCTCCAGAACTGGAATCTCAATCTCAAATGCAGTTTAGTGTCATACATAGGATCCTTCTTTTTAAGGACCTTAACCCTCTTCAGAGAATGCAGTCGACATATCTTAGGCACCGCTGTCAGGAAGACACGCAGTCTAGTTTTAAGATAAGATAATAATAAATTTCGTTGTCATAGAAACATGAGGCGTTTTAGAAATCCAAACGTGTCTGGTATTTTTTCCATGGGTAATAAGTAGGTAGACTGTACTACTTATTTCGTTATCTCTCTCTCTCTCTCTCTCTCTCTCTCTCTCTCTCTCACACACACACACACACACACACACACACACACACACGCGCGCGTGCGCGCACACACGCACACACACATGAAATGTTGAACGGCGAATTACAAATTTAGACAACAATAAAAATAAGTAAATTGTAAGGGACATAACTTTAACTCATATGCACTTGAGGTAGGGTTACTTCCCTTACATTCAGTTCTATTTTAATTGGGATTACATTACAAAGTAATGAATGCTGCTAACGAATAAGAACAATTATATTCTCTCATCTCCCGTTTTATTTTGAACAGATTTACTGTTCAGACAACATTTTTTCTATCCTAATGTCCCGATGAAGGTTTGATAAAAACCGAAACATTTTAGCGTCGATGATAAATTCATCTTTTTGGAAATATTTCTTTCTACGTTATAAAGTAGGTATTTACTCAACTATTTGAATGATTCATATGACTCTGCACCCTAGTATAAAAAATGAAATGAAAAAAAAACAAAAACAAAAAAACAAAAAACAAAACAAAAAGAAACAGAGACAAGTTTATTTATTTCGAGTGAAAAGGGGATAGATTCCCTCACCGTCTGGCTGATACTGACTTTAGGCCACCCAGACGACTTTATTTTAATACCGAATTTTGATATTCTGTTTCATTACAGTACCGGCAGTTGCTTAAATGCTTGCCCATCTAAGTATTGAACAGGCCCATTGCTGCTTAACTTCGGTGATCTAGCAAGAACCAGAGCTTTCAACGTGACTTGATTGCAATATGAAAAGACTGGGATAGATTGATAAAAAAGACTGGGATAAATATATAGATATGAAAATACCGAGTTAGATAAATAAGAAAAGACTGGTTTGTTGGTTGTTTTACGGCATATTAACCCTTTTCGGGTCATCTAATGTCGAATCAAGTTCGCAATAAAGGACAGATCCCTTACAGTACCTGATATTGCTTTATTACCCAATTAAGTATTGAAGAGGATAATTGCTGCTTAACTTGAGATTGTGTTTTTCTGCCTGTAACCGAAACTATATCACTACTCAAGTCACAATTCCCTTAGTTATTTACATCACATTCTCCATGATTTTATTTTTTATTTAGACCTCAATTATTAATAAAATTGTTTTACATTATTCATACTGCTGGCCTTATCTACAGGTATTTGCCTCTCATCCCACTTATGAACGCTGAACGCAAGGTCTCGTTATAACGTGGGCCCACCCATAAGCCGAAGCACATGAGTGATAAACACAAAAAAATTGCGTCGATCCCGTCGGCATTCCCCTTCAAGGAGGGCGCCTCAAGCGCTGAGCAATAAAACCAGCCCTGCCCCTTTAAATCAAGGGGGCAGGTGTTGCCTGGGGGGATGGCCCCCTGGGATCGACGCTATTAACTCGTAAAGATCCAGGGCCGAAGCCACTGGACCCCCGGCGTGGGCCGGAGCTACATAGTATTTACCGCGTACCCCACTTGTACGGGTCAGGCACAAAGTCCCTATTAACGTGGGACCACCCACAAGCCGAAGCTCATGGAGTGGCAGGTGAAAAATTGCGTCGATCCCGTCGGCATTTCCCCTCAAGGGTGGCGCCTCAGGCGCTGGGCAATAAACCCAGCCCTGCCCCTTTAAATCAAGGGGCAGGTGTTGCCTGGGGGATGGCCCCCTGGGATCGACGCCATTAATTATAGCACTCCCCACCCGTTGGGCGGGGCTACATGGTATTTACCGCGTACCCCACTTGTACGGGTCAGGCACAAAGTCCCTATTAACGTGGGACCACCCACAAACCGAAGCTCATGGAGTGGCAGGTGAAAAATTGCGTCGATCCCGTCGGCATTCCCCCTCAAGGGGGCGCCTCAGGCACTGGGCAATAAACCCAGTCCTGCCCCTTTAAATCAAGGGGGCAGGTGTTGCCTGGGGGGATGGCCCCCTGGGATCGACGCCGTTAATTATAGCACTCCCCACCCGTTGGGCGGGGCTACATAGTATTTACCGCGTACCCCACTTGTACGGGTCAGGCACAAAGTCCCTATTAACGTGGGACCACCCACAAGCCGAAGCTCATGGAGTGGCAGGTGAAAAATTGCGTCGATCCCGTCGGCATTCCCCCTCAAGGGAGGGCGCCTCAGGCACTGGGCAATAAACCCAGCCCTGTCCCTTTAAATCGAGGGGGCAGGTGTTGCCTGGGGGGATGGCCCCCTGGGATCGACGCTATTAACTCGTAAAGATCCAGGGCCGAAGCCACTGGACCCCCGGCGTGGGCCGGATCTACATGATATTTACCGCGTACCCCACTTGTACGGGTCAGGCACAAAGTCCCTATTAACGTGGGACCACCCACAAGCCGAAGCTCATGGAGTGGCAGGTGAAAAATTGCGTCGATCCCGTCGGCATTCCCCCTCAAGGGTGGCGCCTCAGGCGCTGGGCAATAAACCCAGCCCTGCCCCTTTAAATCAAGGGGGCAGGTGTTGCCTGGGGGGATGGCCCCCTGGGATCGACGCCGTTAATTATAGCACTCCCCACCCGTTGGGCGGGGCTACATAGTATTTACCGCGTACCCCACTTGTACGGGTCAGGCACAAAGTCCCTATTAACGTGGGACCACCCACAAACCGAAGCTCATGGAGTGGCAGGTGAAAAAATTGCGTCGATCCCGTCGGCATTCCCCCTCAAGGGGGGCGCCTCAGGCACTGGGCAATAAACCCAGTCCTGCCCCTTTAAATCAAGGGGGCAGGTGTTGCCTGGGGGGATGGCCCCCTGGGATCGACGCCGTTAATATAGCACTCCCCACCCGTTGGGCGGGGCTACATACTGAAGACATTTAATTGTATTTTATATATACAACAGAGTAGCGGTTTACAGTGTGAATGGGAAGGCTAATTTGCATATTAATATACAAAATTTGATTTTAATAAATATGTGCTTAGTATTATTGATTTCTAATTGTTTGGTTTTATCTTAATGAATATGAGCAAACATCTCGGGAATAAATTTTAAATGAAATCCATTAACATGAAGAAATAACTGTAATTTTATTTTTTACTTTATGTTTTAACTAAATAGTTAAATTAGGAAAAGTTATCAATGAAACACAGAAGTGATGGGAGAGTAAGTTTCAGTTGTTCTATTTTTCGATTATAAATCCCCTCTGTTTCAAATATTTTTATCTGCCTTCATATTTAGTTCCATTAGCCTTTCTAATTTAATGTAATATTCTATTACATTAAAACTTAAATACTTACACCCGGAGGGTTCATATATTTGCTAGTAGATGTAAAAGATTGCCAAGAAAATGTTCTATTTTTCGATTATAGCCCCCTCTGTTTCAAATTTATTTTATATCTATTTATCCTCAGTCTTATTTATTTCCCTTAGCCTTTCTAATTTAATCTAATATTTTATTACATTAAAACTTGAATACTTACACCCGGAGGGTACATATATTTGCTAGTATAACAAATAATTGTTTCAGCAAGTATCACTATGACAAGTGTATCTCCGTTACACTTCTCAGGACATTGTGATTCTATTAAAAGAGTTTGAATTATTATTCTTGTAAATAATATTGAGGAGGCGCCTGTTGTGTAATGGTTATCATCGTAGGAAAAAGATACGGCGACACGAATTCTAATCCTGGACGCGATTGGTTAATTTCACATACCGTTAATATCCAGCTATTCTCTCTCCAGCTATGGGTAAATAGTAGAGAAGACTAGGATCTTAAATTTGGTCTGGCAACCAGCCAAGAAGAATGTTGGTTGGTAGGTTGATTGATTTTAATGGCATATCAACCCGTCTAGGTTTATGTCATGCCTAGCGGTTTGGAAGTAATACATGTTGTGTATCTATATTTACACTTTTGTAGTAATTGGTTTTTAACAATGTGTTAGCATCATTGGGAATCATGTGTGATATTGATCAGGTTCATGTCTATATTCTATGGTATAATTTTATTTCCTTCAAATAGAACTGAATGTCTTCTATGTTGACTTTTTCAAATAGATCTTTCATATTGTTTACATTAAAATAACAGTTTCTGATGTGAGCAAAAACCCTGCATTCTATGAATAAGTCTAGGAGAAGAAAAACTTTGAATTCAAACCTGTGCTAAAATATTGACCTTGTGTCACATCCTGCTCGTGCGGAGGGGATTTTAATACATACCAGTGATAAACTTTTTCCTTGTTGAATTTCCTTGTTCATCCCTATTTGAAAAGTATTAAAAAACAAAAAAAAAAACAACAAAAAAACAAACAAAAGAGAACAAACTCCGTCCACAGCTACGACAAACGTTTATTTAATGATAATAAAAAAATAATGATCTGTCTATTTTCACTTTTTCAAATGGCGATTAAGAGTGACTATATCCCTTCCTCACCTAATATTATGTATGCGATAGTTAACTTAGCAATCCTTCGCGTCTGAATCATCACCGTGAAACTGACAGTAACGCAGAGAACCTTGTTACAATATTTCGGTTTTAAACGTTTTAAAAAGTGATTTATATATTCTATCTATTTCACTGTCTGTCTGTCTCTTTCTCTGTCTGTCTTTCTCTTTCTCTGTCTGTCTGTCTGTCTGCCTGTCTGTCTGTCTGTCTGTCTGTCTGTCTCTCTCTCTCTATATATATATATATATATATATATCTATACTAAAGCTGAACGAATCAACTTTTGCCACCTAAAGGCTTTTTTCCTAAATAGTTTAATGACACAAAACACATCTCAGAATATAATCTAATCCTAAATCTAATAAATGTTTCAAAAAATTCCATTTCATTTGGTTCTGATTAGTCGTAATTTGCAATTAAGTAAAAAATTCCACCATTCCCTCTCTTTACTTCCTGCCTGTTTCTTACCACCCACCCACCCTCTCAATATATTTAGATATTAAAATATTAAAATATTCATTATATGTGTTACTTTCTCTAATTGCTCCAAGTGTGTGTGTGAGAGAGAAATTAGCTCCTTTTCAAACAAGCAATGAGAATCGACTGGCTGACTGCTGCTGACTGACTCTCACCCTCTCTCTCTCTCTCACTCATTCCCTCTCTCTATCTCTCTCCAGTTCTTTTTTTACAAAGCACTACTTAAAATTTATCGAAGGAAGGTAAACATAAGATAATTGTTTGATTTCTAAAAAATAATATAAATAAGATTCCTACACAATGTGACTTGAATGATATTATGAATGAATGTTAAAATCCGCCATGTCGGCCGGGGCGTTAGAATGCACCGACTGCACCTCTGCAGAGGGGTAAGACTCCCCCAATGGGGACACCTGTTGGCCGTGGGTGGCGACCCGTGATGCTTAAGGATAGAGCCCAGGTGGATGAGCAGTTCATGACATGCTATACTCCACTTTGGCCCTATCTTGGGCTAGACGGGCGGTCGGAGAGGCCCCCCTCCGATCAATCGGCTGGTCACGTCAAGCCCTAGCACCTATATGATTTTCCCAGCCCTATTGCCCTTATGGCAAGCCCCAACCCCTTTTTATCATATGGGTGCTAGAAGGCGGTGGCTGCGGGTCTACATGTCCTGGGAATGACGTTAAACTCTATCTGATGGTGAGGTTCCAGTTTTGGAGGTTTGGGGAATGTGGAGCACCCCATTCATCACCATTGTTCCCTGGTCCACTCTGACCCGGAGTGGTAGTACCTGTTAGGGTCCCATCTATGGGTTAAATAGAAAAATGTATTTATAAAAAAATTGTATTATCCATTAAGAATTGATTTATTTCAAAACTTTATCGGTATTAAATGACCCACTGAGGTTGATATGCCGTAAAACAAAACAGACCAAACCAAACCAAACCAAACAAAAGTTTATTTATATCCATTTATATTTATATTTTGTGAAAGATAAAGATACAAAAAATTCTTCTAAATCAAAAATATTAGGCAATATTTTGCAAAATAAATTTATCCCCCTCCTCCGACTGAAAAACAAATTACCAAAAGTCTAGGAATTATCCGATTTTAATAACATTTTCAATGTTGATTTATCAATCAATGACAACGCATCAGTTATTTTATTTCAAAAATTAAAAAAAAATTTTTTCAGCTCACTTAACATTGACCGCCCCCATGTTTTTCTTTGGTAGGGGCGCAAAATATCGGTGGGGGTTATGTAAAGTTGAAACTAATTACAGTAAGAATAAAAAGACAAAAGACTGAAGGTGTAAATAGAAGCAACAAATTTAAGGGAGCTATCCTGGTAGAAAATAAGTACCGGAAATCAGAAAATAAAATGTAAAATAAAAACTAAAAAAATAATTTTTGTAGATCTTTTTTTTACTTTTTTCGATTTAATTGGCTATTATCTTATAAAAGGAAAAAAATACATTGATATTTGTTCTGTTTAAATGGAGGGGGCCT
>CM042147.1:110730441-110745441 GCA_023376005.1 Doryteuthis pealeii | reverse complement strand
ATGAAATAATGATTTCGGTGAAAAAACTTGTGGTTATATGCACATTAAGGTAGGTCGATTTTTCACATTAAAAAATATATCAAATTGTCCATCAATGCGAAAGTTGTGTTAGTATACTGAATACTGATACCAAAAATTAGATCTTTTACTTGCACCATTGTTTGAGGATATAGCATCAAATATTGTCTATTAAAATGCACTAAAAATCCTCGTTTCATTTATTTTTTGTCTCCTAAAGAATTCTCTTTTCTAATAGAAATCCAAAAATGCAAAAGTAGGTAACACTTCATGCTTGATTTCAAGTTAACAATGTCTATACTTTGGAACCTCGATTCTTGAAGGACTGAAGTTAAACAATTCAGAGTTTGAACAAAAAATTTGAGTAAAAAAATGTGTGATACTTTGCATTGCACTAAAATGCATCGCTGAAGAATGCATCTAAGGAGTCGCGTGTAGTATATATATATATATATATATATATATATATATATATATATATATATATATATATATATATATCCATACGTGGATAGGATGTAGTAAATCATGAGTAAGGCTAAATTTTACGAAAACGAAGATTTTTATTGCATTTTAGTACACGATACTTGATGCTATTTCCTCAAATAATGGTGCAAGTAAAAGATCTAATTTTTGGTATCAGCATTCAGTATACCAACACACAACTTACGCATAGATGGACAATTTGATATTTTAAAAAAAAGTGAAAAATCGACCTACCCCAATGCACATCTCGCCACAAGTTTTTTCACCGAAATCATTATTTCATGTATCCATCAACAGAAGGGTTAAAAGATTTTAGCTGCGAAAAACTTAACCATTTGCTTCCGAATTCCAATAGAGTTTAAAATATACAATTTGGGTTCGATTCTTTCAAGCGTTCTTTTCATTTTATCTTATAAGCTCGATTCTAGATTCATCAACTATCCCTAATTATTCAATAAATATCTTTCCGGTTTTCCTTCACATCTAAAATTAGTCACTTTAATTCACCATTTAATTGTGGTGTTATGGCTCTCATTTTGAAATGGGCTGATTATATGTCATAGAGAAGTAATCGTTGTATACTTATCTCATTTTCTATGCTACGTGGAGAGGCTCGAATCTGGTTGCTGGGCTGATGTTGAGTTGCTTGGAATTTGAAAACCAACTTGGGATGCCAGGCAACACCTTACCTTATGCCATTTATAGTTCTTAGTAATAACACAAAGCCACTTCTTTTTCTCATGAGGTTTTTATTCACCCCCCCCCAAGTTACAACTGCTAAGTGAGAGCCACGCATCACTCTGTCAACACATAGTTCCAAACTCCCTGAACATTCTCATCTCTCACTCTTCCTCTCTCCTACTTCGTCACGTGACACTTCTTGACCAGTAGAAAAATACCATGTGGCATTATGTTCATTCATCAAAAATTTTCTAACCTACTCTCTCTCTCTCTCTCTCTCTCTCTCTCTCTCGTGTTACATAATTACCAATAAAAAGGGTGTGGTGCATGCTACCCACAGATTCATTGACAGTATGTCTGCACCAGGACCAACGCCCTGTCACACAGTAAATGAGATATTGCTACCGAAGTATATGAACTGTGGAATCGCATGATGAAATCGTTACCGTCATAGGAAATGGCAAGATGAATCCAAATCCTGGGAGAGGCTGTAGGCACTTCACACTTGGGAAAGGTATGAATTCAATTATTTTCCTTCCAACTGTGGATAAATTGTAGGACAGACCGGGCTTTCCAATCATGGCTAGGCAGCCAGTCTAAGAGAAGGAATTCAAACCTGTTAAACTCCATTTAAGAAATTGACCAAGTGTCACATTCTACTTCTGCGGAGGGTTTGGTAAATATGTGTATGAACTGGTCAAGCCAGTATTCCATGGTGAATTAAAGGGAAGTAAACAAGTTCGTTTCATCGATTCCACTGATCGTGCTGGTAACCGTCATGAGAATCTGCAGCCCAGTAAAAAAAAAAAAAAAAAAAAACAAAGCAAAAAAAAAAAAAAAAAAAAAGAAACCCGAAAAAACAAAAACAAAAAAAAAAAAAACAAAACAAGTTTATTTATTTATTCATTTTATTACTTAAAAAAGTCGAGTATGAAAATAACCAAAATGACAGTAAAAATATATATGTATATATATACGAGGGTCGGTTGAAAAGTTCACAGGCTGACCAAGATACTCTCATGGAATGTGAACAAATGAGGTTTATTTTTCATCAAATTTCCCCTTACGGTCCACACACTTCTTCCATCGGTGTTGCAGTGCTTGGATCCCATTAGAAAAAAAAAAAAAAAAAAAAAAAAAAAATCATCAACAGTAGATATGACGTCATCATATAAACTTTTCAGCCCACGCTAGTATATTAGGTATGTGCAATAGTGCGCATCGACGTCTTTTTTTTTTTCTTTTTTAATATTTAATTTTTTTTTTTTTTATCTGTTTTTGATACGGAGGAGAAAAAAAAAAATTAAAAAAAAGAAAAGAAAAGAAAAAAAGAAAAGAAAAAAGAAAAGAAGATAAGTAGGAACGCATTATGGGACACAATATGGAATAAGGTATTTAGTCACTTCTCAGAAATACAATATTTGATAATTATCGTTTTTTTTTTTTTTTGTTTTTAATCAGAGCTATTTTGAAAACGAATATAATATAATATAATATAATATGATGAAATATAATATGATAATATATATATATATATATATATATATATATATATATATATATATATTGTATTACCTTCAGTTTCTTGGTGTTAAGTCAATCGTAAGACAAGTGTCTGACGATTGAATCGCCACCATGAAATTGGCAATAATACAAAGAAGTTTGTGACAACAGTTCAATTTTAAACGTTTTTAAAATATGATTTATATATTCTATTTATTTCATTCTTTCTCTCTGTCTGTCAGTCTGTCTGTCTGTCTGTCTGTCTCTGTATTTCTGTCCCTCTCTCTCTCCCTATCTCTCTCCTATCTATCTATCTATCTATCTATCTATCTATCTATCTATCTATCTATCTTTCTTTCTTTCTTTCTCTTTGTTCTCACTTTCTATCTATCTTTTTTTTAGATCGACTCCATACCCATATATTTTTGAAACTAAATTAACCTGGGTACTTGGATACGTATATTTTATTTTAATCGAAGGGGATCCCTGGGGGCGGGGGTGTTGAATAAACCTCGACTGAAAATGTTTCCCTTCGATTCAAATGAAATTTAAACCATAGGTAAATGACAAGATATGATGCCTATTCACAAATTTTCAGCGAATTATAATAATATTAAAACACCATAATAGGTTAAACTCTGGAAGCCCATAACTTAGAACCTCTATAATTACGGGATTTTTCTATTAATTAAATGTAAATTAACAAAAATAATTAACTCTCTTTTATAATTTTTTTAAAGCTAATTTAGACATTTTATCTATGACAAAACTTCACTAGAATTATGTCAACAAAATTGATTAATTTACTAGCTTAAAAGCCGCCTTATCGGACAGCAATTAAGCTAATATATATATATATATATATATATATATATATATATATATATATATATATATATATATATATATATATAGCTGTGTTATATTCAGTACAAATCAGGTTAAAACAGAGAAGATTCCATTCACATACTGAATAATTTTCGTGTGTATATATTCAACATATATGTATGTGTGTATATGCTTCTGTGTATGTGTGTATGTGCGTGTGCTTAACTGTGATTGTATGTATGTGGTGTGAGTACGTGCATGCGTGCGTCTGTATGTTTTTGAGTGTACGTGAATCTGTGTGTTTGTGAATGTGAATTCATGTGTTCTTGGGCCAAATTACGGGGCCAACACTGAAAAAAGTGTGTGTGTGTGTGTGTGTGTGTGTGTGTGTTGGTGCGATTGTTATCTGTACAACGTTTCGACAAATGTAGCCTCCGGCCTTCTTCAGGTATTTCTTGTCGGACTCGGGAACCTTCCCGAGTTCGAGAATGTTCGCGAGTCCTATAAGAAGTTCGGAGGGCACATCGGCCGAAACGTTGTGCAGATAACAATAAAGATGAGAACAATAGTCCGAATAATCCAAATAATACTGATTTTGTTTGTTTCTTGTATTTTATTTCCAGTACTGCTCATTCTCACGCATCCTCGCTCATATTTCTTGTACCATCCGTTTTTTTTTATGAACTGCGAGTAAATATCCAACTATTAATAATTTGCTTGAAGCTGGACATATAACGGTTGAAGGGGTGCCGTCTCTCGGCGACTCGCACTTCACTGTGGGCGATTCCATCAATTTTTCTTTGTGAAATGCTAGTAAATATCCAGCAATAAGCCATAAGTGATTTGCTTGAAGCTAGGCATGTGACGGTTGAAGGGGTGCCGTCTCTCGGCGACTCGCACTTCACTGTAGGTGATTCCATTTTTTTTTGGAAAGAACGAAATGAGGAAGTGGAAAAAAAGACTGCTAAAAAAGCAACAGTGCTATAATAGCTCCGATTTCTTTTTCGTGAGTATTTTCTAGACATCAATCAGACTGAATATTGTCTTTGACAATAGTCACCAAACATAGGGTAGTCGGGAGGGGATGCCATATATATTGGTGGTGCTGTAGGCGTATAGGGAGGCAGCTGTATTGGCTCCGTGTTCCAAAAGTTGAAATCACCAATGGCCGGAGCGGACATTGGATAGGAGATCAGTGTGTCGAATCCGTTCTTTTCGGCGGCTGACGATTCGAATGGCTTTTCTAGCGAACATAGTTCTGTACATCTGTGGGATCTTTCAAATGCTGCAATGTCGGTTGAGATATCTGCGCTTGTTATGCAGATCTTGCCTCTGTTGAATTTGAAAGCCCGGAAGTTGGTTAGATACTTTTCGTTGTTGTTGAGTTTCAGGCTGATGTGGCTTATAGCAGAGAACAAGGGCCCCGTGTAGATAGTCTCCAGGTGACAGTTGCGGTATAAGTCGACCAGTACCCATTCGTCGGCCTTGGGCCGTCGCCAGCCCCTGAAAGCGGACACGATCCTGGAAGGTAAGGCTTCCCGTTCCATGATAGCCAAGGCGCTTTTGGGGATAAAGAATTTGGACGCTAAGTTGTTTGCTTGGAAGATCTGTTTGGTGGTCTTCAGCATCTTCCGAGCTTCGCAGTATTCCTGCCAGCTTTCATTCGTCCCTACCATGTTGGTTCTGATTATACATTTGTGGCCCACGTAGTTACCCGTGCCATTAAGGATTCCTTTGAAAAGGAGGTTTTCTTCATCTTTTCGACTTGGGGTATAGGCAAAGTTCGCAAAATAATTGCCTGATTCGAGTTTAAAAGAATACGTCTCGTTGTAGAACTCCATTGTGCTGATTTCTGTAAGACAAAAGAGAAAGAAATGGAAATTTAGTCGAAACAAAAAGAAAAAAACAAAACAACAAAAACAACAAAAACAACCCCCAAGCCGGAAGAAAGGTTATCCCGGATGTTTTGTCTGATAGGAGGCAAGTGGCCGTATAGCTGCTTTCTTGTGGGGATGTTGTTTCCACGATTTGTTTAAGACCGCACGCACTTTGGCCCTATCTTGGGCTAGATGGGCGGTCGGAGAGGCCCCCTCCGATCAATCGGCTGGTCACGTCAAGCCCTAGCACCTATATGATTTTCCCAACCCTATTGCCCTTATGGCAAGCCCCAACCCCTTTTTATCATATGGGTACTAGAAGGCGGTGACTGAGGGTCTACATGTCCTAGGAATGACGTTAAACTCTATCTGATGGTGAGGTTCCAGTTTTGGAGGTTTGGGGAATGTGGAGCACCCCTTCATCACCATTGCTCCCTGGTCCACTCTGACCCGGAGTGGTAGTACCTGTTAGGGTCCCATCTATGGGTTAAATAGAAAAATGTGTTAATAAAAAAATTGTATTATCCATTAAGAATTGATTTATTTCAAAATGTTATCGGCATTAAATGACTCACTGAGGTTGATATGCCGTAAAACAAAACAAACCAAAATACTTTGTTGATTTTTTAAATAATTTGAAATCAAGCTAAAATTCATTGGAATGAATGGATGCGATTTTTTTTTGTCATTTGCAGTTACAAATGAAGATTTTCTGTTCTGTTACTTTAAACATTCTTTAACAGTATTAATGTTTAGTATTCTGAAATTTGATAATTAAAACTGATTTATGGCCATTTTAAGAATATCTTATCTTATCTTATTATAATGGAGATTGTGTGGTTTTCTGTCTGTAACTGAAACTATATTCCTACTCAAGTCACAATTCTCTTAGTTATTGACATCACATTCTCCATGATTTTATTTTTATCTAAACCTCAATTATTAATAAAATTGTCTTACATTATTAATACTGATAACTATGTCTACATGATATTTACCGCGTACCCCACTTGTACGGGTCAGGCACAAAGTCCCTATTAACGTGGGACCACCCACAAGCCGAAGCTCATGGAGTGGCAGGTGAAAAAATTGCGTCGATCCCGTCGGCATTCCCCCCCCCAAGGGGGGCGCCTCAGGCACTGGGTAATAAACCCAGCCCTGTCCCTTTAAATCGAGGGGGCAGGTGTTGCCTGGGGGGATGGCCCCCTGGGATCGACGCTATTAACTCGTAAAAAGGTCCAGGGCCGAAGCCACTGGACCCCCGGCGTGAGCCGGAGCTACATAGTATTTACCGCGTACCCCACTTGTACGGGTCAGGCACAAAGTCCCTATTAACGTGGGACCACCCACAAGCCGAAGCTCATGGAGTGGCAGGTGAAAAATTGCGTCGATCCCGTCGGCATTCCCCCTCAAGGGGGGTGCCTCAGGCACTGGGCAATAGACCCAGCCCTGCCCCTTTAAATCGAGGGCGCAGGTGTTGCCTGGGGGGATGGCCCCCTGGGATCGACGCTATTAACTCGTAAAGATCCAGGGCCGAAGCCACTGGACCCCGGCGTGGGCCGGAGCTACATAGTGACAACATAGTATTTACCGCGTACCCCACTTGTACGGGTCAGGCACAAAGTCCCTATTAACGTGGGACCACCCACAAACCGAAGCTCATGGAGTGGCAGGTGAAAAATTGCGTCGATCCCGTCGGCATTCCCCCTCAAGGGGGGCGCCTCAGGCACTGGGCAATAGACCCAGCCCTGCCCCTTTAAATCGAGGGCGCAGGTGTTGCCTGGGGGGGGGGGGAGGTGGCCCCCTGGGATCGACGCTATTAACTCGTAAAGATCCAGGGCCGAAGCCACTGGACCCCCGGCGTGGGCCGGAGCTACATAGTGACAACATGCAATTATATTTATATATACAATAAAATAGCAGTTTACAGTATGAACGGGAAGGCTAATTTGCATATTAATATTAAAAAATCGAATTTAATAAATATGTGCTTAGTATTATTGATTTCTAACTGTTTGGTTTTATTTTAATGAATATAAGCAAAAATCTCTTCAATGAATCTTAAATGAAATCCATTAACAAGATGAAATAACTGTCATTTTATTCTTTACTTCCTCTTATAACTAAATACTTAAATTAGAAAAAATAACAATGAAAGACGAGAGTGATGGATGAGTAAGTTTCAGTTGTTCCATTTTTTATTATACTCCCTCTGTTTCAAATCTTTTTATCTGTATTCTTATTTAGTTTCATTAGCCTTTCTAATTTAATATAATATTTTATTACATTAAAACTTAAATACTTGCACCCGGAGGGTGCATATATTTGCTAGTATATATAAACTTTTATAGGTACTAGCAAATATATGCACCCTCCGGGTGCTAGCATTTAAGTTTTAATATAATAAAATATCATATTAAATTAGAAAGGCTAATGAAACTGACTAAGAATGCAGATAAAAAGATTTGGAACAGAGGGGGTATGATTGAAAAATAGAACAACTTTGAAACTATTCCATCATTTTCCCTTACTCCCGTCTTTCATTGTTAAATTTTCCTAATTAAACTGTTTAGTTAAAATAGGAAGTAAAGAATAATATTAGTTATTTCTTCTTGTTAAGGGATTTCTTTTAAGATTAATTGAAGAGATTTTTGCTCATATTCATTAAGATAAAACCAAAAAATTAGAAATCAATAATACTAAGCACATATTTATTAAAATCAAATTTTTAATATAAATATGCAAATAAACTTTCCTATTCACACTACAAACCGCTATTTTTTGTATATATAAATACAATTGCATATTGTTTATGTAGATATGGTCAACAGTATTAATAATCTAAAAACAATTTTATTAATAATTGAGGTTTAAATGAAAATAAAATCATGGAGAATGTGACGTAAATAACAAAGGGAATTGTTACTTGAGTAGTAATATAGTTTCGGTTACAGACAGAAAAACACACAATCTCCATTATAATAAGATGTACCATATATGGCGCACATCGTGGTTTTAAACAGTTCTTCGCGGCCGACGTGTTAACCATAAAGTGGGACATGGATTTTTCTCACATCCTTCTAACATGAAGTAGAAGTATAAACGCAAAGAGGAAGCACTTTAGATGTGTGTGAGTTTATCACAATCGAGCAATTAAATATCGTTTTTTTTTTTGGAGGGAAAATTCAAGAGTTTTATTTTGTTTTTAAAAGGCTAAACCATAACAATCCTCCTTGAGCTTGTGCATGTTTGTACAACGTTTTGTTTAGGTTTTTAGATTACAGGTAGCCGTCAACAGGAGTAATCTAATATAAGAGATCTAGAGCGTAAAGGAGAGAAATGCACTGATACATAAAGTACGAAGGAGACTTAGTTATTTGTTTATTACAAGTTTCAACAAAGAACTCCACGGATTACGCTGAGCTGACAGATGAAAAGGACTCTGAATTCGTAATTATTTTTTACGCATTCTTTTTATTTATTTAAAAACATTAGTTTAAAATTGTCAAATCTCTGATACCTTCAGAATTCATTGAATGTTTTTCCACCTATGACAGTATGCTGAAATTAAACTTTCTAAATCTGTTCCTATCTATCTATCTATCTATCTATCTATTTAAATTCATTCTATTAGACCTTAGGAGAAGCAATCTATATTTTGATGATTGGCCGGGGGTGGAGGCAGAGGTTATGGCCTTCACATGAAAATTATCTGCACCCCTATGAATGAAATGTGAACTAATTCTTGTTTTTTTTATGAATGGGTTGGTTTGTTTTGTTTTACGGCATATCAACCTCAGTGGGTCATTTAATGCCAATAAAGTTTTGAAATAAATCAATTCTTAATGGATAATACAATTTTTTTAAAAATACAATTTTTCTATTTAACCCATAGATGGGACCCTAACAGGTACTACCACTCCGGGTCAGAGTGGACCAGGGAGCAATGGTGATGAAGGGGTGCTCCACATTCCCCAAACCTCCAGAACTGGAACATCACCATCAGATAGAGTTTAACGTCATTCCCAGGACATGTAGACCCGCAGCCACCGCCTTCTAGCACCCATATGATAAAAAGGGGTTGGGGCTTGCCATAAGGGCAATCGGGTTGGGAAAATCATATAGGAGCTAGGGCTTGACGTGACCAGCCGATTGATCGGAAGGGGCCTCTCCGACCGCCCGTCTAGCCCAAGATAGGGCCAAAGTGGAGTATAGCATGTCATGAACTGCTCATCTACCTGGGCTCTATCCTTAAGCATCACGGGTCGCCACCCACGGCCAACAGTTGGCCCCATTGGGGGAGTCTTACCCCTCTGCAGAGGTGCAGTCGGTGCATTCTAACGCCCCAGCCGACAGGGCGGACTAATTCTTGTGTGATAATTTTTACAAATAATTTTTACTCGCCCAGTCTAACCAGTGTACTCGCGACCCCTCACCTCGGAATTAATGGACGGACACACGACTCGCGATACCGTGGCAACATCTCTCTCTCTCTCTCTCTCTCTCTCTCACTTTCTTTCTTTCTTCCCCCTCTCTCTCAGACACGTTCCATCTTTGCCGCTTATGTCATTCATATTCCGTCATGGTGTAATGGTTAGCTTGCTAGGCTCGCAAATCGATTATTATTGAAAAGTGAGTATGATCCTTGTTGGATGCCCCATACTTTTGATCTTGTGTCAAATGCTATCTGTAGGGTAAATAATTTCCCCCGTTCAGTTTCTTTTTGGTCTGTTTTTCATTTTTTTACTTCATAATTCGAGTTTATAATTTCTTTCTTTCTTTTTTATTTATTCACTTGTTCTCAATTTGTTCTTTTTTCCCCTCTATTTAATTCTTTCTTTCTTTCTCTTTCTTTCTTTCTTTCTTCTTTTATTTTATTCTTTCTTCCTCTTTTTCTTTCTTTCTTTCGTTCTTTCTTTAATGCTTTCTTTCTCTCTCTTTATTTTTATTTAATTCTTTCTTTCTTTCTTTCTTTTTATTCAATTCTTTCTTTCTTACAATTCAATTTTTTCTTCCACTCTTTCTTTATTTTTATATAAATCTTTCTTTCTCTCTCCTTCTTTCTTTCTATTTAATTCTTTCTTTCTTTCTTTCTATTTGATTAATTCTTTCTTTCTTTCTATTATTCTTTCTTTCTTTCTTTCTTTCTTTCTTTCTTACACGTTTTTTTTAATAAGTTTACAACGAACACACATTTATTATCAATGAAAAGTTGCAAAGTCTAGGCAACCCAGTAAGTTTCGAACTTATGATAACGAATTGGTCAGCAGGCGTTCCATATTTGTATAATGGTTAGCAAAGTAGTCTTGCAGATTCATTACTAACGAATAGCGAGTTCGATCCTACCCGTGGCGAACGGGTTGGGTAACTTGCTACCTATTTTTGAAAAATAGTGTAATGGATAACGTGGTGTAATGGCTAATGTGCTGGACTGCGACATCGTAGTAAGCGAGTTCGAATTCCACTTTCGGAATGATACTTTTCGGAAAGGTATGGAATCCCTTATCCCCCAGCTATGGATTAAATTGTACATTTACTGTTTCTTCTATATGGGTGGATTTGGCATTAAATAATCCACGAAGGTTGATATGTCATTAAATAAAGAAACCAAATCTTCCACCTCAGAAATGCATTGACCCCCCCTCTCTCTCTCTCTCACACACACACACAACTCTACATATTACGAACGCATGCGCACATTGATGGATATGATATTGCCAATAATGTCGTAAGAGCCCCTTTTTTCCCCTTTTTCGTTGCATGTGTTCAGTGTATAAACAACATTCTCAAAAGACAAAAAAAGCAAAGAAATAAAAGAAAAGAAAATTAAAAAAAGAAAAAAAAAAAAGAAAAACGAAAAAGAAAGTAAAATAACAAAGAAAAAAAGAAATCACATGATTAATGCAGAATCAATGCATTAAAATTAAAAAATAAAAAGAATAAAAAAAAAAAAAAAAAAGAATTGAGCCAAACAAAGCCCTTATCAGTTAATATGTGCAACTGACAACCCAAAAGAAAGAACAAAGAAAAATACAATAACGATACGAAGTGACTCATTAACAGGAACAAAAAAGATAAAGAAAAGACCCCCCCCCCAAAAAAAAAAAACTAACAAAAAGAAACGATAAACAAAGACAAAAAAAAACAATAAAACTAAAGACAAAACAAAACAACCCCCCATCCCCCTTACAAAATCTATGACAGGAATGACTCTTCCTTTTAACCCTTGTCGTTTCAATAACAACAACAATGATTTAAGATTTTTCAGAGCTGTGTATAGTCAACACTGTCTTAAATACGTAGAAATGTTTCACTATCAGTTCTTATTTGTTAATATCTATCTATCTATCTATCTATCTATCTTCATATCTATCTATCTATTATAATCTATCTATATCAGTCTATCTATCTATCTATCTATATCAGTATATCATATCTATCTATCTAGTATCTATCTATCTATATCTATCTATCTATCTATCTATCTCATATCTATCTATCTATCTATCTATCTATCTCAGTGTATTCATATCTATATCTATCTATCTATTTATCTATCTATCTCAGTGTATTCATATCTATCTATCTATCATATCTATCTATCTATCTCAGTGTATTCATATCTATCTATCTATCTATCTATCTATCTATCTATCTATCTATCTATATCTATCTATCTCATATATTCATATCTATCTATCTATCTATCTATCTATCTATCTTCTATCTCATATCTATCTATCTATCTATCTATCTATCTATCTCAGTATATTCTATCTATCTATCTATCTATCTATCTATCTCAGTCTATTCTATATCTATCTATCTATCTATCTATCTATCTATCTCAGTATTCATATCTATCTATCTATCTATCTATCTATCTCCTATATCTATCTATCTATCTATCTATCTATCTATCTATCTATCTATCTATCTCCGTATATTCATATCTATCTATCTATCTATCTATCTATCTCTATCTATCTATCTATCTATTCTATCTATCTATCTATCTATCTATCTCTATATCTATCTATCTATCTATCTATATCTCAGTATATCATATCTATCTATCTATCTATCTATCTATCTATCTATCTATCTATCTCAGTATATTCATATCTATCTATCTATCTATCTATCTATCTATCTCAGTCTATCTTTCTATCTATCTATCTCAGTATATTCATATCTATCTATCTATATCTATCTATCTATCTATCTATTGTATTCGACATTTGGAGAAGTAATCCATATTTTGATGATTAACTCAACTGTAGATTATCCAATAATTTGATTTGAAAAGATTAGCTGAGTATTTTAGGAATGTGACCCTTTCTTCCCTTTTTTTTCTCTCGTCTTTTCTCTCTCTCTCTCTCTCTCTTTCCCTCCTACATTTATTCTATTTCCTTTTCACTCCTCAATAGGTTAATTCTTACTCAGGTTCTTTATCACTTCACCCCCTTTAGTTTTACACACACACACACACACACACACACACACACCGCCCGGGGGTTGGGGCAGAGGGTCTGGCCTCCACTTAGAATCATCTGCACTCCCTATGAATGAAATTTGAACTAATTTTTCTGTGCTAATTTTTACAATATAAACAATTTTTACTCGGCCCATTGCATTTGTAGTCGAAACCCCCACCTTCCCTGTCTGAATTAATGGATGGTCTCAGCACTTGCAATACCCTGGCAACATGCCCCTCACACACACTCTCTCTCTCTTTCTCTTTCTCTCTCCCTCTCTCTCTCTCACACACACATACACACACACACACACACACTCTTCTCTCTCTCTCTCTCTCTCTCTCTCTCTCTCTCTCTCTCTCTCTGTTTCTCTTTCTCTCTGTCTCTCTCTCTCTCTGTCTCTCTCTTTTAATTACCTCTTTGTTATTCACATATTCTTTCAAGTTTTCATAAATGTTTTGTCAGTCTCTGTTTTTTTTTTTAAAATCATTTAACTTCATATTTCACGTCAATATCTATCTATCTATCTAAGATCTCAGCTTGACCATTATCTATATATCTAAGATCACACACACACACACACACACACAACACACACACACACACACACACTCTCCTCTTCTCTCTCTCTCTCTCTCTCTTTTCTCTCTCCCTCTGTCTCTCTCTTATTTTAATTACCTCTTTGTTATTCACATATTCTTCAAGTTTTCATAAATGTTTTTTCAGTGTCTTTTTTGTTTAAAAAAATCATTTATTTACTTCATATTTCACGTCAATATCTATCTATCTATCTATCTATCTAAGATCTCAGCTTGTCCATTATCTGTTTCTCTCTCTCGCTCTGTCTCTCTCTCTGTCTCTCTCCCTCTCTGTCTCTCTCCTTCTCGTTCTCTCTCTCTGTCTCTCTCCCCCTCTGTCTCTCTCCTTCTCGTTCTCTCTCTCTCTTCCTTCTCTCTCTCTCTCTTTCTCTCTCTCTCTCTCTCTCTCGTTCTCTCTCTCTCTCTCTCTCTCTCTCTCTCTCTTCTCGTTCTCTCTCTCTCTCTCTCTCTCTCTCTCTCTCTCTCTCTCTATATATATATATATATATATATATATATATATATATATATATATCACAACCCGTTTTTATTAAACTATAAATCTTGCTTAGTAGCTGAACGAGACGTGCATTTTCTTTCCGATACCAGTAGTAACCAACAATAACAATGAACAGCCTTTTCAGAACAAGACGGGAACGGCTTGTTTATCTGTCGTCGTGACTCCCAAACTATTTCGGACTGCTGTACCTTTGGATCTCTATTGTTGTTAGTAGCAACCTCTCCACTGCATGCAATGAATACTCACCTCTTTTCTGTTATAAACTCGAATGTGTATTTTATTTATTTAAAAGAAAAAATATACCTAGAACTTGAATGGAGTTTAGATTAAGTCATATAGAAAAAACAAACAAAAAACACGCTTCCTGGAATCTGATGGCTCATTGATGCTTTCTACAGCCGCTTTTCTCTTTACCGCCCCTTGGATCTTTCCACATCCGCCAGGGGGCGGCCTACTAGGAATGACTCATTTGTAAACATCTATCTATCTATCTATCTATCTATCTATTGAAGTCTGTTCATATCTATCTATCTATCTATGTATCTATCTATCTATTGAAGTCTATTCATATCTATCTATCTATCTATGTATCTATCTATCTATTGAAGTCTGTTCATATCTATCTATCTATCTATGTATCTATCTATCTATTGAAGTCTATTCATATCTATCTATCTATCTATCTATCTATCTATCTATCTATCTATCTATTGAAGTCTGTTCATATCTATCTATCTATCTATTAGTCTGTTCTATCTATCTATGTATCTATCTATCTATCTATTGAAGTCTATTCTATCTATCTATCTATCTATCTATTGAATCTATTTCTAGTCTATCATATCTATCTATGTATCTATCTATCTATCTATCTATTGAAGTCTATCTATCTATCTATCTATCTATCTATCTATCGAATTATATCTCTCTCTCTCACTCTATCTATCTATCGAAGTCTGTTTATATATCTCTCTCTCACTCTATCTATCTATCGAAGTCTGTTTATATCTCTCTCTCTCACTCTATCTATC
>CM042147.1:110705441-110720441 GCA_023376005.1 Doryteuthis pealeii | reverse complement strand
AAACGGGAATTTCCACAACAAAAACAAAAAATTGAAAGAAAAGAAAACAAACAAAAAAAAAACAAAAAAACAAAACAAAAAAAAACACAAAACGACTACGACAAAAAAAAAAAAAAAAAAAATGATTGTTTTATAAAAAGCGGAATTTCCACAAATAAATATATTTACACTTACAGCTCATTGCCGACTATTTACGATAACATATAATGGTCGTTTTTTTTTTTTAACAGCACGTGTAGAAATAACCCAGAATTTTTTTTGATATTTATTTAAACACCTTTTCTTTTTTTAGTAAACGGCATTTCTATACCCGAAAGAAAAAATATATAAAAAACTAAACATAGAATTTTGAGTTTTTTTCTGCGTAAGTAGTCAAAACCTGAAGACAGTTGAACAGAGAATTAGTAAAATTATTTGATTAAGTGTGGGTGGGGGGACCAAAAAAAAAAAACAAAACAAAACAAAACAAAACAAAACAAATAAACGTTGTTTTATATTAAAAAAATCTAATTTACACAAACAAATATCTTCCAAGTGTAGAGTTCAAAGTTAACAGTTTACGATAGCTGAGATAATAAAATAGCCTATTTAAGATACTCGGATAAAAAAAAAAAAAAAAAGAAAAAAGTTTCATTCTGTCAATAGCATAGCGGGCAGGGGGTGAGGGGTGCTTAGATTCACCTCGGGTAGCACTTTTGTTAGAATTGATATATATATATATATATATATATATATATATATATATATATATGAGATAAGAGTAAGGAAATGAATCCGACGGTATATGTAAAGATAAAAGAATATGAAAACACGCAATGTTGTTAAAATGAATATATATATTTTAAAAATATTTTTTATATCATTTTAATTGCTAACAACATTGTGTGTTTTCATACCCTTTTATCTATCTATCTATCTATCTATCTATCTATCTCTCTATCTCTCTCTCTCACTCTCTCTCTCTCTCTCTATATATATATATATATATATATATATATATTTGTGGAGAAAATATTTTTTCTCCACGCACACACACATACATACATATATATATATATATATATATATATATATATATATATATATATATATATATATATACCACCCATATATGTATATATAATAGTTAACAATTAATAATATATATATATATATATATATATATATATATACCACCCATATATTTTATAATAGTTAACAATGAATGAAAAAATTGAAATATATATATATATATATATTATATATATATATATATATATATATATATATATATCGGCCTCTATGTGAACTACGATAAAACAGAGTTCATGAGTTTTAAAAAGAAAGGGGACATCTCCACGCTCAACGGCAAGCCTCTTAAGCCAGTAGAACAATTAACGTACCTAGGTGGTAATATCTCATCTACAGAGAGCGATGTTAATACACGAATAGCAAAGGCATGGTCGGCCACAAACAAATTATCAGTCATACGGAGGTCTGATCTCCCTGACAAGCTGAAGCGAGAGTTCTTCCAGGCTGTGGTTGTATCAGTGCTGCTATATGGCTGCACCACTTGGACCCTAACGAAGCGTCTTGAGAATAAGCTAGATGGGAGCTGCACAAGAATGCTGCGTGAAGTCTTGAACAAGTCGTGGAAACAGCACCCCACAAGGAAGCAGCTGTACGGTCACTTGGCCCCCATCTCACAAACTATCCGAGTGAGACGGACAAGGCCTGCAGAACACTGCTGGGAATCAAGGAGGTGCTCATAAGCGACGTTCTCCTGTGGAAGCCAACACATGGACATGCAAGTGTGGGGCGCCCAGCTAGGACCTACATTGACCAGCAATGCGAAGATGCTGGTTGCTCCGCAGAGGAGCTCCCAGGTGCAATGAATGATAGGGAAGGTTGGCGTGAGATTGTCATGGATATCCGTGCTGTATGCGCGACATGATGATGATGATGATGATGATGATATATCCCTCCCCCCCAAAAAAAAAGGGATGTCCTCGGTATGACACCAAAATGCATCTGATGGTGAGGCTCCAGTTCTGAAGCTGGAGTGGCACTACGTTAGAATTATTAATAAATTATATAGAATAAAATAAAATAAAATACAATAAATGAAAAAAAATAAAAAATAAAAAAAATAAAAATAAATAAATAAATAAAATAAAAAAAGAAAAAGATAAAAGAAAATGAAATATCAAACTGAAAATATTTACCCGGGTGCTTATTCGTTATTTCTACTTTTCTTAAATAAGACAGAAAAGTTCAGATGCTCTTAGCAGATTATAAGTCAAGCTTCAAGTCAGTTTTACGAATGATACAGCATAGATTTTTCGCTTCTTTTAAATACATACCACACAAACAAAATCCCCAGAATTTTATTGTAGTTTCATTTTTATTTTCAATGTTTACATTGATATTGTATTCGCAATGGAAATCCGATTAATCAACCAATCAATGTAAAGTTTTTTTCTACACGGAATTTCATTCGTGGGAATTTTTGACATAGTGTATCTTGTGACTGATTTTCGCCCATCTATAGTTGTACAGGTTTGGTAGTATGACGTGTGTGTGTGTGTGTGTGGTGTGTGTGTGTGTCTGTGGCTGTGTATGTGTGTGTGTGCGTGCGTGCGCGCGCGCACGCGCGTGTGCGTATGTGTGTGTAGAAATAAGAAATAATGTATTTCAAATTCATTTGTAGATGGTGAAATTTATCTTTTAGAATCCTCTTTTTGGTTATTTCCTATAAGTCTAACATAAACAAAGGGGAACCACTTTTGACTGATAAATTATTTATTCATTTATTGATCTACTAGGAAAAAAGAAGACGGGGTTAGGGTTTAGGGTTTAGGGTTAGGGTTAGGGTTTAGGGTTAGTTTAATGGGAAAATAAATAAATAATTTATCAGTCAAGAGTGGTTCCCCTTTGATCATGTTAAACTAATTGGAAATAACCTTTTTTTCTCTCTTTTTTCTACATACCTGACGGTATCTATAAATAAGAAAAAACAAAGGTTTATTTTCATATTTTACCACCCATAAAATATCGCCCATAAATAAGTACACACCCTAACAACAATTAAAAAATAAAAATAAAATAAAAATCTAATTTTTCTAAAACGTATGGCATGGGTTTGATTTATTTGTTTAATGACATGTCAACCTTCGTGGGTTATTCAATCCCAGAGCGATCGTTGTAGAAGAATGCTATTGGGAGGATGAGGCGTAGTGTGTGTGTGTGTGTGGGGGGGGTCAAACTTTCTCAAGGGTTTTATTTTCCCAGCACCCCACTCGTACCGGGTCAGGCACGAAGGCCCTATTTACGTGGGACCACCCACAAGCCGAGACTCATGTGTGGCAGGTGGAAAAATTGCGTCGATCCCGTCGGCATTCCCCCTCAAGGGGGGCGCCTCAGGCGCTAGGCAATAAACCCAGCCCTGCCCCTTTAAGTCAAGGGGGCAGGTATTGCCTGGAGGGATGTCAAACTTTCTCAAGGGTATTAGGCTGAAAATGAACGTAATAACGTGACTGGAGTTAGAACTCGCTTTTTACAATGTCGCAGTACTGCACTTTAGCCACTACGCCAGGGGATCTCCTCCAAAGCCACTGGGGTTTTATAATTTCTTATCAAAACAGATATTATTATGTATTATTTGTTACCAAGCTCTACAGTGTTGAAACTCTATAACAAAAAATAAAATTATTGACGGGACATAGAATACGCTGACTGTATCCACAGCAGAGGGGTAAGAATCCCACTCCATCAAAAAAAAAAAAAAAAAAAAAAAAAAAAGAGGTACCCTGGTAAGACACGAAATATGACTAAAGTGCCTAAAGGCTAAGGAATTGTGTACATTACATTTTTTTTTGCATCCAATTATATCATACCGAGTATTCTTATCTAATACAAATATTTTTCAAACAGGTTTATTTGACAAAGATGAGGCCCTAAAAGGAACTTCCCACACCACCGAGCTCCAGAACCGGAGCCTCAGTATAAGATGCAGTTTAGTATCATACACAGGACACAGTTAAATCGAACTTAACGGACCTAAACTCCACCATCGTATGTCACCCTGTCGAAAGAAAGAAAAAAAATACAAAAACTCAAGGAATTAACCGAATTTAATGAAATTTTCAGTGTTGATATATTAATGAATAAAAGATATAATACACTAGTTATTTTATTTAAAAACTTTTACATTTTTTCAGGTCAGTTAACTTTGAACCACGTATTTTTGAGAATCTGTATTACGTCTCAAAGATACGTGATTCAAATTAACTGACCTTCCCGCTCGCTTTATAATGAGTTTTCATTACTTATCAAGTAACTTTCTTCCTGTAAACGATAAATTTTCTAACCAATTTTTAGGCTAAATATAAAAACAAGTATTTTCTTGTGGGAATTTTAGCAGAGGATTTTTTATGCTATTTCCTCAAACAATGCAGCAAATAAAACATCTAATATTATTCAGTATACTAACACACAACTTTGACGCCCCTGGACAATTTCATATTTAAAAAAAGGGAAAAACCAACTTACCCTGGTGAACAGGGTGTTTTAGAAAAATTGATATCAGTTAGTAATCTAATAAATTGATCAAGTCTCGTCAGAATAATGTTAAATTTTAACAGCACGTGAAGAAACAACACAGAATTCTATCTTTAATGTTTAAACGACTTTTCTTTTTCAGTGAATGGCATTTCCTTATCTGAAAAGAGAAAAAAAGCATATAACCTTAAATATAGAATTTTGAGTCGTTTCTACGCACGCTGGTCATTTGAACAGCGAATTGGTCAAGTTATTAGATTACGAAACTATGTCAATTTTTCCGAAACGCTCTGTATAATCTATTAATAATGGAGATTCGCTTTCGGTTTTTGTCTGTGACAAAAATTACGTCACTGGTTACATCACATTACCCAAAATCGTCATAACATAGAATAAAATTTATTCTACGATTTTTGGCATGTTCAAATTTTGTGTGTATTTATTCAATAAATACACTCAAAATTTGAACATGCAGCATTAGACAGTCCTCATTGTTTTTTAAAACAATTTTTTATAAATACATGACTGGTATTATATATCTATATATAGTTTGTTTTATTTTAATACATATTTAAAGTTTACATTTCAAATTGTTTTATTTTTTTAATCCTTTAATGAATTTGATGATTTTACTTACTTAGGGTACAAACTCGCTGACATTGAATTTTTTACTCCCACCCTTCAGGCAATATGTTTCAAAAATCTATTTTTACATCGCCGGGAGGGTGTTTTTTATTTTGTATTAGTACAGATAATAACCCTTTCTCTTAGGTAAAGGCTTCATTAATTCCTATCCAGGGACAATTTTCTTTTGTATGAATTTCTAAGATGAAGAAATAACATTACAGGTACATAATTCGTAAGTTGCCTACGGATTATATGCTGTAGTATAGTAAAGTAAAAGTAAAGTCGTCGGGGAGGTCTAAAGTCAGTATCAGCCAATCAGCGAGGGAGTCTATCCCCTTTTCACTAGCGCTAGACCAAGGAGATTGTTTTTGTATCTGAGGTGGAGCGCCACACCTACCATCAGCTCCTTACTTTACCGCACAGATCCCTGTGCTACTCATACGCTGAGTTGGCGAGGGCCGATATCGAACTAGGGACCTTTTAGTTTCTAGCCGAACGCCCTACCGACTGAGCTAACCCGGCCCTTGTATAGTAAAATTGAAATAACGGAAAGTTAATGGAAGTAAATGGAAAGTTACCATTGACAGTTATAGAAGTTATTGACAATAGTTCATATTTTACTGACCTAGCTGTTGATTTCTGATTGGCTAAAGGAAAAAGCATGTGGAAGAAACTGAGTTTGAGTAGTTAGATTTTGGCGGTTAGTCGAAGGGACCAGACGTGATGATCGTCTGTCTCCCAGTAAGTCATCTTCTCACTGCGCGGTTAAACACTTTTGGGCTTCGGTTTTAATAAAGACATCTGAGAAAAATAAACAAAGTCTTGCATTCATTATTTAAAGAAACAAAGAAAATGAGGTTATTTCCTATAAGCCCAACATAAACAAAGGGGAACCACTCTAACCCTAAACCCTAAACCTTAAACCCTAGCCCCGTCTTCTTTTATCCTAGTAGATCAATAAATAAATAAATAATTTATCAGTCAAGAGTGGTTCCCCTTTGTTTATGTTGGACTTATAGGAAATAACCGAAAATGAACACAGACAACCGGAGCCCAGAATAAAAGAAGCCCGTATCAACCAGAGGAAGAAATCACCCCAAAAGAAGATGACCAGTCGGCGAAATAGATCCTTCGTAAGAACTCTCCTCTCTCGCCATTTATACACCCGAGTCAAACGGGTATATAACAATTACTATCAGTACCTACCCGTATTGCATGCACATTTTAAGATGGACATCGATGTTCACAATGTACCCTGAGTTAAAATATTCTAATTGATTATACCTGACATGTATCTGACTTTATTCATTTACACCTTTGTTCTTTCTTTATTTGTTCATTTTTTCTTCATTACTCACATCTACTCAGTTTAAAAAAAAATCCTCTGTTCTATCTATCTATCTATCTATCTATCTATCTATCTATCTATTCAATTTTCATAGACAAAACAGGATGTATGTATATATGTATATATGTAACTACCTAAAATGATGGAAAATTTTTTTCTCTTTCTTTTTCTTTCTTTCTTTCTTTCTTTCTTTCTTTATTTATTTATCTACACCTCTGTTATTTCTTTCGTTTTCAGTCGTCTATCGATTCAATTTGCATAGACAAAACAGGATGTATGTATGTATGTATGTATGTAACTAGCTAAAATGATAGAAAATTAAAATTGTTTCTCTTTCTTTCTTTCTTTCTTTCTTTATTTATTTATTTATTTACGCCTTTGTTATTTCTTTCTTTTTCAGTAATCTGTTCTTTCTTACCTTCTTTGATTTTATTTATTAATTCATCTATTTTTCTTTCTTTCTTTCTTTCTTTCTTTCTTTCTTTCTTTCTTTATTTATTTACGCCTTTGTTATTTCTTTCTTTTTCAGTAATCTGTTCTTTCTTACCTTCTTTGATTTTATTTATTAATTCATCTATTTTTCTTTCTTTCTTTCTTTCTGTCTTTCTTTCTTTACTCATCTGTCCTTAATTTATTCCTAGTTCTTTGTTTCTTTCCTTACTCCTCAGTCTTTTATTTATTCCCTTGTACTTTCTCTCTTTCTTTCTTTCTTTCTTTCTCTCAAAAAATAAAATAAGCTATTTATTATGATAAGAAATTTAGTTCTTAATGAATAAAGTACTGAAAATTTAGTTCTTAATGAATAAGTACTGAAAATTTCATTAAAATTCGACAATTCCCTAACTTTTGGTAATTGTTTTAAAATTAGAAAATATTTTTCTTACCATCCGTGGCAAAAATTGTACATACATACATACACACATACATACATACATGCTCCCATAAATTTGGTATGAGCTCTCTAAGGGGTGATCTAAATTAACTTTCACTATCAAGCATATAAGCAATGATCGTTTGCTTATATATATATAAACAAACCTATGTATTTAATAGTTTAAACATTAGCCCCGCTACAGCAGCTGTCAGTGGCCAAGGGGATAAGAAATCAGGCAGGCATACAGTCAGTCGGAGTTCGACTCTAGCCAAGGATAGTTGTTGTGTCTAGCCACACTGAAGAGGCATAAAACACCGAAACACGTGTCTGTTGATGACTTATTAATATATATATATATATATATATATATATAAGTAAAAGTAAAGTGTCGGGGTGGCCTAAAGTCGATATCAGCTAGACAGCGAGGGAGTCTATCCCCTTTTCACTAGGGCTAGACCAAGGAGATTGTTTTGGCGTCTGAGGTGGAGCGCCGAACCTACCATCAGCTCCTCACTTTACCGCACATATCCATGTGCTACTCATACGCTGAGTTGGCGAGGGCCGGAATCGAACCAGGAACCCCGAAGTTCCCAGCCGGACACTCTACCGACTGAGCTAAAGTGAATGAAAAATAGTTATAAAAACATTTTTCTTAAATAAAAAAAAAGTGCTCGTAAATGGTATACGCCTCTTTTTCAGTTCTTTTTCAGTTCTTTCTTTCTTTCTTTCTTTCTTTCTTTCTTTTTCAGTCATCTGTTCTTTCTCACCTTCTTTGTTTCTATTTATTTTCTTCAAAAACCAAAATTGAATCATCTTACCTTCTCATACCAGTTTCATTACTCAAGGTGTCATGTATCTGAAAAACAAATACAATCTTCAGATAATATATTCGAGTAAAATGGACAAAGCAGCATTAATAAATACTGAATATTCTTCGCACAATGCAAAAGAAATGACTGCATGGCGTAGGGACAGAAGTATGAAGGAGAAGTGGGAAAACACTTTACACTATAACAAAGAATATTAAAAAAAAATAGTAATAAATTGGTGCCAAGATATAGAGTAGAAACTACAAACTGCACTAAATTATTGTACTAAAACAGAAGGATAACAGCATTGATGGAATGTTCTGATATATTTTCTTCCCGAAATCCTGAAGGGAAATATTGTTATCAGAAACTGTTTGAGCCAGATTTCAAAGCAGGAAGAAAAAAAGAAAATGTAATAGTGATAACTTACTTTCAAGTAGGACCTATTGACCTTACTAAAAAGAATAAAGTCATGTCTTCCCATAATACTGTTGTTCGAATCACGTGACGGAATAGCTCATGGGAAAATAGCTTTAGTTAGAGAGAATCGCCTAAACAGCCCTAGGGACTGGACGCATATTTGCGCCTGCTGAATTATTCCTAGCGCGTAAGTTAAAATATGGCACTCGAAAACTAAATGTGTACACCAAAAATAATATGTCTCCGTGTTCATGATTAAGAACTAAGATAGATTCGGAGAGAGACGACACCAAAAGCACCCAAGAAGACCCGATGAGAGAGAACAGAGAAGATGCCCTAAAGACGGCCAGTAGAGAAGATAGCAAAAGTAGAACAACAGAGAAGTTAATAATAATAACAACAACAACAATATATATATATATATATATATATATATATACAACACCTTCTGTGACAAAGTATGAGCGGCTACTGCAGATTTGAGAAACCATATGAGAGTGTACGAGGTCAATTTCAACGACAAAACTGTTATCTTGTTTTGTCACTTATGCTAGAGGGCTTGCAAGGATAAACTTGGCCTGAGTAGTCACATGCACACCAACAGGAACTTTTAGTGGAGTTGAAGGGATGGACATCTGTAAAGAATTGGCAGTCACTATATATATATATATATATATATATCTTATTATAATGGAGATTGTGTGTTTTTCTGTCTGTAACCGAAACTATATTCCCACTCAAGTCACAATTTTCTTAGTTATTGACATCACATTCGCCATGATTTTATTTTTATCTAAACGTCAATTATTAATAAAATTGTCATACTTTATTAATACTGTTAACCATGTCTACATACTGACAACATGCAATTATATTTATATATACAACAAAATAGCGGTTTACAGTGTGAACTGGAAGGCTAATTTGCATATTAATATTAAAAAATCGAATTTAATAAATATGTGCTTAGTATTATTGATTTCTAACTGTTTGGTTTTATTTTAATGAATATAAGCAAAAATCTCTTCAATAAATCTTAGATGAAATCCATTAACAAGATAAAATAACGGTCATTTTATTCTTTACTTCCTCTTATAACTAAATACTTAAATTAGAAAAAATAACAATGAAAGACGAGAGTGATGGAAGACTAAGTTTCAGTTGTTCCATTTTTTATTATTCCCGCTGTTTCAAATCTTTTATTATACTCCCTCTGTTTCAAATCTTTTTATCTGTATTCTTATTTAGTTTCATTAGCCTTTCTAATTTAATATAATATTTTATTACATTAAAACTTAAATACTTGCACCCGGAGGGTGCATATATTTGCTAGTATATATATATATATATATATATATATATATATATATATATATTAGTCAACTACAGACACAGTGTTTCAACGCTTACGTCTCATCAGTGTGGCTCGACTTTAACAGCTACTTCTAGCTGGGAGCGAAACCAGTTAAGAGTAAGGAAATGAATCCAACGGTATAAGTATAGATAAAAGGATATGAAAACACACAATGATGTTAAAATGCAAATATTTTATATCATATTCATAGCTAATATTGAACAATATTTCGATTTATAAAAATCATCATCAGAGCTTGTTTTTAAACTGGACTCATCGAAAGAGAAGCTGAAAATAATTTGAATTCAAAACGAAAACATTGATGTTCCAAAAAAGCGTACAAGCGTGAAGAAACGATCGCATGACTTGTACGCTTTTTGGAACATCAATGTTCATTTCTATCTTGGTAAATACAGCTTCAAACTCCGCACTTTTATGACACACCTTGTATTCTGAAAAAATAACGTTTCATTCATTGTTCATTTCTATCCCGGCTGAGGCGTTAGAATACGCCGACTGCACCTCTGCTTAAGGACGGAATCTTGGTGGATGAGCAGTCCATGACCTGCAACACTCTACTTAGACCCTTACTTAGGCTAGACGGGCAGTCGGAGAGGCCCCCCCCGATCAATAGTCTAGTCACGTCAAGCCCTAGCAACTATATGATTGCCCCAACCCTATTACCATTATGGCAAGCCCCAACCCTTTTTATCATATAGGTGATAGAAGGCAGTAGCTGAGGGTCCGACAAGAAATACCTGAAGAAGGCCGGAGGGTATATCGGCCAAAACGTTGTACAAATAACTATGAAGATGGCGACAATAGTCCGAATAACGCAGATAATACTAATTTTCTGGTATCCAAGTGTATCAGTGAGTATGGGGCTCGGTTTCATTGAACTTAGTCAATCTGTAATGTGGAAGAGAGTCACAACTGTATTATTTCTACGAGTTTTTTTTATACCAATTTTATCTAGTGGTCTTTCACTGAAGTCTGAGTGACAACAAGTCTCCCCAGATCTCAAGGTCTATTCTAAGTATGCTATAGTTATTATTGATATTATAAAAAAGGTGTTGGCATTATTTCCAATGTCTGTTAAACAGCAAGGTGGCGTTGCGTCCGGTAGTATTAAAGGCAGTACCGCCCAAATCAAATCCTCTTTTCTCTTAGACTCTCCAGCCGTCAGAGGTAACACACAAGTTGTGTCTCCTGTGCATTAGGACAAGTAGGCTTCGCCACCCACAGACATTTCGTGTACCTGTTACATGTGGGTCTTTTTAAACCAGTGACGAATTTTATTCTAGATTCAGTAGCCTCAAGACTATATACAAATACTCTAATCTTATAGGGCATTTATTCTATACGTCTATACGCATGTATTATTTGTATTCTTCTATCCTGTTTTGTATTATTTCTTTTCGAGTTTAAAGTCTACTCGCATCCATTTCGTCGCGATTTGTTGTACATATATATTTACACCGTTTGAGGGAAAGATATTCTGACCAACCCTCACTCTTCGACAAAAGTTTAGACCAGAAAATTAATTTTTGAACACTTCAACAATGTGTGAATTGATTACTACTTCATTAAAATAGGACACAAATGTATTATTATTATTATTATTTGCTCCTTTTGAGTGTTCACATCAGTGTTAGCTGATGGTCTTTCACCGGAGTCTGAGTGACAGCAAGTCTCCTCAGGTCTCCAGGACTCTTCTGAGTATTCTGGCAGATTGCAGCAGTGCAGTGTTCTGAATGGTTTCAACCCTTCCTCTGATTTCCAAACATTCCAGACCATTATTATTATTATTATTATTATTATTATTATTATTATTATTATTATTATTATTATTATTATTATCACTCCTTTTGAGTTTTTCACATCAGCATTAGCTGATGGTATTTCACTGGAGTCTGAGTGACAACAAGTCTACTCAGGTCTCTAGGACTCTTCTGAGTATTCTAGCCGATTGCAGTAATGAAGTAGTCTGGATGGTCTCAATTCTTTCTCAGATTTCCAGATCCCCCAGTCCTTTTTCCAAGTTTTTGGTATCGCTTTCACCCTCATGTTCCACAGCTTTTTCAATTCTCTGGCAAGGTCCAGGTATTTGTCCATCTTTTCGTTTTCTTTCAGCTTCACTCTGTGATCTACTGGAACCGCAAAGTCTATCAGTTGGTCAAGTTCTTTTTCTTTTGGTTAATAAACACTAGGTCTGGTTATTATTATTATTATTATTATTATTATTATTATTATTATTATTATTATTTCACTCCTTGTGAGTTTTACCCACACTAGTGTGTCCATATGCAAGTGTTCACGGGAGAACGTCACTTATGAGTTCGTCCTTACTTCTCCAACAGTGTCCAACATGTATTGTTCCTCTTATTTGGATGGTTTGTTTAATACAAGGCAAGTGGTCATATAGTTTCTTTTTTGTGCTGTGTTACTTCCAAGATTTGTTCAAGACAGTACGTAGCATCCTTATGTAGCTCCACCTAGCCTTTTCTCTAAGCGTTTCGTTAGAGTCCAAGTGGTGCAGCCATACAGTAGCACTGCCTCAGCTATAGAAAGAATTCTCACTTTATCTTATCAGAGAGATCAGATTGCCACATGAGAGATAATCTGTCTATAGCTGTCCATACCTATTCTATGCGTATATTGACATCGCCTTCTGTAAATGTGATATTACTACCTATGCATGTGAGAAATAGCTGAACCCTTAATAGTTTCCAGTTAAATGATGAAGAGGAAATGATAAAAATTTGCCATAGTAATTCTGATACTGGATTTTAATGAGTATCTAGCTATCTCAGTCTGGTCATATGCATGAATTTACCCAACCCTTCCGCTACTAGCAGGATGCGACACAAGGTCAATCTTTTACCGGGGTACAGTTAATTTGAATTCAGAGTATTTTTTATTCTCCTAAACTGGTTGCCTTCCTACGGTTAAAGAGCCCAGCCCGCACTACATTTTACTCATAGTTCTTGGCGAGGGGAGGGGTAGAGGAAAAGAACAGATTGTTTCATGTTTTTTCCCCAAGGGCAATAATTTGAAGTGAAACATAATCAGCCTCATACAGGATTTGAACTCGGATTGTCGATTCCGACCATAACTGCTACGGCGTATATATTACGTACGTTTGTACGGTTGTAGTAAAAGTAAAGTCAGCGGAGTAGCCATTGTCTGTGGACAGCCGGACAGCGAGGGAGTCTATCTCCTTTTCACAAGCGCTAGATCAGGGAGATTGTTTTTGCGTCTGGGGTGGAGCACCACACCTACCATCAGTTCTCCGGTTTACCGCATAGATCCAAGCTGTGCTACTCATGTGCAAAGCTACCGAGGACCAGTATCGAACTCGGAATCTTGTGGTTCTAAGGCGGATGTTCTACCGACGGAGTTCTGTATTTCCTGCAGCTACTATTGCTCAAATATACTGGATGTGGTCATATTTGGTTTGAGAGGGCCTCAGCTCCTTGGTTGGATTTTTGGTTCCACCTACCGGGTGTCTAGTGATTTGTATCCACTATGTCTTTTGTACCATACCTTTGTATTGCTATAGTTGTTCTTTTCCGATGTAAGTTCAAGGTGTCCCCGGTTTTGGCCTGCAGAGGGAATGTTGTTATGTTCCTTGTACTACTTGGGTCTAGATTGCTAATTCTATCTGTATGTTGTATTTATCTATTTTTAACATGTTTGTATCTTTTTATACACTATTAAACTCATTGTATCCAGAGTGTGCTATATTAAAATTGAATTATAGTGTATTATTCTTGAATGTATCTTCATTTTTTTTATTTAAAAATACACATTATAAATGTAGCATGATTTCTTCACATATTCCTTAACATATTAAGTAATATTCATACATTCCAGGTTCCTGACTATGTAAAATCATTATCAACCAACTACCAAGGTATAAACATACTATCTTTTGTATCAAGTATTATATTCAATTCTTGGCCAAAACATGTAATGATGCAAACCTACAAATTAAATGTATAGTTACTAAATAGTTATACTATCTATCTATCTATCTATTCAATTTTCATAGACAAAACAGGATGTATGTATATAGGGTGATCCAAAAACAGACTTTTTCTCCTCTCTCTCTCTCTCTCTCTCTCTCTCTCTATATATATATATATATATATATATATAGACACGTGTTTCGAGGTTTCACCTCTCATCAGTATAGTTATACGATTTTTAGCAGCTGCCTCTGGCTGGGTTCGAGACCCGAACGAACTTACGCTCGCCAAGCCTATATATATATAGGGTGATTCCCCCCGCACAAAAAACAGGCTTGACTTAAAAAAAAAGTCTGTTTTATGGATCACCCTATATGTACCAACCTAAAATGATAGAAAATTACATTTTTTTCTCATTCTTTCTTTCTTTCTTTCTTTCTTTCTTTCTATGTGTAAATAAAAAGTATATATGTATCCATTTACCGAATCCTTCATCTACGTGCAAGATGCGACACTAGGTTAATTCATGAGAGGAGTATCGGTTTAGTTTTCATACACAAAACAGGATATATGTATGTATGTATGTATATAAAAGTATAAAGATGGTTGGTTGGTTGGCTGGTTAGTTGTTTGGGCTTTTCGGCATATCAACCCATTTGGGTTATTTTTTACCGAAGACGTTTTGTTTTATTTATTCTTGGTGGGTACTCAATTATTTTAAAACTCAATTTTTTAAACCCATTTTTCAAACTCATTTTTTCTATTTAAACCATAGATAGGACCCTAACAGGCACTACCACTCCGGGTCAGAGTAGACCCGGGAGTAATAGTGATGAAGGAATAATTCACATTCCGCAGAGTTCCAAAATTGGAACTTCACCATCAGATAGTTTAACGTCGTACCCAGGACACTATAAAGATAGAAAATTGAAAACAAAATACATGATAAAAAAACTAAATTCATCTATCTATCTATCTATGTCACACTTTTCAAATATATCTACATCAATCTCTTTAATTATATCTATCTATCTATCTATCTATCTATCTATGTCAAT
>CM042147.1:110675441-110700441 GCA_023376005.1 Doryteuthis pealeii | reverse complement strand
ATTCCCTTAAGAAAGCGGCTGTACAGCTTACCTCCTATCACACAAACCCTCCAAGTAATACGAAGAAGACATGCTGGACACTGTTGGAGAAGCAAGGATAAACTCATAAGGGACGTTACCCTTTGGTCACTTACACATGGACACACCAGTGCAGGCCAACCAGAAAAAGCCTACATCAATCAGATCTGCGCGGATTCTGGATGCTGTGTGGAGAATAAGTGTCATCAAGCACTTGATAACGACCGTGTAACAAAAGTATCATCCAAGACTATTTCTTTATTTCCTCTTTTGAATCGTTGAGTAAAATCGTATGTTAACATATTGATCTGCAATTTTGGTGTTCATTTAAGCATTGAATAAAATCTAATCGGTAACAGCTATGCAATAAAAGTACTGTCCGATGCTATTTTTTAAAATTCAGTTCATTTAAGCATTGAATAAAATCTAATCGGTAACAGCAATGCAATAAAAGTACTGTCCGATGCTATTTTTTAAAATTCAGTTCATTTAAGCATTGAATAAAATCTAGTGCTAACATAGTTATCTGTAACTTTGGGTTACTGTTATATAAGTGTAATCAGTAACAGATATGCAATAAAAGTGCTGTCCGATACTATTTTTTTTATTACGTTCATTTAACTCTTAACATCCTTTTGAGAATTTTGTAAGTCCAGAGCCCCATTCCTCTGAGGATTTATCAATAAATGGCTAAAAATGGCCTTTTCATTTAAATTTACCTATTATTTCCAATAAATCTAAGACTTCTAAATATGTTTAATATTACATTTTGGGTAGATTAGGAAAAGGAAAATGAATGTGACTTCAGGTCGGGTGGAATGAGGTGATATAGGATGTTAAGAGTTATGCATTGAATAAAATCTAGTGCTAACATAGTTATCTGTAATTTTGGGTTACTGGTAGGGAACAAGTGTAATCGGTAACAGCTATGCAATAAAAGTACTGTCCGATACTACTTTTATCCCATTCATACAAACATTGAATAAAATCTACTGCTAACATTGCGATCTGTAACATTGGGATACTGTTATAGAATAAGTGTAATCGGTAACAGCTATGCAATAAAAGTTATGTCCGATACTACTTTTATCCCATTCATACAAACATTGAACGAAATCTACTGCTAACATTACGATCTGTAACATTGGGATACTGTTATAGAATAAGTGTAATCGGTAACAGCTATGCAATAAAAGTTATGTCCGATACTACTTTTATCCCATTCATACAAACATTGAACGAAATCTACTGCTAACATTACGATCTGTAACATTGGGATACTGTTATAGAATAAGTGTAATCGGTAACAGCTATGCAATAAAAGTTATGTCCGATACTACTTTTATCCCATTCATACAAACATTGAACGAAATCTACTGCTAACATTGCGATCTGTAACATTGGGATACTGTTATAGAATAAGTGTAATCGGTAACAGCTATGCAATAAAAGTACTGTCCGAAACTATTTTTTTATCCCATTCATACAAACATTGAACGAAATCTACTGCTAACATTGCGATCTGTAACATTGGGATACTGTTATAGAATAAGTGTAATCGGTAACAGCTATGCAATAAAAGTTATGTCCGATACTATTTTTTTTATCCCATTCATACAAACATTGAACGAAATCTACTGCTAACATTGCGATCTGTAACATTGGGATACTGTTATAGAATAAGTGTAATCGGTAACAGCTATGCAATAAAAGTACTGTCCGATACTATTTTTTTTTATCCCATTCATACAAACATTGAACGAAATCTACTGCTAACATTGCGATCTGTAACATTGGGATACTGTTATAGAATAAGTGTAATCGGTAACAGCTATGCAATAAAAGTTATGTCCGATACTACTTTTATCCCATTCATACAAACATTGAACGAAATCTACTGCTAACATTGCGATCTGTAACATTGGGATACTGTTATAGAATAAGTGTAATCGGTAACAGCTATGCAATAAAAGTTATGGCCGATGCTATTTTTTATCCCATTCATACAAACATTGAACGAAATCTACTGCTAACATTGCGATCTGTAACATTGGGATACTGTTATAGAATAAGTGTAATCGGTAACAGCTATGCAATAAAAGTTATGGCCGATGCTATTTTTTTATCCCATTCATACAAACATTGAACGAAATCTACTGCTAACATTGCGATCTGTAACATTGGGATACTGTTATAGAATAAGTGTAATCGGTAACAGCTATGCAATAAAAGTTATGTCCGATACTATTTTTTTATCCCATTCATACAAACATTGAACGAAATCTACTGCTAACATTGCGATCTGTAACATTGGGATACTGTTATAGAATAAGTGTAATCGGTAACAGCTATGCAATAAAAGTTATGTCCGATACTATTTTTTTTTATCCCATTCATACAAACATTGAACGAAATCTACTGCTAACATTGCGATCTGTAACATTGGGATACTGTTATAGAATAAGTGTAATCGGTAACAGCTATGCAATAAAAGTTATGGCCGATGCTATTTTTTTTTATCCCATTCATACAAACATTGAACGAAATCTACTGCTAACATTGCGATCTGTAACATTGGGATACTGTTATAGAATAAGTGTAATCGGTAACAGCTATGCAATAAAAGTTATGTCCGATACTATTTTTTTATCCCATTCATACAAACATTGAACGAAATCTACTGCTAACATTGCGATCTGTAACATTGGGATACTGTTATAGAATAAGTTAATCGGTAACAGCTATGCAATAAAAGTTATGGCCGATGCTATTTTTTTTATCCCATTCATACAAACATTGAACGAAATCTACTGCTAACATTGCGATCTGTAACATTGGGATACTGTTATAGAATAAGTGTAATCGGTAACAGCTATGCAATAAAAGTTATGGCCGATACTACTTTTATCCCATTCATACATTGAATAAAATCTACTGCTAACATTGCGATCTGTAACATTGGGATACTGTTATAGAATAAGTGTAATCGGTAACAGCTATGCAATAAAAGTTATGTCCGATACTACTTTTATCCCATTCATACAAACATTGAATAAAATCTACTGCTAACATTGCGATCTGTAACATTGGGATACTGTTATAGAATAAATATAATCAGTAACAGCTATGCAATAAAAGTACTGTCCGATGTTGTTTCTTTATTTCCTTCTTTGCACCGCTGAGTAAAATCGTGTGTTAGCATAGTTATTTACAACTTTGGGGTACTGATCGTAGATTTTTCCCTTTCCTATGTTTTCTAGCCATGTCGGTGGGCTTTAAATACACCGACTGCATCTTTTAGAGGGTTAAGACCCCACCCCAATGGGGCTACCTGTTTGCCGTGGGTGGTGACCCATGATGTTTAAGGGCAGAATCCTGGTGGATGAGCATTTCATGACATGCAACACTCCACTTTGGTCCTTACATAGGCTCGACGAGTGGTCGGAGAGGCCTACTTTGATCAATCAGCTGTTCACGTTAAGCCCTAGCACCTATATGGTTGCCCCAACCCTATTGCCTTCATGACCAGCCCCAACCCTTTTTATCATATATGTGCTAGAAGTTGGTGACTGGGGATCTTCATATCCTGGGAATGACGTTATAATCTGATGGTGAGGTTCCAGTTCTGGAGGTTTGGGGAATGTGGAGCACCACTTCATCCCCATTGCACCCTAGTCCACCCTGAGTGGTACTACCTGTTAGGATCACATATATGGGTTAAATAATAAACTGTGTTTATAAAAAAATTGAGTATCCATTAAGACTGAATTTATTTCAAAATTTTGTCGGCATTAAATGACCCACCGAGGTTTATATGCTATAAAATAAAACAAACCAAACCAAACTTATGTTTTCTGGAGCACATCCTTCCTTTTCTATTAAACTATCTATGAATACCACGTTTCCGACCATCTCATCTTTGCACTCCCTCTCTAGCGAAATCTATTTCCCTTTCTATACCTATCATCATTGTAGCATAGGCAGTTGTGGTTTAACACTCGTTTTCTAGCCCAGAGTTCCCCAATCCACGGTCCCAGGGTATATATATATATATATATATATATATATATAAGGAATGGAGCACTCTGTGACGGCCTTTACACACAAATCGATGTGTGTATTAAAACAGTTAAAATCCCCTTCCATTCTGTAAGTAAAGACAGCCTAACTGACACCCAACCGATCGGATTACAATTCCAGCTGTAGGTAGCTTACAAAATATCTAGCCACACTGAAGAGACTTGATAAGTCGAAACACATGTCTGTGGATGACCCTATATATATATATATATATATATATATATATACATTTATTAAAAACTTTTCTCAAATATGAGACTTAGATGTTTGAGATAATAATAAACGATGCATGCATCGAATAAGATTCGATGAGATAAGATCTCTGCGTCTTACCAATATAAATATTATATATATTATGCATATCGAATAAGATTCGCTATATATATCCCAAACTTCCAAATCTCATAGAAATTGCATACACACATACGTTCATGATAAACTCTTATCTATACACACCTTCATTCACTATTTTTCTATCTCATTTCTTTATGCATTCTGTTTTCTATCTTGCGCTAGTGAAAAGGCAATAGAAACCCTCACTGTCTGACTGATACGGACTTTAGGCCACCCCGACGACTTTACTTACATAGAATTATAATTAGAGGATGCGATTAATTATCAATACATATATAAAGGCCAGTTTGTGTGTATATATGCCCGAAGAAAATTATGGAAATAAAAAATTAATGACGAAGTGAATAAATAAACACATTGACTATCACCAGATCTTGCCTTTTGAGCAAAATTAATGAAGATTTGATTTATCTTCGTGAAGATAATCAAAAAATAAAATTTAAATAGTAACTATCGATTTTTTTTGCATTTAGTATTTTAAATAGTAGATATTATTTTTTCTTCTTTTCAGAGTGTTTGGATCAACGCAAGGTCTTTTTACGTAGGGATTTTAATGGGGCATCCTGCAAGGATACAACTTGCGATTCAATAATAATGGATGTCTAAGGCTAACTTTTTACCCACCCTACCCAGTCAAGGCTGGGTAGCCGATTCTAGTTTTATAATATATATAATGTTATAAAAAATAGTAAATTATGAAAATGTACAGTTCAAATTTGGATCCTTGCATTCTCCACTGGTTATAATTATATTTAATGTTGAGTTCATAACTAATCGGTCACCATAACCTTAACCCCAAAACCCTAACCCCAAAACCCTAACCCCAAAACTCTAACCCGAACCGGTCACTAAAATCCTTACCCCAAACCCTAACAATAACCGGCCACCATAATCCTAACTCCAAACTCTAACGCTAACCTGTCATCATAACCTTAACCCGAAACCGTTCACTATAACCCTAAACCCAAACCCTAACACTAAACGACTACCAAAGCCCTAACCCGAAATACTAACTCTAACGGGTTACCATAACCATAATCCCAAATCCCAACACTAACCTGCCACCATAATACTAACCAATCACCATAACCATAAACCCATACCTTAACCCTAACCGCCCACTATAATCCTAACACCATACCCTAATCCTAACCGGACACCATAACCCTAACCCTCAAACCCTAATCCTAATCTGTCACCATAAATTAATCCTTACTTTTTTCCTAACTTTTTTCTGTTTTTTTTTTTGTTTTGTTTTTTTTTGTTGAGTGGGGGCTTTATTACCAGCAACGTAAACGGCATGCCTAAAAGGGCAACACCCATTGAGGTGTTGCCCGGGAAGTTATGATAAAAAATTGTAAATTATTAAAATGTACAGTTCAAATTTGGATCCTTACATTGTTCACTGGTTATAATTAGATTTAATGTTGAGTTCATAACTTCATTTTTTTTATTGAAAGATATATTGATATTTACCTAATGATATAATCTAGTTATCATTTACTTATAAATCTTTACAAAGAATCCTCATCACAACTATTACTGTCAGGTGACGTTTTAGTTAAATCTCCATGGTCGTCAACATCATCATTGTCAGATTCACACTTGGAGTTTTCAAGAACATCAACAAGCTGAACCTGCATGATGTCTCCACTAGTCCAATGTGGTATTATCTATATATTGATACATCTTGTTCCTTAATCTTCCGACCGTTATAATCTTGTAACACCCTCTGGTTAAAAATTAGACTATCCAAATCGTCCGAGACGAAATGCAAAAATGTAAATTCTATTGCTTATCTTCTGAACTCTTATTTTTTATGAATGTTGTCACCTCAGATAAATAATAGACCATTCCGTTTTTTTTATAAAGAAAGAAAGGGAAGAAAAGAGACATGCTACACAGAAAAATATAATAAAAAAGAAAGAAAGAAAGAAAGATAGAGAAAGCGGGTGAGCACGCAGTAGCAATAAAGCTAATATGTTTTAATCGAACATAATGAAAAGATGAAAAGAAGAAAAGAAAGAAAAAATGTGAAAAAGTTAAATCAAGATTATTATACTTTTTACCCACTGGAGTATTTTGCAATAGCTCTTAAGTAAACATATCAAACGTTGTAATACTTAAATTATCATACTGTGGTATATCCACAGGTCCTGCTAGTTCTACATTATTACTATAAGTCCATGTATGACATCTGACTGGTTGAGACATATAATTCCCACTATACCAGACACCCACCCCCTAAACGAAAAAATATCTTAATATCTATTAATAGTACAAAAGACGAAGAATGACCTGTTGGTGTCTATTGCGAGCAGAGAGGATATATCACCTACAAAAGGAATTCCGAAGGAAACGATCTGGACTTGTACCCGGCTACGACGTGTCATTGCAAAACAAAGTTCGACTTCCTGCAAATCTATAAGACACGCTGATGCGAACACTGTGATTCCCCTGGCGGGAAATGTAAGTCGATTGATGAGGTTAAGAGTCAGGATTAGCCGCCAAAATTGTGTTATCACACCTAGTTAGCGGCTGATGAGGGTAGGGTATCGCACGTGGTATTTATTAAATCTTGTATGATGAAAATTTAAGTCTATGTATGACCATTGACTGGTTGAGGTATATAATTCCCACTATACCAGAAACCCACCCCATGAACGAAAAAAAATAAATGAAAATCTGGATTTAGGGGAAGGAAAACCTTAAAGCCAATGAATTTTCTTTAAATTGTCCAATTTCATTAAATTTGGTATCATCTTTTAAGGTTGTGATCGCCCTATCCCCAAATCTTATAATTTTAAAAATTATGTAAACTAGCAAATATATGCACCCTCTGGGTGCAAGTTTTTAAGTTTTAATGTAATAGAATATCATATTAAATTAGAAAGACTAACTAAATAAGAATGAAAAAAAAAAAAAAAGATTTGAAACAGAAATAATCAAAAAATAGAACAACTGAAACTTACTCTTCCATCTTTCATTACTAAATTTTTCTAATTTAACTATTTAGTTAAAATGGGAAGTAATGAATAAAAATTACAGTTATTTCTTCTTGTAAATAATTTTCTTTTAAGATTTATCCCCGATATTTTTGATCATATTCATTAAGATAAAACTAAACAATTAGAAATCAATAATACCAAGCATATATTTATTAAAATTAAATTTTAAATATCAATATGCAAATTAGCCTTCTCGTTCAAACTGTAAACCGCTATTTTGTTGTATATATATATATACAATTGCATGTTATTAGTATGTAGATATGGTCAACAGTATTAATAATGTATATCAATTTTATTAATAATTGAAGGTTTAAAAGAATGAAATCATGGAGAATTTGACGTAAATAATTTAGGAAATTGTGACTTGAGTAGTGATATAGTTTCGGTTACAGATAGAAAAACACGCTATCTCCATTATAATAAGATAATGATTTAAATAAAGATGGAAAGTCAAATCAATGCGAAAATATTTTAATTTCAAGTGCAATAATCGCATTGAAAATTATTTACACCCCCAAACTAAACTTGATCACTATTTTTCTGTAGCTTTCGGTCCTGTGATACAACAAGTTTTATGCACCAATAAACCGACTTTAGGCCACCTCGACGACTTTACTTATTTTATACTCCAATAAACTCATTGCCATTATACCAACCATCCGTCTAAAGTGAAACCTTAAAGCGAATAACCGTAAATTTCAGTAAATTTAGTGTCATGCCTCCCCCAATGTAATTGCACACATGGATGTTACGCGTTGACTGTCACGTAGCGACACACTTCAAGTAACACGTCCAAGGTCACAATAAGTTTCTTGGAAAAAATACATAAATCTGGGACAGATATCAATGACTGCATTACAAAACTTTCACACGTGAACATTAAAAGCGTGGGATGTGTAACCCAAAGTCGACCTTTTTTTTCTCGATGCAAGTGGAAAACAATAAAATGTTTATTTTGTTTGTTGTTATAGAAAGATTATTTCAACCTAAGTAAATTTGATAGAACCCGGGTGGATGGGCAGTTCATGACTTGCAAATACTCCACTTTGGCTCTATCTTGGGCTAGACGGGCGGTCGGAGAGGACCCCCTCCGATCAATCGGCTGGTCACGTCAAACCCTAGCACCTATATGATTTCCCCAACCCTATTTCCCTTATGGCAAGCCCCAACCCCTTTTTATCATATGGGTGATAGAAGGCGGTGGCTGAGGGTCTACATGTCCTGGGAATGGCGTTAAACTCTATCTGATGATGAGGTTCCAGTTTTGGAGGTTTGGGGAATGTGGAGCACCCCTTCATCACCATTGCTCCCTGGTCCACTCTGACCAGGAGTGGTAGTACCTGTTAAGGTCCCATCTATGGGTTAAATAGAAAAATGTATTTATAAAAAAATTGTATTATCCATTAATTTATTTCAAAACTTTATCGGGTTTAAATGACCAACTGAGGTTGATATGCCGTAAAACCAAACCAAACCAAACCAAACCAAACAAACACAAAAAGGAAAAAAAAAAATTCGTTTTCTTTATGTGTAACTGTACAATTAATTTCTTATTTCAAATTAAAAAAATAATAAAAATGAATTGAAAAGAATAGAACAGAAAAAAAAACAAAAACAAAAAAAAAACGTGGGCTGGGAAAAACCCAAAAAGCATTTTTTTTTATTTCTTAGAAGATAATGGTTTACAAATAAGGTTACTTGTGCAAATGCAATATACAGGCAGTGGCGTAGCTAGGGAACGTGATTGAATCCGGTTCATTTTAATAATTTACAATTTTTTATCATAACTTCCCGAGCAACACTTCAATGGGCGTTGCCCTTTTAGGCATGCCGTTTACGTTGCTGGTAATAAAGCCCCCACTCAACAAAAAACAACAACAACAACAACAACAAAAAAAAACAGAAAAAAGTTAGGAAAAAAGTAAGGATTAATTTATGATGACAGATTAGGATTAGGGTTTGAGGGTTAGGGTTATGGTGTCCGGTTAGGGTTAGGGTATGGTGTTATGATTATAGTGGGTGGTTAGGGTTAAGGTATGGGTCTATGGCTATGGTGATTGGTTAGTATTACGGTTTGGGATTAGGGTTATGGTGGCCGGTTAGTTAGGGTTTGTGGTTAGGGTTATGCTGACCCTTTAGGGTTAAGGTATGGCGTTAGGGTTATAGTGGGTGGTTAGGACTAAGGTATGGGTTTATGGTTATGGTGACTGGTTAGTATTAGGGTTTGGGGTTAGAGTTATGATGGCAGGTTAGTGTTGGCATTTGGGATTAGGGTTATGGTGACCCGTTAGTAATAGTATTTCGGATTAGGGCTTTGGTGGCCGTTTAGTGTTAAGGTTTGGGTTTAGGGTTATAGTGAACGGTTTCGGGTTAAGGTTATGGTGACAAGTTAGCTTTAGAGTTTGGAGTTAGGATTATGGTGGCCGGTTATTGTTAGGATTTGGGGTAAGGATTTTAGTGACCGGTTGGGGTTAGGGTTTTGGGGTTAACGTTATGGTGACCGATTAGTGTTAGGATTTGGTGTTAGAGCTATCGTGGCCGGTTAGTCTTAGGGTTTGGAGTTGGGGTTATAGTGACTGGTTAGCGTTAGGATTTGGGGTTAAAGCTGTGGTGGCCAGTTAGGGTTAGGGTTTCCGGTTATGGTGATCGGTTAGTGTTAGGATTTGGGATTAGGGCTATAATGGCCAGTTAGAATTAGGGTTTTGTGTTTAGGTTATGGTGACTGGTTAGGGTCAGGGTTAGGGTTAAGTTTTGTAGAGAGATATGTTTTTAATTAGAGTGATACGTCTGGGATTTATTGAGCAAACACTTTTTTAAAGATCCGTTTTTTTCTGTGACTTTTTTTCTTATGTCTTTTTTTTTACCTGAATTCATAATCAGGCTGCGCTGAGAGCGTGGATCCTTATAAGTCTCTATCACCATTCATCATCGCTCCCAGCAGATCTTCTGTACAGCATCCAGAATCCACGCATAGCTGATTGATGTAAGTTTTTGCTGGTCAGCCAACACTGGTGTCTCCATGTGTAGGTGAACGTCACTTATGGGTTCGTCCTTGCTTATCCAGCTGGGCCCAGCATGTCTTGTTCGTCTTAATCTGATAGTTTGTGTAATAGGAGGCAAGTGGCTGTACAGCAGCTTTATTGTAGAGTGCTGTTTCCAAAATATGTTCAAGACAGCAGACAGCATTGTTGTGTAGTTACCATCTATAAACTACTGCTACTCATCTTTAAGATTGGAGTATCTTAGTTTGTTTGGTTTGGTGGCATATCAACCTCAGTGGGTCATTTAATGCCGATAAAGCTTTGAAATAAATCAATTCTTAATGGATAATACAATTTTTTTATAAATACATTTTTCTATTTAACCCATAGATGGGACCCTAACAGGTACTACCACTCCTGGTCAGAGTGGACCAGGGAGCAATGGTGATGAAGGGGTGCTCCACATTCCCCAAACCTCCTAAACTGGAACCTCACCATCAGATAGAGTTTAACGTCATTCCCAGGACATGCAGACCCTCAGCCACCGCCTTCTAGCACCCATACGATAAAAAAGGGTTGGGGCTTGCCATAAGGGCAATAGGGTAGCGAAAATCATATAGGTGCTAGGGCTTGACGTGACCAGCCGATTGATCGGAGGGGGCCTCTTCGACCGCCCGTCTAGCCCAAGATAGGGCCAAAGTGGAATATTGCATGTCATGAACTGCTCATCCACCTGGGCTCTATCCTTAAGCATCACGGGTCGCCACCCACGGCCAACAGGTGGCCCCATTGGGGGAGTCTTACCCTCTGCAGAGGTGCAGTCGGTGCATTCTAACGCCCCAGCCGACAGGGCGGTGGAGTATCTATTGATGAGTTAATCAAAAACAGCAAATGAAATATACACACACACACACACACACACACACACACACACACACACACACACACACACACACATACGTATATATATATTCTCCTGACGATGACCTAAGGTCGAAACTCTTTGAGAAAAATAAACAACATAAAACAAATATTCCTTTTTGTATTATCACTTTTTGATCATCTTTTTTTTAAACTAGTTTCGACCTTAGGTCATCGTCAGGAGATAATTTCTTGTTGAAGAAATTGTTTTTAGAGAGTTTTACAAAAATTGAAATAATTTTTAAGTGTTTTACAGGCCACTATAATCCGGACAGAGAAGTGTATTAGAAGTGGTAAGTCCATCTGTTCTGTGAAAAATATTCAATCTGTAGACCTCACTGCAATCTGTTTAGGATATCAGATATCCTAAAATGGTAAGTTTTAGACTCTTGGATATCGGGTGGTACTTTTGTTTAACAGGAACGTTTGGAGGCAAACTCAATGGCTGCCCTGAGCGTTACACACTCTAGATACGCCACTGCATACAAGGTGTTTAAACAATTGATATCATTTCCTAGGGAAATCACATGTGAAATCTCCCAGAAAAAAGTAACATTGTCACTCACCCGCTTCAATTTTTCAGGAATTTTTTCCAGGTGTAGACTATGTTATAATTAGACGATCCCCAAAATTTGAGCTTCCAAATTTGGTGGATTCGCGAAAAATCCACACAGAAAAAATATAATACGAACGAAAGAAAGAAAGAAAGAGAGAAGGAGAAAAATAAATAAAGTGGGGTGAGAAAGTGAAAACAATAACGCTAATCTATATATTAATCCAGGAGTTCTTGAATCTTCCGACCGTTATCATCTTGTAACATCCTCTAGTTAAAAATCGTCCAAGATGAAATGCAAAAAATGTAAATCCTATTTATCTGGTGTAGCTTATCCGCCAAATTCTTATTTCTAATGAGCGTTATCACCTCAGCTAAATAATAGACCATTCCGTTTTTATTAAAAAAAAAAGAAAGGATATGCCACACAGAAAAATATAATACGAACGAAAGAAAGAAAGAAAGAGAGAAGAAGAAAGATAGAGAAAGGGGGTGAGAAAGTGAAAACAATAATGCTAATCTGTTTCAATAGATTATGAAAAGAAGAGAGAGAGAGAGAGAGAGAGAGAGAGAGAGAGAGAGAGAGAGAGAGAGAGAGAGAGAGAGAGGGAGGGGGAGGATTAAATCAGATTATTATACTTTTTACACATTGAACTATTTCGCAATAACACTTAATATGAAAAGTTGTAATAATTAAATCATCATGCTAATATCCTCTCTTGTGTCTTTATTCTGGCCCCTAACCAGGCCACAACAGTAATAATTAAATTATCATGCTAATATCCTCTCTTGTGTCTTTATTCTGGTCCCTAACCAGGCCACAACAGTAATAATTAAATTATCATGCTAATATCCTCCCTTGTGTCTTTAGGCCCTAACCAGGCCACAACAGTAATAATTAAATTATCATGCTAATATCCCTCTCTGTGTCTTTATTCTGGTCCCTAACCAAGCCACAACAGTAATAATTAAATTATCATACTAATATCCACCCTTGTGTCTTTATTCTGGCCCCTAACCAAGCCACAACAGTAATAATTAAATTATCATGCTAATATCCTCTCTTGTGTCTTTATTCTGGCCCCTAACCAAGCCACAACAGTAATAATTAAATTATCATGCTGTGGTATATCCACAAGTTCTATTAGTATAGTATAATACGCACTCCTAACTTTTGGGCTGAAAAATTTGGAAATACTTCTAAAAGAATAAACAAATATTTTCTCTTTTTGTTACTAAAAAAAGATCAGAATTTTCCAAGATATATATATAGCAATCTCAGAGCTCCAGTGCCCCCGACCTAGCACCACACCTTGTTGTAATAGTGGAAGTTTTAAGGTAACAGAAAGCAGAGAAAGTTTACACTGTGTAATCTAATATCGTTCATTTGATAGTCTTCACAGTTCGACTTGATCAACTGGTGGCTGAGTAGTCTATGATATGCAACACTCTACGCCCATACTTAAGCTAGATTGGCGATCGGAGACACCCCTCTGGTTAATTGGCTTGTCACATCAAACCCTGGCACTTATATGATTGTCTCATATGTCGAACTCTTTTTATCATATATGTGCTAGAAGGTGGTGGCTGAGGGTCTTAGTATCCTAGGTATGACATTAAGCAGCATCTAGTGGCGAGGTTCTGATTCTTGAGCTCTGGAGAGTGTTTAGTACCCCTTCATTACCAATACCAACAGGTCTACTCTGATACGGAATGGTAGCATTTGTTAAAGTCCCATCTATGGCTTAAATAGATTAAAAAATCAGTTTAAAAATCAGTTAATAAAACTTGAATATCCAATAAGAATAAATAAAAGAAAAACCTCTCCGGCGGGAAAAAGCCAAAGAGTTGACATGCCTTAAAATTCAACCAACCAAACCAGCCAAACTGACTTGATCTAGTCTTGTCTTAAGGCATTTCCATGTCAAATCACCCAGAAAAAAAGTAACATTGTCACCCACACCCTTCAATTTTTATGAAATTTTGTACAGGTATGGACTGTGTTAAAGTTAGACATTCCCCAAAATTTGAGCTTCCAATTCCAAAAAAATGGCGGAGTTATGTCGATTTTTAGCTCTCCAAATTTGGTGGAGTTCACGAAAAATGGCGACTTTTTGTAATCTATTTTTGTCAGTAGAATGAGTTCTAGTTTTGTTAAAGTTCCATCTATGGGTTACATAGATTAAACAATGAGTTTAAAAATCAGTTAATAAAACTTGAATATCCAATAAGAATAAATAAAACAAAAACATCTTCGTCGTGTAAAAGCCAAAGAGTTGACATGCCGTAAAATTCAACCAAACCAAACCAAACTGACTTGATCTAGTCTTGTTTAATCTTTTAGCGGCATTCACCCGGGGTGGGTTGAGCCAATTCCATCCATTGTTCAAAGATGAAGTATCATGAGAATAAGAACTACGCAAGCAGTCCCCAAAACCCCGCATTCAGAAACTCTTGTTTGCCGCAGATTATCCAACAGACATATATAAGCAATATAATGCATCAGGTATTTTATTTAAAAACTCTTACATTTTTTCAGCTCGGTTAACTTTGAGGCGTAACACAGATTCACAAACATACGTGGTTCAAAGTTAATTGACCCGAAAAATTAGTCAGATGACCAAAAGTAACCGACAGTTTCCGTTGCAAACTCTTGGAATTTCCCCATAGCCCCTTTGGCCAGGTTGTGGCCCTAATAACACTGGGTTCCAGACCTGTCCGCCTTGGATGGCCATACCATAAACTTAATTTCCCGACGGCATAGTTCTGACACTACTACGTTTACACCACCTTGTCCCGATGAAGAGGAATTAGACTTTAAGGAGGCTTGATTGTAGAGATATAAAGGCAGGATCATCGCAGATAGAGTTGTAGGTTAAATCCGGCTAAATCCTACTTAACAGACATAAATTCCACCATTGTATGTCACCCCGCCGAAACAAAAAAAAAAAATACTAAAATCAAGTAATTAACCGAATTTAATGAAATTTTCAGTGTTGATACATTATGGAATAAAAGATATAATGCACTACTTATTTTATTTCAAAACTTTTACATTTTTCAGGTCAATTAACTTTGAACCACGTATGTTTGTGAATCTGTATTACGCCTCAAAGATACGTGGTTCAAAGTTAAGAGCTGAAAAAATGTAATTCAAATAAAATAACTGATGCATTATATTGCTTATTCATTAATATATCAACACTGAAAATTTCATTAAATTCGGTTAATTCCTTGATGTTTAGTATTTTTCTTTTCGGCGGGGTGACATACGATGGTGTAATTTAGGTCCGTTAAGTAGGATTTAACCGAATTTATTTGTATTGTATTATCTTCACAGGTCGAAGCAAGACAGATTTATTGAAATACGTAAGGACATATTTACCCCTAAAAAACAAAACAAAACAAAACTAAACAAAAAACACAAAAAAACAGGAAATGTTTTGTCAGCAGCTTGACCCTCATCTGTCTGTGGCTCTTCAAAGTCCTTTAAAAAGCCGGAGAAAGAGAAACGTAGTACTAGAAATAAGAAGAAGGGAGGGAGAGAAAAAATAGGAGTGAGAAGGAGGACACAATAAATCAGTCAATGACTCCATAGATAAAGTTATTTATGTCTTTCAAATGCAGCTGTTCATTGAGTCTGTTACAAATGTATAGAATATAAAAGAAAACGAATGATTAAAACACAAAAGAAGAGACGAAGGCTTGAGCTATAAAATGTATATAATATATGTATATAATATACAAAGCTTAGTCGTGGCACGAGTCCAAAAGTATGGGGCGGCCAATATATATATATATATATATATATATATATATATATATACATATATATTAGTGCTTTAAAAAGACCCACTAAAAGATTCATTGTATGAAAAAAAAAGATGTATTTTACAATATATATATATATATATATATATATATATATATATATATATATATATATAAAGATTTTTTTTTGTTTTCATAGTGTGTTAGAAGCATTAATTATAAAATATAATAAGATATATATATTTTTTTGAAGGCAAAATAATGCAAATTTATGTTGAAAAACATATTTATTTAAATTTTCTTTTTTTTCTTTTTCCTCTTAATATTTTCGGAGTAAAATCCATCTTCAGAGAGTTTATTATATATATATATATATATATATATATATATATATATATATATATATAATATATATATATATAGTGATTTAAAAAAATTGGAGGAAGGAAAACATAGTGCTCGATTACAATTGTACGAGCTGTATTTATTATATTCTATACATTACAGGCAAATTATTACCTGACGAGGGACATATGATGCCTTGAAACCGACGGTAATAATTTGCCTGTAATGTATAGAATATATATATATATATATATATATATATATATATATATATATATATGAAAGTACGTAAATAAACATTGTGTTTATTTGATATGGCTTTTAGTCGAAACTTTTTGGAGGATATATGCTTAAATCATACCTAATTTTTGAAAATTAATTAGTTAATAATTAATGAATTTTAGGCGGGCATATATGTTCACATGTAAGGCTAAACAGATCGAGAAAATGTCAATCCCTGAATGTACATTTCGACCTATTAGGTCTCATCAGCAAGGTTATAGACATGGGAGACTGCTCCGTGTGTGACTCGAAACCTTTTTTAAAAAAAATCAGGTATGACTTCATAGCGCTAATACCCTTGGGAAAGATAAGGATCCAAGTATTATCCCTCCAGCTATGGGTAAATAATAGTGAAGAGTGTGCTCTTTAACATAGTTTGGTAACCAACCTAGAAGAAGGAAAACTCTGAAATCAAACCTGTTAAACTCAGCAAAAAATTGACATTGAGTCATATTCTGCTTGTAGGGAGGTGTTGGAACACACACACACACACACACACACACACACACACACACACACACATACACACACACACACAAACACACACACACACACAATGTATACAGCGGCTTATTCTATCAGAGAAACTTCTATGACTTTTTTTAATGGACCCCCAAAAAGTGAATCGATGAAAATTGACCCTGTGTTGCACCCTCCTTATGCAGAGGGGTTGGTAAATGCATTCGTTTCCTTACAAAAATGATAGGCTATGCCTATTCCTTATGTAACACTTTAATTTTGGTTTGGCAACCAGTCTAGGAGAAGAAAAAATAACTGTAATTTTATTCTTTACTTCCTATTTTAACTAAATAGTTAGATTAAGAAAATTTAGCAATGAAAGACGGGAGTGAAGGAAGAGTAAGTTTCAGTTGTTCTATTTTTCGATTATACTCCACCTCTGTTTCAAATCTTTTTATCTGCATTCTTATTTAGTTTCATTAGCCTTTCTAATTTAAAATAATATTTTATTACATTAAAAATTATATATTTGCTGTTTATTACATTAAAAATGCACATATCTGCTAGTAAGTTTAATGATTTTTTTAGTTTTTTCTTCTCTCTGAAAATATTCCTGGGGAACTCACAATATTAAATAGCCCCTTACTTCTTTTCAACATCTTATCATATTGTACTTAGTATTATTTGTATTATTCGGACTATTGTCCTCATCTTCATTGTTATCTGTACAGGTTTCGGCCGATGTGCCCTCCGGCCTTCAATTATTTCTTGTCGGACTCAGGAACCTTCACGGACTCGAGAACCTTCTTGTCGTAATCGGGAGCTATCGCGGAACTTTGAACCTAACCCTTTATTCAGTCACGGGGGTATCCTATTCTCATTCCGCTAACCATAGCTGGGGTACAGGTGTTAAGCTGTGTTAATTATTATTCTATGTTACTGTTGCCCCTGACTAGGATTGAACCAGCAGTCTAGAGATAACTGTCACTTAGAACTGTCTTAACCTTACTCCTTTATCCACTAGGCTATGTGTCCAAAAATTCAGTGAAATAGCATATTGTACTTATCTTTTAATATGCTGAATCAGGTAAGGGCCAAAGTAGGGTGTTATGTGTGATGGACTGCTCAGCCATCAGGATTCCGTCCTTAAGCATAATGTTGCCACCCACGGCCAGAAAATGGTCCCTTTGAGGGGGGGGGGGTCTTACCCCTCCTCAGAGGTGCAGTTGGTATATTCTGCATCCGAAGCCGCCAGAGCGGAAATATTTACGATTTTTCCTCTTTTTGGTATTTTATTATTATTTTTCAATGAAACAGGAAATGTTTTATCTGCAGTTTGACCCTCACCTAAAGCTCTTCAGCTTCCTTTAATAAGCCCCACCAAGAGAACGGAATATGAGAGAGAGAGAGAGAGAGAGAGAGAGAGAGAGGGAGAGAGAGAAAGAGAAAGAGAGAGAGAGAAAGAAAGAAAGAAAGAGAGAGAGAGAGAGAGAGAGAGAGAGAGAGAGAGAGAGAGAGAGAGAGAGAGAGAGAGAGAGAGAGAGAGAGAGAGAGAGAGAGAGAGAGAGAGAGGGGGGCCTCAATTTCTCTATAAATATGGATGATGTTATCTATGAATAGGATATTTTGTTAGGAAAAATGTAAACACACACACACACACACACACACACACAACATATATATATATATATATATATATATATATATATATATATATACCAGCTAAAGTACCCGTTCATGACCGGACTAAAAAAAAAAAAAAAAATATATAGGAACACCAAAGAGTGAGTGGCGAAAAAAATAAGAGATAGGTATACCCAATTTCGGTTCATTTTTTAAATATCTCATAAAATAAAATAGGGGATGGGGGTAGACCTCGTAAAAAATATTTCCCCTAATATATTTTCGTGTAAATCGGACCATTAATTGATTTTTCATAGTATATTTTAAAAATCTCTTGTCGTAAGTTGTTTTTGGCTACGTAAAATTTCAGTTGATTTAACGGTGCAAAAATGAAAACATTGTTTTTCAATCATAATTTTCATTATTTCCGTTAGCTGAAAATTAAAAAAAAATCACCAGTAGTTTGTTTAATGTATCTTCTTTCGAACTGAAAATTTTTTTTCAAGATGATATTAATTTTTATGCAAGTTTCATCGTGTTAAATATAGGGGTGGGGTACATTTCAAAGGGAAAATTGGTGGTAACTAATAAGAGATAATTATTTATCAAATTTAAAAAAAAATCGCCGAGAATTGTCTAATGAATAAACGGTCGAAATAAATGTTATATTCGAGACGACACTAATATGAATGAATTAAAGTGATTTCTAAAGTTAAAAAAATGTTAATAAATGATTAAAAGAAATCTCGAGATAAGGGCTGAACTTGAAAAACGGTCGGGAAAATTAGGGTGACAAAAAAAACAAAAAAAAAAAAAAAACAGAACCCAAATTATTTATTTTCCCATTAAACTAAATCTAAACTCCAACCCTAACCGTAACCCCCTAAACCCCCTTAGTTAAAATTAAGTTTTATTACAAAATTTGTGGATTCTTTTTTTTTCTGGGTCAACCTGTATATAGGTGACCCAGAAAAAACAGAACCCAAATTATTTATTTATTTTCCCATTAAACTAACCCTAAACCCCAACATTAACCTACCCCCCCCCCCTAGTTAAAATTAACAGTTTTATTACAAATTTTGTGAGTTCTGTTTTTTCTGGGTCCCCCTAATTTTCCGAACGTTTTTCAAGTTCAGCAGAGATCAATTCGAAAGACCATTTCTGACGGTTTTTAGTAAAAAAAAGAAAGAGAGAGAAAAAAGTGGTGACTTAATTAAAAAAAAAATCTGCCTATTTATTTATCATTAGAATCATGATAAATTAAAGAACAAATTTTCTCATTCAAGTTACGTACATTAGAATCATTTTTATTTCATGTTTAAGGTAAGAACATATCATACACTGTTTAGTTTATATACGAAATGTTAACTACATCGTATTTTTATTATAATTTTATTTTGTTTTTATTACAATACAAAATTAAAAACAAAGTTGAGTTAAATGTTTTCACTTATTTTTGCTTATTATTTATTTCGTTTATTAAATAAACGAAATAAACAATAAGCGAAAATAAGCGAAAACAATAACAATAATAAACTTTATTATTGTTATTTATTTCGCTTATTATTGTTTTTTTACTTCGCTCTTTCTTACCAAATAAATATTTGTAAGATAGATTATTTCATTTCATTTCTAACTAAATTAATATTTTAAAGACAGGAATAAAAAAGATTGCAATACGAATAAGGTTTGATTTTTCGTTAAAACATACTTTTGCTGTCCGAAGCAAAATAATTTTTTTTCTAACTCGCTATAAAATAATTCAATTGATAAAGACTCATACAAATTATATATTGAGCAAGATTATTTTCTCTTCTTTTCACGAAAAGTTTCACTGAAACTCCAGTTTGAAAATAATAATAGTATTTGGGGACAATTTTAAATTCAGTTTTTAATTGTTTGATAAGTTAGAAATACATTGTAATTTATTTCTTTGAATTTTTTGTACATGACAATTCAAATCTAGTTCTTAACGATAAAAAGAATACAATATCTATTTTTGCTTACATTTTAAAACGTTTTCATTAGTTCTCTAAACTATTAAGACTTTTTTTAAACCATTAGTATTAAATACAAAACAACTCGTTTTATCATTTTTTTAAATTTACATTTATACAACCCTATACTGGTGACTGGTTTTTATTGACATTTAAAATCTTATTTTAAAAAAATGTAACCGTAAACTTGTGTTTTGAAACAATTTTCATTTTTCTACAATTTTTTGTGCATGACAACAATTTAATTTAAGTGAGTGTACATTGTACAATAAAAGTTAGTTTCAAAAACATACGATAAATATAAATAAATATTTAGAAAGATTATAAAATAAAAAATAAAAAAACGAATTTATTTTACGTTAAAATTGAGTTATAGTTCAAGTTTGTCGCTAACATTTTCAATGACTGGAAGCTGATATCTCTTTCTTTCTTTCTTTCTTTCTTTCTTTCTGCTGATAAAATCAGCAGGCGAGCACCTGCTGATACACCAAGCAGCAGCAGCAGCAGCTATGCTATGCTATGCTATAGCTTTCGAAAAATTATTTGATTTTTGTTTGATTAATTAATTATATCCCTTAATCAGTAAAAATCAATAACCAAATTTGGAGTGTTTCTTAGTTAGAACGATATCAATGTGTATGCAAGATTTTAAATCTGAGTGACCCCCCGTTTTGGAGTTATACGTCGACATATACATACCAAAATCTCTCCTTTATATATTAGATATAATATATATAAAGATAAACCTAATGAGTCAGATATACCTACTAAAAGTTTCGCTTGGTGCTCTTCAGGGCTAAGATCTGACTGATAATCTACTGATTATTTCCGGTTGGTACGACTATATTGGTCTTTTCTTTTTTCAAATTTTTTTTCCCAGATGATGTTTGGTAATAATTTTTTACAATCAAACTATTTGCCGGTTTTTTTCTTACCGCAAGGGTTTACCAACAAGTTTGGTATATATATATATAGTGAAGGACAGCAAATAAGAAAAGTGTTTACATAGAACTAGTGCTCAATGATATAATAGCAATAAAATCCGTGGGGAGGCATTTAAAATATCTACATTAATTTTCCGACAAAAATATAACAAAACACAACTCGGAAAATATCTAAAATTTGACGCTGACTCACTAAAACATAGCATAAATTAAGGCAGGAGGCCAGGACAACATAAAATCACACTTACCATAATATATTCCATAATTCACAATTTCAATATTACAAATAAAACAAACATGTAACTTGTTTTTTTTTTTTTCAATTCATTTTAATCTTACGTTGGGCATTTAAGCAACGCAAGACCATTTAGAATGTTTCATTTTTAAAATTGGGTGAAATGAAACGGGACAAATTAGAAATCTGCGATTAAGCGACACCAAATAATCTAGATTTACATTTTTGCATTACATTTTGAACAATTTGGACGGTCTTACTTTTAACCATAGGGTGTTAACTGACGGAAGATTTAGGAACAAGCGTATTATTAATACTTTTGGAATTATCCAGACTAACAAATATATGCAACATAGGGTGCAGGTACTTAAGTTTTAATGTAATAACATAATTAGAAAGTAAGTAAAAATGCAAATAAAAAGATTTGAAACAGAGGGTATAATTGAAAAATAGAACAACTCAAACATACTCTTCCATCACTCCCGTCTTTCATTGCGAAATTTTCCTAAGTTAATTATTTAGTTTAAGGAAGTAGAGAATAAAATGACTATTATTTTTTCTTGTTATTGGATTTCTTTTAAGATTTATCCCCGAGACTTTTGCTCATATTTATTTAGATAAAATCAAGCAATTAGAAATCAATAATACTAAGCACGTATTTTTTTAGATCAAATTTTTTAATATCAATATGCAAATTAGCCTTCCCGTTCACAATGTAAACCGCTATTTTGTTGTATATATAAATACAATTGCATGCTATTAGTATGTTGAATTGACAGTTCCATTTAAAGAAAATCTTGATTGGTCCCATCAGCGTAAGTTGGAAAAATATGAAGACCTACGTGAACAATGCGCCAGAAACGGATGGATAACAAATGTATTTCCCATCGAAGTCGGATGCCGGGGGGTTTATTACCAACTCAACCTCGGCATTTTTGTCTAAACTTGGACTTTCTCCACCAGACAAGAGGAAATACATAAAAAAGATCCAGGAGAAAGCTCTAACCGAATCAGCGTAGATATGGCAGTCCTATATTGGGACATCAAACCGACAAAGTCTGGTGGTATCGTGAGATACTGCTGGGGCGCTCTGAGTTAGTGGTAATGATGCTTCGACCCCGAAACCATGCCTGAACCCAGAGTCATCATCTGATGAAGGCTTTGTTGGTTGCAATGCTACTGTATAAATAGCAGTCATTGTATGAAGATTATAGATATGGTCAACAGTATTAATAACGTAGAACGATTTTAACAATAATTGAGGTTTTATTAAAAATAAAATCATGGAGAATGTGACGTAAATAATTAAGGGAATTATGACTTGAATAGTAATATAGTTTCGGTTACAGATAGGCAAATACACAATCTCCATTATAATAAGATTTATTACCTTTTACTTTATTTTTAATTGCTTTATTATATAAGGATTGCTCCCATCGTCACATTCAAGTTACGTTGCAGGTTTTAAGTTGAAAACGTCCTGTGACCTTCGACATGTTACTTAACCTATGTCGCTACGTGACAAGCAAATTGTAACATCCTTGTGTGGAGTTAAGTTATTCAACTGAATAGAGTGGCTGTTTTATTTATTTGATTTGTATCTTAGTAATAATAGAGATTCGGTCTGTATTTGTCTGTAACCAAAAACTACGTCACTGCTTACGTCACATTACCCAAAATCATCGGACAAAGAACAAACTTGTATTATATACACTCAAAGTTTGAGCAAGTAACCATAGACCGTTCTCATTGTTTTTTTTTAAAAACAAGTTTCAATAAATACATGTCCGGTATTATATATTTATATATAGTTTGTTTTATTTTAATAGATATTTAAAGTTATCAGAACTAAGATTCCATTTCAAATTGTTTTATGTTTTTTACTCTTTTAATAGATTTGATGATTTTACTTACTTTTGGTACAAACTCTCTGACAATGAATTTTTAAATCCCACCCCCTCAGACAATATCTTTAAAAAATTAATTTTACACCGCCCGGAGGGTGTTTTTAATAATAATAATAATAATAATAATAATAATAATAATAGTAATGAACTACAAATACCTGGGAATACTAGAAGCCGACGCCATCAAACAAACAGAAATGAAAGAAAAAGTAAGAAAGGAATACCCCAGAAGAACAAGAAAGCTCTTAGAAACCGAGCTATGTAGCAGAAACCTTATCAAGGGAATAAACACATGGGCGGTCCCTCTTGTAAGATACTCGGGACCATTCCTAAAATGGACAAGAGAGGAGCTCCGACAGATGGACCAAAGGACAAGGAAACTGATGACCATGCACAAGGCATTCCACCCGAGAGACGACACAGACAGACTCTATGTGTCAAGAATAAAGGTGAGAAGGGGCCTGGCCAACATCGAAGACTGTGTTGATACGGCAATCCGAGCACTAGATGAATACACTAACAACAGTAAAGAAAGACTAATTGCAGCATCCAAGAAAAGCATTTGCAACACAATGACAAACAGAAATACATTAAAAAAAAAACAGAAACGGGAAGAAAAACAACTACACGGGTACTTTAAGCGCCAAACTCAAGAAATATCACACCAGAAGACCTAGACATGGCTAAGAAAGGGAAACCTCAAAAGAGAAACCGAATCCCTAATAATTGCAGCACAAGATAATGCCATTAGAACAAACTATATAAAGACAAAAATAGATAAGACGCAGCAGAACAGCAAGTGCAGAATGTGTGGAAATAGAGACGAAACAGTCAATCACATGATAAGCGAATGCAGCAAACTAGCACAAAGGGAGTACAAAACTAGGCACAACTCTGTGGGAAAGGTGATCCACTGGGAACTGTGCAAGAAATTCAATTGTCTTCATACAAACAAATGGTATATGCACAAACCTAAACCTATCCTAGAGAATGAGACGCACAAAATTCACTGGGATTTTGAGGTACAGACGGATCACCTAATCCCGACCAGGAGACCCGACCTAGTATTAATTGACAAGAAAGAGAGAAACTGCCATCTCGTGGATTTTGCTGTCCCAGCTGATCACCGAGTGAAAATGAAGGAAAGTGAAAAGATAGACAAATACTTGGACCTTGCCAGAGAACTAAAGAAGCTGTGGAACATGAAGGTGAAGGTCGTACCAATTGTAATTGGTGCCCTTGGAGCGATCCTCAAAGCACTGGAAAATAATTTGGATGAAATGGAAATCAGAGGAAGAATCGAGACCATCCAAACTACGGCACTGTTGGGATCGGCTAGAATACTCAGAAGAGTCCTAGAGACCTGAGGAAACTTGCTGTCACTCAGCCTCCAGTGAACTATCAGCTACGACAGGTGTGAAAAATAAAATAATAATAATCCATATATAAAGCGACTCAAGAGGAGCATCGTGCATCGTTCCAATTCTGCTCAAGACTATTTCTCTGAATTCTTTAGATG
>CM042147.1:110647941-110670441 GCA_023376005.1 Doryteuthis pealeii | reverse complement strand
TTTTGTACATAAATAAATTTTACATTTTTCGAAAGACAATTTAATGATGGAACATATGTAAAAAAACGATAATTCACTAATAAATCGGTTTTGGAAATAGGGCATCTTAAACATTGAAACTTAAATCTCGTAAATAAGAAAAAATATGTATCTTTTTCTTTTTTGTGTTGTTGTTTTTTAATTGTTAGATTATTTTCAAAAGAATTTTATATTAAAAGTTCCTATTGTCTACATTTTTATTTTATTTTTCAGGGATTTTTAAAAATTTATAAAATGTAAAATAAATACTTTTCTTTAATGTACAGCAAAATCGTATTTATTTAATCAAAGAAAATATTGTATAAAAAATATCTTGCTTGTGTTCTGGGTCCATAAGTTAATAGGTTCGAATCCATGACGCATGTATAATTATACTCTGTAAAATAAAACTCAAACAAACAGTGTTTGAAGAAATTTATTATTTTATTTGGAAACAAATAATTCTCCCGTTTATATCCAGAAAGCAGATACTACTGTTCAGTTAAAATTTTATTATAAATAATTTCTAAAATTGTAATTCTGATTTTCCCAACTTTCTTTTTCAATAATATTAAGAGTTAAATCGTGAGGCATCAAGGAAATGCTAAATTAGTAATTTGTTTTGCTTCATAAAATAATTTTTTATACGTTTAGCCCTTCATACTAAGATAAGGTGCACACGTCAAGATGCGATAACTGTCAACAAAGAGTGGGAATGTACGGCAATTTACGGCAATTTACTTTGAAATGCAAAAATGTAGGTTTTATGTAAGAGAAATTTCTTTTTTTTAACACATAAACTTGGAATTGTTCTTTATATTAAACGTAAAAGAAAACATTAAAAAGTTAATTTTCCATTTTTTATTGACGTTTTAAAATATTTTAAACAATTAAACGGACATTTTGAAAGTCCGCGGTTTGCACATCTCTACCATTATGCATAACGCATCTAAAAAAACAAAAAAATTAGCGGTGCAAATGTATATACACCTTCCTTTAAAAAAATATTTTTTATTCTGTATTGCCACAAATTTTTAAACAAATACAACCGAGTTTGGCTTTAACTTTTCGGAAAAACGCCTTAAATCAGCTATAGAATAATATAATAAAGAAGAAATATGGCCAGATAATTTTTAAAATGTAAATGAATTTAAGTAGAATTAAATGTAAATGGCAATTAAAGTAAAGGAAAATAATTTATTTACTAAAGGAATAGGTATGAAATTATTAGTGAGACCTATATGGTCTTTAGGTACCACCAAACCGTTTAGGCCATCTTGAATAAAACGGAAATAGATATTTCCGAACTTTGTTTATCAAAAATCTCGTAAAAAAAAAGATCGTACAGGGTTGTTACAAAGAAAAATAGTTAATTCAAAGATCAAATTATCCGATTGGGAAAAATTACATCGCTATCTTAAAAAATAAACAAACCTATCCGTATTACATGCGAAAGGGTAATTTTCAGACCGTAATATAGACAGAAAAGTTACAAATTATTTCCCTTTTACGATTAACCAGTAAAAGTATGGAATGAAAATTTGAATATTTTTTCTAAGAGAAAAACTGATAAAATAATCTATTATACTTACTTTTTATTTTAATTATTGAAAAAAGTTAAATAAAATAATTTTTTTCACGCTAACACTGTCAGCCTAACAGGAACAAACTTCGGTTACTTAGAAGCGTCTCGTCTCTTTGTAAAACAAATATGTCAGCTATGCTCTTCCGTATATTCTAAGGATCATACATTACTATTCAACAATAAAAATTACAAATTCTTTTAAAAATATTAATCGAGCTCGTATCGGACCAATGTTTAGTTCACCTGAATTATAAAATTCATATTTTTAAATATCCGTGAAAAATTCGATTTTTTGACGCAGGAAAAAAAAAATTTAATTTATTTCACGCAGAAAATAAAAATATTTAATCACACAAAAGATTGAAAATCTCTTAAAAATTAATTTCTTTAAAAAAAAAAAATTTTTTTTGACAATTTAATAGAATATAGTACATACCAATTACAAAAGCAAAAAAAAGTTTTCAAATATTAATATTATGACATTTTTTAGCACTTTTTATTTCCGATTTCATTAATTTTTCCTCAAAAAACTACACCTCGTACATTCATACAATTTCATTGATATAGTTATTCAGACTCTTATCTTTATAGAAAAAAAGAAAAAAATTTTTCTGACGCGTCATTTTTATTATCTCATAAAATAAAATGGGGGGGGGGGAATAGACCTCGTAAAAAAATATTTCCCCTAATATATTTTAGAAAAAAACTATTTCAGATGTATTTACATCCAATGGTAAACATTTATGGAAAATTTCGTGAAAATCAGATTATTAATTGATTTTTCATAAAATTTTTAAAAATCCTCTTATCGTAACTTGTATTTAGCTACGTTAAATTTCAGTTGATTTAACAGTGCAAAAATGAAAACATTGTTTTTCAATCATAATTTTCATTATTTCCGTATGCTGAAAATTTTTAAAAAAATCAACAGGAGTTTATTTTATGTTTTTTCTTTAGAATGGAAAAAAAAATTTCAAGAAAATATTAAATATACTGTAAGTGTGAGGGGGGGGGGCTAAATTTCACAGGGTCAAATTGGTGGTACCTACTGTATTGCCACGAATTTTTAAACAAATACAACCGAGTTTGGCTTTAACTTTTCGGAAAAACGCCTTAAATCAGCTATAGAATAATATAAGAAATATGGCCAGATAATTTTTAAAATGTAAATGAATTTAAGTAGAATTAAATGTAAATGGCAATTAAAGTAAAGGAAAATAATTTATTTACTAAAGGAATAGGTATGAAATTATTAGTGAGACCTATATGGTCTTACTAATAATTTCATTTACCTATTCTTTTAGTAAATAAATTATGTCGTAGCTGACAATTTAAAGGTCTTACTAATAATTTCATTTACCTATTCTTTTAGTAAATAAATTATGTCGTAGCTGACAATTTAATTCTAAACAACTTATTTTCTAATAAACTCTTGATTTGTTTTCTATTAAAAACTGTAGGAAACATAATAAATTTTTTATAAGTATATATTAACATTACCGACAAAAACTTAGTTACAATAAAAAGGCATTGGTTTGTTTATGTGTGTGTATTATTTATCTCGTACATTTTTTAATCTCAAAACATCTTAAATCGGTTAAACTTGCAAATCGTCGTCAAAATGAAAACTTATTTGGGATGACAGTTTAACTACAGTGCATGAATTAAGTTTTTTTGCAAATTCTGTTACGGTTTAGGGGTTAAGGTAACTAAGTTTTTGTCGGTAATGTTAATATATACTTCTTATAAAAAATTTGCAACTTTAAGCCACAAATCTTGATTTTAAAACAAAATAAGCTGATTTGAATTATTTCGCAGCTAAATTTATTTTTAATTTTTCCGAAAAAACAAAGACAATTTATCTACTTACCAAATAAGTTGATTGATTCACTAATTTAAGATAGATAAATTACCAAAAATCAAGGAGTTAGTCAGCAATGTATTCTTTTAGTTTGTTTTAGTTAAACGATGGTGGTAGTCAACGTTTGCTCATTTGAATAAGATCCCATCACATTTAAATATATAACTACTTTTTTTTTTACCCAACATGAAATATTTTAAAGTAAGTTTAATAATCATGTTAAATTTGACTCTATAAATTAATAATTAAAGTAATTTAAAAAAATCTATTTTAAAGACTGATTTACGCCACTTTATTTAAAAAAAAAATTCTCTTTAGCCTGGAGAAATGAAAGGGGGGTGAATCTACGTACGTAGGTAATGGCGTGGGGCGTCACTGCTGATATTTTCAGTTATTACAGGCACTCTCACTAACTGACAAATACAGGGTGGGAGGAGAGTTAACTTAACTGACATAGCGAGATGGGAAGAGCAACAGTAATCTCCAAGACAGGGATTGGTCGGTCGTTGACTTAATTGCTAATTACGCCTAATTAAAGCCAATTAAACTGAATTTTTTTTCATACACTTTGTAGTGCTAACACCAAGGAATATCTAAGTATAAATATTGTGTCCATAACATAAATAGAAAAAAATCCTTTAGCTGGAGAAGGTTGATAAACTCAGCTTTAGTATAATATATATATATATATATATATAATATATATTATATATATATATATATATATAATATATATATATATATATATATTAATACCAAGCGTGTTGGTAGATCCTTTCGGAGAGAAAAAAAAAACAGCAGAAAGTTTGATTGTAAAAAATATACTACCAAACATCAACCAGGAAGAAAAAAATTTTTGAAAAAAAGAAAGGACCAAGATATTCGTACCAACAAAAAATAATCTATTGGTACAGTATTTGGCCAAAAGAAAAAAACAATTTATATGTATATATATGTATATAAGATATATATATATATATTCATATAACCGCTAGGAGAAAGCTAATAAGTAAAAAGTGCTCGATACCTAAGTAGAGCCAATAATAAAGATAATCTAATGAGTCAGACGAACCTACTATTAGTTTCGCATAAAGCTCTTCAGGGCTAAAATCTGATAATATATATATACATATATATAATATTTTATTACATTAAAATTTAAATACTTGCATATATTTGCTAGTGGAAAAGAATGAGTTTATTTAAAGATATAGAAAAGATATAGAAAAGAGAGAAAGTAATGATTAATTAATAAATTAATTTTTGCGACATATCAACCCGTCAGGGTTTATTTTATGCCTAGAGGTTAGGGAATCGCATACCTTGCACATTTGCATTTATATTTTTTGTGTATTTTTTTTCTTAAGAGTATTTTTTGCTCACGGTCCTAGCCAATACGAATGATTTTTAAACAGATCTATTTGACAAATAGATGGGACCCTGATAGTTATTGCCACTCCGGGTCAGATCTCCAGGACTTGAGCCTCACTATCAAATGTAGTTTAGTGACATACCCAGGATACCCACTCATCTTTTGGGTGTGGGTGGGAGAAAACCATCTGCAGGTGATACAGTCATCGTATTCTAAACGCGGAAGAAAGAAAGATAATATCAAAAAATGATATAGAAAAGAAATAAAATACAAAAAAAAATGTAGAAATAAAGACAGAACAAAAATACAAAACGGGAACGACAGATTGATTTCAATGGCTTGTTAACCTGTCTGGGGTTATTTAATGCCTAGAGGTTCGGGAATCTCGTTTATTTTACATTTATATTTACATTTTGGTGCATAGATTTTCAGATTTTTTTTACGCAGTGTCCTATCAAATACGATAAAGTTTTGAACAAATCTATTTGCCCCATAGATGGACCCTAACCACTCCGGGTCAAAACTAACCTGGGAGTAATGGCAAATGTATATATATATATACATACATACATACATACACACACACACACACACACACACACATATATATGTGTGTGTGTGTGTGTGTGTGTGTGTGTGTGTATTTGGACAGCATTTTTTCATTTATGCATGTTGAATTAAACAAATGGCACATCTATTGTTTAACAATTTTATTTGTGATTTTTTCAAGTTTTCTGGCCAACATTTTAATATTTGGGTGGGATTCGTGGATTAGTCCACCAAAATTCATGTCCCGAGTACTTTCGGCACTTCGAAGTGTCATCATCAGGGGTGATGTGTTCCAGTTTTTCAAATTATATTAATGGGTGTGGAGGCTGGAAGGAAGAGAATTGATAGGAAAAGTGTTATAGGCATTTTAAAATGTGAGTACTGCATTGGAAATTAATTTTGTTTAAGGATGGTTTATATTGTTTTATGTATAAAGCTTCTAGTATTTGGAGTTTTTGTTTATTTTTTTCTTTGTGCAGAATGTGTGTATTTTCCGTTAAGATATTTCGGTAATTAGAGTGGGGGCATGAATATATTTTTAGGTGTTGTGAAATGGAGCTATTATATGTTAAATGGAGAGTTAGACGACGTGACAATGTCGTTGAGGTATATGTATATAGATATAGAAAAAGTGGCACAGAAAAGAAAATCTCTACAAAATCATTAATGCCATTAGTTAAAGGTAGGTATGTGCATTATTGATCAAGGGAGGTAATTATTTTTTTTTCAATTTTTTCAATTACCAAAAACCAAGAAATTGCCCTATTTTAATGAAATTTTCAACACTTTATTCATTAATGACTTCATTTTATAATGAATAGCCTATTTTATACCCCCCCCCAAAAAAAAACTTTAAAAAATGTTTTTCTCAATTTTTGATTGTAGGGGGTCAACCTTCGGTTATTTGAATAATTTTTTTTCCAGTCCCTAATTCTTACATTTCTAGAAAGATCAAATACAGAAGAACAAATTTAAAAAATTCAACACCCGAAAAAAGTAATTTGGAAATTAAAATTTTTTTCTTAAAAATCAAAAACTTCATTTTTGTAACCCGTTTTCTCTTTTCGTAGTTTTAAAAACCAAATTTTCCTTTGAATTGATACACAATTTTCTCTGATTCCGTTAGCATATTTTTTATTCACTTACAAATTTAATAGTAAATTTTAAACGTCTGGAATGTGGCATGATGGACACAATATTTTTGCTAGGAATCATGATTTATTTAAACTATCTAAATATGAATGAATAACATCTTATAATTTTGCGTAATTTTTTTCTGATGTTTTTTTAATTTTATATAATTGAAAATTGTTGCTAACGATTGTTCATTTTCGTATAGAGAAGATTTACATGGATAAATACACACATGAGTTATTCTCACCTTTTAGTTAAACATTTTCAGGTTTCACTCTGGGGATAGCAACAACTGTTTTAATGTGCGTGTCCTTTTCGCGTTATTTTTTCTTTCCTATTTTGGTTACGCAGAGTAACTTTTCTATATGAAATTTTACACGTCTATACCTCCATAACATTTCACTAGTTACAACTGGGGTAAAGCTACTTTTTTTCAGATGAAAAACATGAGTTATCTCCCTCTAACTCGGGGATGGAACATACCTAGTTAGAAGGGTAGGTGTTCATTAATTCTTTTAATTTCTTTGATTCCTAAAGTAAAATGAAGTTAGTGCAAAAAATGAAGGAAGAAAGACAATGAAAAAAAAAAAAAAAAAAAAAAAAAAAAAAAAAAAAAAGCGAAGAAAAGAAAGAAAGAAAGAAGAAAAAATGGTAAGGAAAAAGTTTTGAGTGGGGAAAATTCCAAGATCGAACCCGGTGTTCTTGACTCAAAAAAATCATTTTTGTTCTCTTATTACTGTATCAAGGGCCGTGTTAGCTCGGTCGGTAGAGCGTTCAGCTAGGAACCACAAGGTTCCTAGTTTGATACCAGCCCTCGTCACTCAGAGTAGCACAGGGATCTGTGTGGTAAAAGGAGCTGATGGTAGGTGTGGTGCTCCACTACAGACGCAAAAAAACAATCTACTTAGTCCTAGCGCTAGTGAAAAGGGGATAGACTCCTTCGCTGATTGGCTGATACCGACTTTAAGCCACTGCGACGACTTTATTTGCTTTAATCTATACTGTATTTGTTTTATCCTACCAGTGTTAAGCCTGTTAGTCGGTAATACAAATGACCCTATTTCTCTTGTCAAATTGAGGTCACTCCACCTGTTGTAAAGTTTCATGAATAGGTCGTTCGTGGCCGACTGAAAACGTTTGCAAGGTAGCTAAAACTGTTTAATTTGGCGATTGTCGTGTAGTGACACGTTTTCCGCGTTGCCAGTCAAAACATTAAAATAAGTCTTGGCCAATATATATATAATATATATAATATATATATATATATATATAATATATATATATATATATATATATATTTGGCATGTTGGTTGCTGTATTTAGAGTTTCCAAAATACATAAACGGTATCGAAGGACTAAGCTAGGATAAGCTTTTCTTGTGAGCGAAGTGTAGGGAAAAGTTCGCTGAAGTTTTCTTGGATAAAATTTATCAAAATGTCAGGCTAAAGTGTAATAGTTTGTCGCTTTAGAAATTAAAGTAAATACAAAAAAAGGTAAAGGAAAGAAAGAAAATACCAAAATATAGCCAGAAAAAAGTAAGGAAACACAAAAGGATAAAGAAAGAAAAGAAAGAAAAGAGAAAAAAAAAAGAAAGACAGAAAGAAAAAAAAAAGAAAGAAGGAGTGAAGTACATGAAGAAGCACTACCCGCTCCAAAAAAGTCCCAAAACTTTTAATTCCATGTAGAAACAACAACAATAATAAAAAGAGAAAAAAACATTGAGAAACAAAAGAAGCATAGGAATGAATAATTAGGAATGAAAAAAAAAAAAATAATGAAGGAAGGAAAAAGAATAAATATTATGGGAAAGAAGGAAAAAAAGACAAAACTGAAATATATACGGTTAGAATGAAGAGAAGGAGAGAAAGTGAAAAGGAAGAAATCAAAAAGAAGAAAGAGAAAAAGAAAAAGAAGAAAATCGAAGAAAGAGATTGATAGAAGAGTGAAGAAAGCAAATGAAAGAAAGGAACAAATTTGTCGGACAAGGAGTACAGACGAGGAATACATGAAGAGAAAATGCTAAGGAAAGAAATTAAAAGTAAAAGACGAAAGAAAAAAGAATATAAAGAAAGAAAGAAATACAAAAATACATAGAAAGAAGAAAGATATAAAAAGATTAAAAAACACAAAAAAGATATAAAAGAAAGAAAGAAAGAAAGAAAGAAAGAAAGAAAATATCAAAATATAGAAATAGAAAGAAAAGTAAGGCAATACAAAGGATAAAAGAAAAGAAGAAAATACAAAAAAGGAAAGAAAGAAAGAAAATAAAAAAAGATATAGAAAAAAGAAAGAAGAACCCAAAAAGATATAGAAGGAAAGAAGAAAGAAAATATCAAAGATTAGATAAAAAGGAAGTAAATACAAAAAAAGATATAGAAAGAAAGAAAAAAAAAGTAAGGAAATACAAAAAGGATAAAAGAAAGAAGAAAATACAAAAAAAAAAAAAGAATGACAGAAAGAAAAACAAAAAGAGAAAAGAAGGAGTGAAAGTCATGAGAAGAAAAAGAAAAGAAAACCAAGGAATAAGTAAATGAATTATATTACTATTTAAGCACGCAGATTTAAAGCCAAAAGGGGGAAAAGACGAGAAAAAAACAAACAATTAATATAAATAGATAAACAAATAGATATAATAATTGGGAAATAACGTATAATTTATCTATTAATCAATACAGAGATTATGGACTATGTAAAAAAAAAGAAATAATTACAGAATAAAAGAGATGATCGTGCAGTTTTGAAAGAAACACAAACGTTATAAAATAATTCTAAGCATGTATAGCTTGATATTTCTATCGGTGTCAGAGCATAACTGTGTACAGTGTACGAATCAAACAAAGTAGACACTCATTTTCAGTTGTAGAAAGTATCAGAAAAAGTTAATAAAAAGTCAAACTGTGAAAAAAAAAAAAAAGTAAAAAAAAGGATAAGATGTCTGAGCAGTCACTTGGAAGAAGGACAAGTCGTGCCCGTACAACTGACAGTATGGATACGAAAAACAAGTCTCGGTAGCCACTCGGGCCCGGCGAAAACCTCAAAGAGAAACGGGTAAGTATTTTAATATTATTTATTTAAGACAAACCACTGATTACCAGCGTCTCAGTGTCGCAAGCCGTTGTTCGTGAATTTATTTCTAAGTTTGCACCATGTTCTGATTTGTATTTCTTATAATGAAAAGATTAAAAAAAATGTTACATGTATAGATGTCCATAGGTGAAAAAACCCCAACTTATTATAGTTGAGTGAAAAAAAATAATAAAACCTTTACTTAAAGATTTAATAATACGTTTAAAATTATAAGGAATGTACATTGGGTCCTGGACGAGTCTGTTTGCGTTTCACATAACGCTAGAGAAAAGTATGAATTCAACTATTCTCCATCCAGCTATGGGTAAATAGTAGGGCAGATTGGGCTCTTTAAACTTGGTATGAGAACGGGTCTAGGAGAAGGAAAACTGAGTTCAAACTGTTATACGATTGTGGCTGGGAACCACGTTCGAGAAATTCTACACATAAATACACGTGCGTAACCGACATCGAGTGAATGCCATCAGACACCCCCCTTCATATATTCGTCCCTATTACGAATCGCACTTGGCTAGTTCTCTTGACGTTTTTTTGCTGGTCGGCCAGCACTGGTGTGTCCATGTGTAGGAGTCCATGAGAATTCGTATTTAATTCTTCGGGGTGGGGTAGAGTCCCCTTGGTGTAGTGGCTAATGTGCTGGACTGCGACATCGTTTGTAAGCGAGTTCGAACTTCAGTCACGCTATTACGGTCACTTTCCGATTAATACCCTTGGGAAAGGTATGAAACCCGCCATCCCCCAGTTATGGACTAAATAACACCACTACTAGTTTTCTACAAGGGTGTGTTTGGCATTAAATGAAACACGAATGACATTAAAATAGATCTATTTTAAAATCATAAGAGAGGAATACTTGAAACCATATTAGTGCAAAAAATATTATTATTATTATTATTATTATTATTATTATTATGTTTTTCACATCTGCCGTCTCCTCAGGTCTGCAGGACTCTTCTGAGTATTCTAGCCGACCTCAACAATGCTGTAGTTTGGAATGGTCTCGATTCTTTCCTGATTTCCAATCATCCAAATTATTTTCCAGGCCTTTAGGGACCGTTCCAAAATGCACCGATTAAAATTGGCACGACTTCACCTTCAATGTGTCAGTTTTTTTCAGTTCTCTGGCAAGGTCCAAAGTATTTGTCTATCTTCTCGCTTTCTTTCACTTTCACTCGGTAGCCATTATTATTATTATTATTATTAATTATTATTTATTATTTATTTTTGTTGTTGTTGTTGTTGTTGTTGTTTATCAAGTAAGTTATTCTGTTTCATTTCTTGTAGTTCAATGTTTTCTTTTTAAATAGTTATTTACTAAGCTTAAACAAAGACCAAAAATGTATGTATTTACATAACCTCTCTCCGATACAGGCAGGATGTGACACAACCGTCAATTTTTAAGCGAGCTACAAGGGTGGTATTGTGTTCAGTTTTTTCTTCTTATAGACTGGTTGCCTAAATTTGTTTAAACCCATCAAAAGATATCATTTCATGATATTCTCCACCCCCACTAGATGACAGCCATCTGAGTTCTTCGAAAATGTGTGAGTTTTTTGTTACTCAATTCACACATAATTTTTTTTTTCGACCGGTCAACTTGTTTTTTCTGTCCTATTAGTCAGTGAAGCATGTCTATGTATTTACCCACCCCTCTGTACGAGCAACATGAGACAAAGGAAATCATATCTGACACTCATTTTACTTTTAAGTATAAAAGTAGTTTTTTCTTTTTCCTTTTTTCATTCGCATTTCGCTTAGGGGATTTCATATTTTGCCATAAACATGTCCATCAATCCTCCCCGCCTTACCCTCATGATATATGTAAGTAAGTAAAGTCGACGGGCGGCCTAAAGTCGGTAATCAGCCAGTCAGCGAGGGAGTCTATCCCCTTTTCAATAGCGCTAATACCAAGGAGATTGTTTTTAGCATCTGAGGTGGAGCGCCACACCTACCATCAAGCTCCTTACTTTACGCACAGATCCCTGTATTTTCAATTGAAATTTAACGTAGCCAAAAAATTATGACTAGAGGCTTTTTTCAAAAATTCTATGAATCAATTATAGTCCAATTATCAACAAAATTTCAATACATTACTTACCTTTTTAGGAAAATATGTTTGAAAAATAGGTTTTTTCCTAAAATATAATTTGAGGAAATATTTTTAAATGGTCTACGAAACCCCATGTTTTATTTTTTATGATATGAAAAAAATAAACCAATGTAAACCAATTTTTCCCTTTTTGTTATTTTAATAAGAATAAGGGTCTGAATAATTATATGGGATTAGTTTAAATCTCTGGAATGTTTTGGTGACTTATGCGTGAAAGATGTTCAGAATAGATGCGATATGATATACAGTATTGAAAAACAAACAAAAAAAAAACAAAAACAAAACACCCCCCCAAAAAAAAAATGAAAAAAAAAGAAGAAAAAAACTTAACCCAAGCTTAACACCTGTACCCCAGCTATGGTTAGCGGAATGAGAACAGGGTACCCCCGTGGACTGAATAAAGGATTAGGTTCAAAGTTCCGTGAATGGCTCCTGATTACGACAAGAAGGTTTCCCGATTACGACAAGAAGGTTCCCGAGGTCGAGAAGGTTCTCAACAAGAAATACCTGAAGAAGGCCAGAGGGCACATCGGCCGAAACGTTGTACAGATAACAATGAGATGAGGACAATAGTCCGAATAATAGCAATACTACTAATTATCAAGCCTCATCTAAAAAAATTCAGAGAAAATAAAAAAATAGACAGGGAAAAAAATTGAACTTTATTTTTATTATTATTGCCACTATTTTAATAGAACTGCAATGGATTACCGCACGTAGGAAGTGATTATTTTCCTTAATATGGATGCCAAAAATCAGCTAGTCCATAAAGAAGTTCTCAGAAATATCAAAAAATTGGAAATTTCTTTCAGTTTCTTGATTTGATATCCTTATTTGAGATAAATGCTTTGCTAATGGTTAGTGAACAGTTATCTTGTTTGAAAAAAAGATCTGATTGTGGCATACAATGATAGTGGAAAATAGGTAGTCGATTTTCACTTTTTAAAATATACCAAATTCTCCATCTATGCGAAAGTTGTGTATTAGTATGCTGAATGGTGGTACCAAAAAATTAGATCTTTTCCTTGCACTATTGCTTGAGGAAATAGCATCAAAATATCGTCTACTAAAATGCACTTAAAAATTCTCGTTTTCGCAAAATTAGCCTTTTAGAAAATAAAGATTTTTAGTGCATTTTAGTTGACAATGGGATCAATGGAAATTCCTGGTCTTTCAAACATCGGATTTCCTCTCCCAGACGACCCAATCGGGGCTGATCAGACTTCGCCCCCCCCCAGCAACAGGCTTCACTAACCTTGCCCCATACTGAGCATTGTCGCTGTAGCTTTATACTACTAGTCATGTGATCTCCAGCTAATGGGCAATGGACTTCTCTGTTCTACTACTTATATATGAGTCCTTGAAATAATTCGAGTTTGGTGCTGGTCTCATACCATGAAAAAATGGCCGCGGTAAGATTGTTTTCTTTTCCCCGTTTTTCCCCCTGTAACTTAAAAAAAAAAAATCTAATTCTATCCGATTATCTATTTCCCGTTCAAGAGAGAATATTTCCCCTTTTTTTCTGAATTTATATCTCGCCTACACAAAAACAATATCAATCGATTTAACGTTCTAACTTATTTAGATATACAAAAATGAAAAAGCATCGGTTTGCATATATGCAACGAATATTTACAATTTAGTTGACAAAACTACTCAAATATACCAAGTACTGATATACATATTCACAAGGTGTAACATAATAAGGATAACAATGATTTTAAAACAATTATAGCTTCAAATAAATTACTAAATCTAATATTTGCATATAGTTTCAAAATATTGCCACTTGGCTAGGTAGTAATATCTCGTCTACTAAAAGCGATGTAAATAAACGCATAGGAAAGATAATGAACCGCGAAAGACAGATTATCGATCGTATGGAAATCTGATCTCCCTGAAAAAAAAGCGATAAATTCTTTCAAGCTGTAGCTGTGTCAGTGCTAACTGTATGACTGCACCACTTGGACTTTAAGAAAAAAGCCAGATGGGAACTACACTCTGGTGCGCGTACTGTCTTTGAACAAATCTAGAAAATAGCACCCCCACAAAAGACAGTTGTACGTCTACTTGCATCGTATTAAACACATCATCCAAATAAGACAAACAAGACACGCTGTGCACAGTTGTAAAAGTAAGAACAAACTCATAAGTGACGTTTCTCCTGTGCTGTGGACGACTGTATATGGACTCACTATTTTAAGCTGACCAGCAAAAACTACACCCCTTGGCAAATTAGTTGAGAAAAAAAAACCTTTTTAGTTTCCTTTCTTTCACCATACGATCAAATCACGCTCTGTCACTCCCATAAGGTCTAAAATTGATCGTATGGTGAAATGAAGGAAACTAAAAGGTTTTTTCTCAACTAATTTGCCAAGGGGTGTAGTTTTTTTGCTGGTCAGCTTAAAATAGTGAGTCCAGTATACAGGCGTCCCACAGGAGAAAACGTCACTTATGATTTGTTCTACTTTTACAAACTGTGCACAGCGTGTCCTTGTTTGTCTTATTGGATGATGTGTTTAATACGATGCAAGTAGACGTACAACTGTCTTGTGGGTGCCTTAAATTTTTTCTAGATTTGTTCAAGACAGTACGCAGCACCAAGAGTGAGTTCCCATCTGGCTTTTTCTTAAAGTCCAAGTGGTGCAGTCATACAGTAAGCACTGACAGCAGCTACAGCTTGAAGAATTATCGGCTTTATTTATCAGGGAGATCCAGATTTCCATACGATCTGATAATCTGTCTTTCGCGGTTCATATCTTTCCTATGCGTTTATTTACATCGCTTTTAGTAGACGGATATTACTACCTGCCATGAGCAATTAATTTGATAACTATATGCAAATTATTAGATTTAGTATATTTGAAGCTATAATTGTTTTAAATCATGTTATCCTTTTATGTACACCATTGTGAATATGTATATCAGTACTTGGGTATATTTGAGTAGTTTTGTCAAACTAAAATTGTAAATATTCGTGTGCATATATGCAAACCGTTGTTTTTCATTTTTGTTATCTAAATAAGTAGAACGTAAACGATTGATATTGTTTTTGTGTAGGCGAGATAATTCAGAAAAAAAGGGAAATTCTCTCTTGAAAGGAATAGATAATCGGATAGAATTAGATTTTTTTTTTTTTTAAAGTTACAGTAGGAGAACGGGGAAAAGGAAAACCCCAATCTTACCGCGGCCATTTTTTCATGGTAAGTGAGCCAGCACCAAACTCCGATATTTCAAAGGCTCATATATAAGTAGTAGAAACAGAGAAGTCCATTGCCATTAGCTGGAGAATCACAATGACTAGTAGTATAAAGCTACAGTCGACAAATGCTCAGTGTGGGGGCAAGGTTAGTGAAAGCCTGTTGCTGGGGGGGGGGGTCGAGTCTGATCAGCCCCGATTGGTCGTCTGGGAGAGGAAATCGATGTTTGAAAGACCAGAATTTCCCATGAAAATCCCATTGTCAACTAAATGCACTAAAAATCTTTATTTTCTAAAGGCTATTTTGCGAAAACGAGAATTTTTAAGTGCATTTTAGTAGACGATATTTGATGCTATTTCCTCAATCAATAGTGCAAGGAGTCTAATTTTTTGGTACCACCATTCAGCATACTAAATAACACAACTTTCGCATAGATGGAGATTTGATATTTTAAAAAAAAGTGAAAAATCGAACTATAACCTCTATTTTCCAACACTATCATTGTATGGCCACAATGCAGATCTTTTTTTTCAAAATCAGAATAACTGTTCACTAACCTAGCAAAGCATTTATCTCAAATAAGGATATCAAATCAAGAAACTGAAAGAAATTTCCAATTTTTTTTGTATTCTGAGAACTTCTTTATGACTAGCTGATTTTGGCATCCATAATAAGGAAAATAATCAGCTTCCTACGTGCGGCTAATCCATTGCAGTTCTATTAAATTAGTGGCAATAATAATAAAAATAAAAAGTTCAATTTTTTCCTGTCAATTTTTTAATTTCTCTAATTTTTGAATGAGGCTTGATATTAGTAAGTATTGCTATTATTCGGACTTATTGTCCTCAATCTTCATGTATCTGTAACAACGTTTCGGCCGATGTGCCCTCTGGCCTTCTCAGGTAATTCTCTTGTTGAGAACCTTCTCGACCTCGGAACTTCTTGTCGTAATCGGGAACCTTCTTGTCGTAATCAGGAAGCCATCACGGAACTTTGAACCTAATCCTTTATTCAGTCACGGGGGTAACCCTGTTCTCAATTCGCTAACCATAGCTGGGGTAACAGGTTTTAAGCTTGGGTTAATTTTTTTCTTTCTTTTTTTTTTTTTTCATTTTTTTGGGGGGGTGTTTTGTTTGTTTTTTGTTGTTTGTTTTTCAATAACTGTATATCATTATCGGCATCTATTCTGACCATCTTTCACGCATAAGTCACCAAAACATTCCAGAGATTTAAACTAATCCATATAATTATTCAGACCCTTATTCTTATTAAAATAACAAAAAGGAAAAATTGTTTACTTGGTTTATTTTTTCATATTCATAAAATAAAACATGGGGTTTCGTAGACCAATTTAAAAATATTTCCTCAATATATTTTGGAAACGCTATTTCCAAACATATTTCCTAAAAGGTATAATTATGAAATTTTTTGTGAATAATTGGACTATAAATTGATTTTTCTAGAATTTTGAAAAAGCCTCTAGTCATAAATTGTTTTGGCTACGTTAAATTTCAATTGAAAAATACAGGGGATTCTGTGGCGGTAAAGTAAGGAGCTGATGGTAGGTGTGGCGCTCCACCTCAGATGCAAAAACAATCTCCTTGGTATAGCGCTATTGAAAAGGGATAGACCTCCCTCGCGACTGGCTGATAACCGACTTTAGGCCGCCCGTCGACTTTACTTACTTACATATATCCATGAGGGTAAAGGCGGAGGATGATGGACATTGTTTAAATGGCAAATATGAAATCCCCTAAGCGAATGAGAAATGAAAAAAGAAAAGAAAAAAACTATTTATACTTAAAGTAAAATGAGTGTCCAGATATGTTTCCTTTGTCTCAATGTTGCTTCGGTACAGAGGGTTGGGTAAATACATAGACAATGGTCCTTCACTGACTAATAGGACAGAAAACAAAGTTGACCAGGTCGAAAAAAAAAAATTATGTGTGAATTGAGTAACAAAAACTCACAACCATTCCGAAGAACTCAGATGGCTGTCATCCTAGTGGGTGAGAATATCATGAAATGATATCTTTTGATGGTTAAACAAATTTAGGCAACCAAGTCTATAAGAAGAAAACTGCACAACCACCCTTTGAGCTCGCTAAAAAATTGACGGTTGTGTCACATCCTGCTTATCGGAGAGGTTATGTAAATACATACATTTTTGGTCTTTGTTAAGCTTAGTAATAACTATTTAAAAAGAAACATTGGAACTACAGAAATGAAACAGAAATAACTTACTGAATAACAACAACAACAACAACAACACAAAAATATAATAATAATAATAATAATAATAATAATAATAATGGCTACCGATGTGAAAAGTGAAAGAAAGCGAGAAATAAGACAAATACTTGGACCTTGCCAGAGAACTGAAAAAAACTGCACAATATGAAGGTGAAGGTCGTGCCAATTTTAATCGTGGCATTTGGAACGGTCCCATATAGGCCTGGAAAATAATTTGGTGAATTGGAAATAGGGGAAGAATCGAGACGCAATCCAAAACTACAGTATTGTTGAGGTCGGCTAGAATACTCAGAAGAAGTCCTGCAAGACCTGAAGGAGACGCAGATGTGAAAACATAATAATAAATAATAATAATAATAATAATAATAATATTTTTTGCACTAATATGGTTTCAAGTATTCTCTCTTTATGATTTTTAAAATAGATCTATTTTAATGTCATTCGTGTTTCATTAATGCCAAACACACCCCTTGTAGAAACTAGTAGTGTGTTATTTAGTCCATAACTTGGGGATGGCGGTTTCATACTTTCCCAAGGGTATTATCGAAAGTGACCGTAATAGCGTGACTGAGTTCGAACTCGCTTAACAAAACGATGTCCAGTCAGCAACAATTAGCCACTACACCAAGGGGCTCTAAAGAATAGAACCTAAATGACTCCCCGACCGAAGAAATTAAATACGATTCTCCATGGACTCCTACACATGGCACACCAGTGCTGCCGACGCAGCAAAAAAACGTCAAGAGAACTAGCCAGTGCGAATTGTAATAGGGAACGAATATATGAAGGGGGTGTCTGATGGCATTCACTCGATGTCGTTACGCACGTGTAATTTATGTGTAGAATTTCTCGAAACGTGGTTCCCAGCCACAATCCCCGTATAACATATTGAAACTCAGTTTTCCTTCTCCTAGACCCTTTCAATACCAGTTAAGAGCCCATCTGCCCTACTGATTTCCCTAAGCTGGTGGAGAATAGTTGAATTCAAACTTTTCTCTAGCGTTAATGTGAAACGCAACAGACTTCGTCCCAGGACCCAATTAAATTCCTTATAATTTTAAACGTATTTTAAATCTTAAGTAAGGTTTTATTATTTTTTTTCACTCAACTATAATAAGTTGGGGTTTTTCACCTATGGACATCTTATACATGTAACATTTTTTAAATCTTTTCATTATAAGAAATACAAATCAGAACATGGTGCAAACTTAGAAATAAAATTCAACGACAACGGCTTGCGGACACTGAGACGCTGGTAATCAGTGGTTTGTCTTAATAAATAATTTAAATAACTTAAGCCCGTTTTCTCTTTTGAGGTTTTTTCGCCCGGGTGCCAAGAGTGGCTAACCGAGAACTTGTTTTTCGTAAATCCATAACTGTCATTTGTAGCGGGCAACGACTTGTCCTTTCTTCCAAGTGACTGTCAGACATCTTATCCTTTTTTTTACTTTTTTTTTTTTTTTTCACAGTTTGGACTTTATTATTAACTTTTCTGATACTTTCTACAACTGAAAATGAGTGTCCTACTTTGTTTTGATCGTACACTGTACACAGTTATGCTCTGACACGATAGAAAATATCAAGCTTATACATGCTTAGAATTATTTTATAACGTTTGTGTTCTTTCAAATACTGCACGATCATTCTCTTTTATCTGTAATTATTTCTTTTTTTTCATAGTCCATATCTCTGTATTGATTAATAGATAAATTATACGTTATTTTCCCAATTAATTATTTTATCTATGTTTATCTATTTATTATAATTGTTGTTTTTTCTCGTCCTTTTTCCCCCTTTTTGGCTTTAAATCTGCGTGCTTAATAGTAATATAATTCATATTACTTTATTCGCTGAGTTTTCTTTTCTTTTTCTTCTCATGTACTTCAACTCCTTCTTTTTCTCTTTTTGTTTTCTTTCTGTCATTCTTTTTTTTTTTTTTTTGTAATTTTCTTTCTTTCTTTTATCCTTTTTGTATTTCCTTACTTTTTTCTTCTTTCTATATCTTTTTTGTATTTACTTTCTTTTCTTTTTATCTATATCTTGATATTTTCTTCTTCCTTTCCTTCTATATCTTTTTGGGGTTTTCTCTTTCTTTTTTTTCTATATCTTTTTTTAAATATTTTCTTTCTTTCTTTCCTTTTTTGTAATTTCTTTTCTTTCTTTATCCTTTTGTATGCCTACTTTCTTTCTATCTATATTTTGATAATTTTCTTTCTTCTTTCTAATCTTTCTTCTTTCTTATTTTATCTTTTTTGTTGTTTTTTTAAATCTTTTTAATATTTCTTTCTTTTCTTTCTATGTATTTTGTATTTTCTTTCTTTCTTATATCTGTTTCTTTCTTTCCGTCTTTTACTTTTAATTTCTTTTCCTTAAGCATTTTCTTCTTCATGTATCCTCGTCTGTACTTCCTTGTCCGACCAAATTGTTCTTTCTTTCATTTGCTTTCTTCACTCGTTCTATCAATCTCTTCTTCGATTTTCTTCTTTTTTCTTTTCTCTTCTTCTTTTGAATTTCTCCTTTTTCATTTCCTCTCCTTCTCTCATTCTAACGTATATTAATTTCAGTTTGTCTTTTTTTTCTCCTTCTTCCCATAATTTATTTCTTTTTCGCTTCCTTCATTATTTTTTCTTTTTTCATTCCTATTTTTTCATTCCTATGCTTCTTTCTTCGTATTCTCAATGTTTTTTTTTCTCTTTTATTATTGTTGTTGTTTCTACATGGAATTAAAAGTTTTGGGAACTTTTTTGGTGAGCGGGTAGTGCTTCTTCATGTACTTCACTACTTCTTTTTCTCTTTTTTTTCCTTTCTGTCTTTCTTTTTTTTTCTCTTCTTTCTTCTTCTTTATCCTTTTTTGTGTTTCCTTACTTTTTTTCTGGCTATAATTTTGGTATTTTCTTTCATTTCTATACGACTTTTTTGTATTACTTTAATTTCTAAAGCGACAAACTATTCACTTTGCCGACATTTTTGATAAATTTTATCCAAGAAAAACTTCAGCGAACATTTCCCTTACACTTCGCTCACAGAAAAGCTTATCCTAGCTTAGTCCCTTCGAATAACCGTTTATGTATTTTGGAAACTCTTAAATACAGCAACCAACATGCAGCCAAAATATATATATAATATATATATATATAATATATATAATATATATATTATAGCTATATATATATTTGGCCAAGACTTATTTTTAATGTTTGACTGGCTAACGCGAAACGTGTTCACTACACGACAAATCGCCAAAAAATTAAACAGTTTTTGCTACCTTGCAACGTTTCAGTCCGGCACGAAACGACTATTCATGAAACTTTTAACACAGGTGAGTGACCTCAATTTGCAAGAAGAATAGGGTATTTGTATTACGACTACAGGCTTAACACTGGTAGGATAAAACAAATACAGTTATAGAATAAAGCAAATAAAGTCGTCGCAGTGGCTTAAAGTCGGTATCAGCCAAAATCAGCGAGGAGTCTATGCCCCTTTATCACTAGCGCTAGACTAGTAGATTGTTTTTTTTGCGTCTGTAAGTGGGAGCACCACACCTACCATCAGCTCCTTTCCACACAGATCCCTGTGCCTACTCTGAGGTTGACGAGGGCCTGGTATCAAACTAGGAACCTTGTGGTTCCTAGCTGAACGCTCTAACCCGACCGGAGCTAACACGGCCCTTGATACAGTTAATAAGAGAACAAAAATGATTTTTTTGAGTCAAGAACACCGGGTTCGAATCTTGGAATTTTCGCCGCACTCAAAACTTTTTTCTTACAATTTTTCTTCTTCTTTCTTTTTTCCTTCCGCTTTTTTTTTTTTCTTTCTTTTTTTTTTTATTTTTTTTTTTCATTGTCTATCTTCCTCATTTTTTGCACTAACTTCATTTACTTTCTAAGGAATCAAAGAAATTAAAGAATTAATGAACACCTACCCTTCTAAACTAGGTATGTTCCATCCCCGAGTTAGAGGGAGATACTCATGTTTTTCATCTGAAAAAAAGTAGCTTTACCCCAGTTTAAACTAGTGAATGTATGGAAGGTATAGACGTGTAAAATTTCATATAGAAAAGTTTACTCCTGCGTAACGCAAAAAAGGAAAGAAAAAATAACGCGAAAAGGGACCACGCAAACATTAAAACAGTTGTTGCTATCCCGAGTGAACCTGAAAATGTTTAACTAAAAGGTGAGAATAACTCATGTGTGTTATTTATCATGTAATCTTCTCTATACGAAAGTAAATCGTTAAGCAACAATTTTCAATTATATAAAATTAAAAAAAACATCAGAAAAAATTACGCAAATTATAAGATGTTATTCATTCATATTTAGATGTTTAAATAAATCATGATTCCCTAGCAAAATATTGTGTCCATCATGCACATTCCAGACGTTTAAAATTTATATAAATTTGTAAGTGAATAAAAAATATGCTAAGGAATCAGAGAAAATTTGTGTATCAATTCAAAAAGGAAAATTTGGTTTTTAACTACGAAAGAGAAAACGGTTACAAAAATGAAGTTTTTGATTTTTAGAAAAAAATTTTAATTTCCCAAATTACTTTTTTCGGGTGTTGAATTTTTTTAAAATTTGTTTTCTGTATATTGAATCTTTCTGAAATGTAAGATAGGGACTGAAAAAATTATTCAAATAACGCGAAGGTTGGACCCCACATCAAAAATTGAAGAAAAAACATATTTTTTAAAGTTTTTTTTGGGGGGGGTATAAAATAGGCTATTCATTATAAAATGAAGTCATTAATGAATAAAGTGTTGAAAAATTTCATTAAAATAGGGCAATTTCTTGGTTTTGGGTAATTGAAAAAAATTGGGAAAAAAAAAATAATTACCTCCCTTGATCATAATGCACATACTACCTTTACTAATGGCATTAATGATTTTGTAGAGATTTTCTTTTCTGTGCCATCTTTTTCTATATCTATATCATATACCGTCAACGACATTGTCACGTCGTTAACTCTCCATTTAACTATAATAGCTCCATTTCACAACCCTAAAAATATATTCATGCCCCCACTCTAATTACCGAAAATATCTAAGCGGAAAATACACACAATTCTGCACAAAGAAAAATAACAAAAACTCCAAATACTAGAGCTTTATACATAAAAACAATATAAACATCCTTAAACAAAATTAAATTCCAAATGCAGTTACTCACATTTTAAAAATGCCTTAACACTTTTTCCTATCAAAATTCTCTTCCCTTCCAGCCTCCACACCCATTAATATAATTTAAAACCTGGAACACATCACCCTGATGTGACACTTCGAAAGTGCCGAAAGTACTCGGGACATGAAAATTGGTGGACTAATCCACGAAT
>CM042147.1:110632853-110647841 GCA_023376005.1 Doryteuthis pealeii | reverse complement strand
GTTTAAAAATTTAAACAATTAAACGGACATTTTTGAAAGGTCCGGGGTTTGCACATCTCTACCATTATGGGCATAACGCATCTAAAAAAACAAAAAAAATTAGCGGTGCAAATGTATATACACCTTCAAAATTTTAAAAATATATTTTTATCGTGTATTGCCAAAATTTTTAAACAAATACAACCGAGTTTGGCTTAACTTTTCGAAAAACGCCTTAATTAGCTAATAGAATAACTATAATAAAGAAGAAATATGGCCAGATAATTTAGATAAATGTAAAATGAATTTAAGTAGAAATTAAATGGTAAATGGCAATTAAAGTAAAGGAAAATAATTTATTACTAAAGGAATAGGCTATGAAATTTTAGTGACCTATAGCGTCTTTAGGGTACCACCCAACCGTTTAAGGCCATCTTGAATAAAACGGAAATAGATATTTCCGAACTTTGTTTATCAAAAAATCTCGTAAAAAAAAAAAAGATCCTTACAGGGTTGTTACAAAGAAAAATAGTTAATTCAAAGATCAAAATTATCTGATTGGGAAAAAATTACATCACATATCTTAAAAAATAAACAAACCTATCCGTATTACATGCGAAAGGTAATTTATTCAGACCGTAATATAGACAGAAAAGTTACAAATTATTTCCCTTTACGATTAACCAGTAAAAGTATGGAATGAAAATTGAATATTTTTTCTAAGAGAAATGATAAAAATAATCTATTATACTTACTTTTTATTAATTATTGAAAAAAAGTTAAATAAAATAATTTTTTCACGCTAACACTGTCAGGCCTAACAGGAACAAACTTCGTACTTAGAGCGTCTCGTCACTTTGTAAAACAAATATGTCAGCTATGCTCTTCCGTATATTCTAAGGATCATACATTACTATTCAACAATAAAAATTACAAATTCTTTTAAAAAATATTAATCGAGCTCGTATCGACCATGTTTAGTTCACCTGAATTATAAAATTCATATTTTTAAATATCCGTGAAAAATTCGATTTTTGACGCAGGAAAAAAAAAAATTAATTTATTTCACGCAGAAAATAAAAATATTTAAATCACACAAAAGATTGAAAATCTCTTAAAATTAATTTCTTAAAAAAAAAATTTTTTTTGACAATTTAATAGAATATAGTACATACCAATTACAAAAGCAAAAAAAGTTTTCAAATATTAATATTATGACATTTTTTAGCACTTTTATTCCGATTTCATTAATTTTTCCTCAAAAACTACACCTCGTACACATCATACAATTTCATTGATATAGTTATTCAAACTCTTATCTTTATAGAAAAAAAGAAAAAAATTTTTCTGACGCGTCATTTTTATTCTTTCATAAAATAAAATGGGGGGGGGGAATAGACCTCGTAAAAAAATATTTCTCCTAATATATTTTAGAAAAAAACTATTTCAGATGTATTTACATCCAATGGTAAACATTTATGGAAAATTTTGTGAAAATTTCGTGAAAATCAGATATTAATTGATTTTTCATAAACATTTTTAAATCCTCTTATCGTAACTTGTATTTAGTACGTTAAATTTCAGTTGATTTAACAGTGCAAAAATGAAACATTGTTTTTCAATCATAATTTTTCATATTCCGTATGCTGAAAATTTGCAAAAAAATCAACAGGAGTTTATTTTATGTTTTTTCTTTAGAATGGAAAAAAAAATTTCAAGAAAATATTAAATATACTGTAAGTGTTAGGGGGGGGGGGGGCTAAATTTCCACAGGGTCAAATTGGTGGTACCTACTGTATTGCCACGATTTTTAAACAAATACAACCGAGTTTGGCTTTAACTTTTCGGAAAAACGCCTTAAATCAGCCATAGAATAATATAAGAAATATGGCCAGATAATTTTAAAAATGTAAATGAATTTAAGTAGAATTAAATGTAAAATGGCAATTAAAGTAAAGGAAAATAATTTATTTACTAAAAGGAATAGTATTGGAAATTATTAGTGAGACTATATGGTCTTACTAATTAATTTCATTTACCTATTCTTTTAGTAAATAAATTATGTCGTAGCTGACAATTTAAAGGTCTTACTAATAATTTCATTTACCTATTCTTTTAGTAAATAAATTATGTCGTAGCTGACAATTTAATTCTAAACAACTTATTTTCTAATAAACTCTTGATTTGTTTTCTATCAAAACTGTAGGAAACATAATAAAATTTTTTATAAGTTTATATATTAACATTACCGACAAAAACTTAGTTACAATAAAAGGCATTGGTTTGTTTATGTGTGTATTTTTATCTCGTACATTTTTTAATCTCAAACATCTTAAATCGGTTAAACTTGCAAATCGTCGTCAAAATGAAAACTTATTTGGGATGACAGTTTAACTACAGTGCATGAATTAATTTTTTTGCAAATTCTGTTACGGTTTAGGGGTTAAGGTAACTAAGTTTTTGTCGTAATGTTAATATAATACTTCTTATAAAAAATTTGCCAACTTTAAGCCACAAATCTTGATTTTAAAAACAAAATAAGCTGATTTGAATTATTTCGTAGCTAAATTTATTTTTAATTTTTCCGAAAAACAAAGACAATTTATCTACTTACCAAATAAGTGATTGATTCACTAATTTAAGATAGATAAATTACCAAAAATCAAGGAGTTAGTCAGGCATTGTATTCTTTTAGTTGTTTTAGTTAAACGATTTTGTGGTAGTCAACGTTTGCTCATTTGAATAAGATCCCATCACATTTAAATATATAACTACTTTTTTTTTTTTTTTACCCAACATGAAATATTTTAAAGTAAGTTTAATAATCATGTTAAATTGACTCTATAAATAATAATTAAAGTAATTTAAAAAAATCTATTTTAAAAGACTGATTTTACGCCACTTTATTTAAAAAAAAAAATTCTCTTTAGCCTGAGAAATGAAAGGGGGGTGAATCTACGTACGTAGGTAATGACGTGGGGCGTCACTGCTGATATTTTTCAGTATTACAGCACTCTCACTAACTGACAAATACAGGGTGGAGGAGAGTTAACTTAACTGACATAGCGAGATGGGAAGAGCAACAGTTAATCTCCAAGACAGGATTGGTCGGTCGTTGACTTAATTGCTAATTACGCCTAATTAAAGCCAATTAAACTGAATTTTTTTCATACACTTTGTAGTGCTAACACCAAGGAATATCTAAGTATAAATATTGTGTCCATAACATAAAATAGAAAAAAATCCTTTAGCTGAGAAGGTTGATAAACTCAGCTTAGTTAAATATATATATATATATATATATATATATATATATATATATATATATATATATATATATATATAATATATACCAAGCGTGTTGGTAGATCCTTTCGAGAGAAAAAAAAAACAGCAGAAAGTTTGATTGTAAAAATATACTACCAAACATCAACCAGGAAGAAAAAAAATTTTGAAAAAAAAGAAAGGACCAAGATATTCGTACCAACAAAAAATAATCTATTGGTACAGTATTTTGGCCAAAAGAAAAAAACAATTTATATGTATATATATGTATATAAGATAATATATATATATTTCATATAACCGCTAGGAGAAAGCTAATAAGTAAAAGTGCTCGATACCTAAGTAGAGCCAATAATAAAGATAATCTAATGAGTCAGACGAACCTACTATTAGTTTCGCATAAAGCTCTTAGGGCTAAAATCTGATAATATATATAATACATATATATAATATTTTATTACATTAAAATTTAAATACTTGCATATATTGCTAGTGGAAAAGAATGAGTTTATTTAAAGATATAGAAAAGATATAGAAAAGAGAGAAAGTAAATGATTAATTAATAAATTAATTTTTGCGACATATCAACCCGTCAGGGTTTATTTATTGCCTAGAGGTTAGGGAATCGCATACGTTGCACATTTTGCATTTATATTTTTTGTGTATTTTTTTTCTTAAGAGTATTTTTTGCTCCACGGTCCTAGCCAATACGAATGATTTTTAAACAATCTATTTGACAAATAGATGGGACCTGATAGTTATTGCCACTCCGGGTCAGATCTCCAGGACTTGAGCCTCACTATCAAATGTAGTTTAGTGACATACCCAGATACCCACTCATCTTTTGGGTGTGGGTTCAGGAAAAACCATCTGCAGGTGATACAGTCATCGTATTCTAAAACGCGGAAGAAAGAAAGATAATATCAAAAAATGATATAGAAAAGAATAAAAATACAAAAAAAAAATGTAGAAATAAGAACAGAACAAAAATACAAAACGGAAACGACAGATTTGATTTCAATGGCTTGTTAACCTGTCTGGGTGTTATTTAATGCCTAGAGTTCGGAATCTCGTTTATTTTACATTTATATTTACATTTGGTGCATAGATTTTCAGATTTTTTTTTACGCAGTGTCCTATCAAATACGATTAAAGTTTTGAACAAATCTATTTGCCCCATAGATGGACCCTAACCACTCCGGGTCAAAACTAACCTGGGAGTAATGCAAATGTATTATATATTATATACATACATACATACATAACACACACACAACACACACACACACACATATATATGTGTGTGTATGTTTGTGTGTGGTGTGTGTGTGTGTGTGTGTGTGTGTGTATTTGGACAGCATTTTTTCATTTATGCATGTTGAATTAAACAAATGGCACATCTATTGTTTAACAATTTTATTTGTGATTTTTTCAAGTTTTCTGGCCAACATTTTAATATTTGGGTGGGATTCGTGGATTAGTCCACCAAAATTCATGTCCCGAGTACTTTCGGCACTTCGAAGTGTCATCATCAGGGGTGATGTGTTCCAGTTTTTCAAATTATATTAATGGGTGTGGAGGCTGGAAGGAAGAGAATTGATAGGAAAAGTGTTATAGGCATTTTAAAATGTGAGTACTGCATTGGAAATTAATTTTGTTTAAGGATGGTTTATATTGTTTTATGTATAAAGCTTCTAGTATTTGGAGTTTTTGTTTATTTTTTTCTTTGTGCAGAATGTGTGTATTTTCCGTTAAGATATTTCGGGTAATTAGAGTGGGGCATGAATATATTTTTAGGGTTTGTGAAATGGAGCTATTATATGTTAAATGGAGAGTTAGACGACGTGACAATGTCGTTGAGGTATATGTATATAGATATAGAAAAAGTGGCACAGAAAGAAAATCTCTACAAAATCATTAATGCCATTAGTTAAAGGTAGTTATGTGCATATTTGATCAAGGGAGGTAATTATTTTTTTTTTTTTTTCAATTTTTTCAATTACCAAAAACCAAGAAATTGCCCTATTTTAATGAAATTTTCAACACTTTATTCATTAATGACTTCATTTTATAATGAATAGCCTATTTTATACCCCCCCCCCAAAAAAAAAAAAACTTTAAAAAATGTTTTTCTCAATTTCGGTTATTTGAATAATTTTTTTTCCAGTCCCTAATTCTTACATTTCTAGAAAGATCAAATACAGAAGAACAAATTTAAAAAATTCAACACCCGAAAAAAGTAATTTGGAAATTAAAATTTTTTTCTTAAAAATCAAAAACTTCATTTTTGTAACCCGTTTTCTCTTTTCGTAGTTTTAAAAACCAAATTTTCCTTTGAATTGATACACAATTTTCTCTGATTCCGTTAGCATATTTTTTATTCACTTACAAATTTAATAGTAAATTTTAAACGTCTGGAATGTGGCATGATGGACACAATATTTTTGCTAGGAATCATGATTTATTTAAACTATCTAAATATGAATGAATAACATCTTATAATTTTGCGTAATTTTTTTCTGATGTTTTTTTAATTTTATATAATTGAAAATTGTTGCTAACGATTGTTCATTTTCGTATAGAGAAGATTTACATGGATAAATACACACATGAGTTATTCTCACCTTTTAGTTAAACATTTTCAGGTTTCACTCTGGGATAGCAACAACTGTTTTAATGTGCGTGTCCTTTTCGCGTTATTTTTCTTTCCTATTTTGGTTACGCAGAGTAACTTTTCTATATGAAATTTTACACGTCTATACCTCCATAACATTTCACTAGTTACAAACTAGGGTAAAGCTACTTTTTTCAGATGAAAAACATGAGTTATCTCCCCTCTAACTCGGGGATGGAACATACCTAGTTAGAAGGGTAGGTGTTCATTAATTCTTTTAATTTCTTTGATTCCTAAAAAGTAAAATGAAGTTAGTGCAAAAAATGAAGGAAGAAAGACAATGAAAAAAAAAAAAAAAAAAAAAAAAAAAAAAAAAAGAAAAAAAAAAAAAGCGAAAGAAAGAAGAAAGAAAGAAAGAAGAAAATGGTAAGGAAAAAGTTTTGAGTGGGGAAAATTCCAAGATCGAACCCGGTGTTCTTGACTCAAAAAATCATTTTTGTTCTCTTATTACTGTATCAAGGGCCGGGTTAGCTCGGTCGGTAGAGCGTTCAGCTAGGAACCACAAGGTTCCTAGTTCGATACCAGCCCTCGTCAACTCAGAGTAGCACAGGGATCTGTGGGGTAAAGGAGCTGATGGTAGGTGTGGTGCTCCACTACAGACGCAAAAAACAATCTACTTAGTCTAGCGCTAGTGAAAAGGGGATAGACTCCTTCGCTGATTGGCTGATACCGACTTTAAGCCACTGCGACGACTTTATTTGCTTTATTTATAACTGTATTTGTTTTATCCTACCAGTGTTAAGCCTGTTAGTCGGTAATACAAATGACCCTATTCCTTCTTGTCAAATTGAGGTCACTCCACCTGTTGTAAAGTTTCATGAATAGGTCGTTCGTGGCCGACTGAAAACGTTTGCAAGGTAGCTAAAACTGTTTAATTTGGCGATTTGTCGTGTAGTGACACGTTTTCGCGTTGCCAGTCAAAACATTAAAATAAGTCTTGGCCAATATATATATATATATATATATATATATATATATATATATATATAATATATATATATATATATATTGTGGCATGTGGTTGCTGTATTTAGAGTTTCCAAAATACATAAACGGTATCGAAGGACTAAGCTAGGATAAGCTTTTCTTGTGAGCGAAGTGTAGGGAAAAGTTCGCTGAAGTTTTCTTGGAAAAAATTTATCAAAATGTCAGGCTAAAGTGTAATAGTTTGTCGCTTTAGAATTAAAGTAAATACAAAAAAAAAAGATATAGAAAGAAAGAAAATACCAAAAATATAGCCAGAAAAAAGTAAGGAAACACAAAAAGGATAAAAAAAGAAAGAAAGAAAAAAAAAAAAAAGAAAGACAGAAAGAAAAAAAAAGAGAAAAGAAGGATTGAAGTACATGAAGAAGCACTACCCGCTCCAAAAAAAGTCCCAAAACTTTTAATTCCATGTAGAAACAACAACAATAATAAAAAGAGAAAAAAACATTGAGAATACGAAGAAAGAAGCATAGGAATGAAAATAATTAGGAATGAAAAAAAGAAAAAAATAATGAAGGAAGGAAAAAGAAATAAATATTATGGGAAGAAGGAAGAAAAAAAAGACAAACTGAAATATATACGGTTAGAATGAAGAGAAGGAGAGAAAGTGAAAAAGGAAGAAATCAAAAAGAAGAAAGAGAAAAAGAAAAAGAAGAAAATCGAAGAAAGAGATTGATAGAAGAGTGAAGAAAGCAAATGAAAGAAAGGAACAATTTGTCGGACAAGGAGTACAGACGAGGAATACATGAAGAAGAAAATGCTAAGGAAAGAAATTAAAAGTAAAAGACGGAAAGAAAGAAAGATATAAAAAAGAAAGAAAATACAAAATACATAGAAAGAAAGAAAGAAAATATAAAAAGATAAAAAAAAACACAAAAAAGATATAAAAAGAAAGAAAGAAAGAAAATTACCAAAAATATAGATAGAAAGAAAAGTAAGGCAATACAAAAAGATAAAAGAAAGAAAGAAAATACAAAAAAGGAAAGAAAGAAAGAAAATATAAAAAAGATATAGAAAAAAAAAAAAGAAAGAAAACCCCAAAAAGATATAGAAGGAAAGAAAGAAAGAAAATATCAAAGATATAGATAAAAAGAAAAGAAAGTAAATACAAAAAAAGATATAGAAAGAAAGAAAAAAAAAGTAAGGAAATACAAAAAGGATAAAAAAAGAAAGAAAATACAAAAAAAAAAAAAAAAAAAGATGACAGAAAGGAAACAAAAAGAGAAAAAGAAGGAGTGAAGTACATGAAGAAGAAAAAGAAAAGAAAACTCAAGGAATAAGTAAATGAATTATATTACTATTTAAGCACGCAGATTTAAAGCCAAAAGGGGGAAAAAGACGAGAAAAAAACAACAATTATAATAAATAGATAAACAAATAGATAAATAATAATTGGGAAATAACGTATAATTTATCTATTAATCAATACAGAGATATGGACTATGTAAAAAAAAGAAATAATTACAGAATAAAAGAGATGATCGTGCAGTATTTGAAAGAAACACAAACGTTATAAAATAATTCTAAGCATGTATAAGCTTGATATTTCTATCGGTGTCAGAGCATAACTGTGTACAGTGTACTAATCAAACAAAGTAGACACTCATTTTCAGTTGTAGAAAGTATCAGAAAAAGTTAATAATAAAGTCCAAACTGTGAAAAAAAAAAAAAAAAAAAAAAAAAAAAAGGATAAGATGTCTGAGCAGTCACTTGGAAGAAGGACAAGTCGTGCCCGTACAACTGACAGTATGGATACGAAAAACAAGTCTCGGTTAGCCACTCTGGCACCCGGCGAAAACCTCAAAGAGAAACGGGTAAGTATTTTAATATTATTTATTTAAGACAAACCACTGATTACCAGCGTCTCAGTGTCGCAAGCCGTTGTTCGTGAATTTATTTCTAAGTTTGCACCATGTTCTGATTTGTATTTCTTATAATGAAAAGATTAAAAAAAAATTGTTACATGTATAGATGTCCATAGGTGAAAAAACCCCAACTTATGTAATAGTTGAGTGAAAAAAAAATAATAAAACCTTTACTTAAAGATTTAATAATACGTTTAAAATTATAAGGAATGTACATTGGGTCCTGGACGAGTCTGTTTGCGTTTCACATAACGCTAATACCATTGAGAAAAGTATGAATTCAACTATTCTCCATCCAGCTATGGGTAAATAGTAGGGCAGATTGGGCTCTTTAAACTTGGTATGAGAACGGGTCTAGGAGAAGGAAAACTGAGTTCAAACTGTTATACGATTGTGGCTGGGAACCACGTTCGAGAAATTCTACACATAAATACACGTGCGTAACCGACATCGAGTGAATGCCATCAGACACCCCCTTCACATATTCGTCCCTATTACGAATCGCACTTGGCTAGTTCTCTTGACATTTTTTTGCTGGTCGACCAGCACTGGTGTCTATGTGTAGGAGTCCATGAGAATTCGTATTTAATTCTTCGGGGTGGGGTAGAGTCCAATGTGCTGGACTGCGACATCGTTTGTAAGCGAGTTCGAACTTCAGTCACGCTATTACAGTCACTTTCCGATTAATACCCTTAGGAAAAGTATGAAACCCGCCATCCCCCATTTATGGACTAAATAACACCACTACTGTTTTTCTACAAGGGTGTGTTTGGCATTAAATGAAACACGAATGACATTAAAATAGATCTATTTTAAAATCATAAGAGAGGAATACTTGAAACCATATCAGTGCAAAATTATTATTATTATTATTATTATTATTATTATTATTATTATCATTATGTTTTCACACCTGCCATAGCCAGTGACAGCAAGTCTCCTCAGGTCTGCAGGACTCTTCTGAGTATTCTAGCCGACCTCAACAATGCTGTAGTTTGGATGGTCTCGATTCTTCCCCTGATTTCCAATTCATCCAAATTATTTTCCAGACCTTTAGGGACCGTTCCAAATGCACCGATTAAAATTGGCACGACCTTCACCTTCATGTGTCACAGTTTTTTCAGTTCTCTGGCAAGGTCCAAATATTTGTCTATCTTCTCGCTTTCTTTCACTTTCACTCGGTAGCCATTATTATTATTATTATTATTATTATTATTATTATTATTATTATTATTATTATTATTATTAACTCCTTTTGAGTTTTCACATCAGCATTAGCTGATGGTCTTTCACTGGAGTCTGAGTGGCAGCAAGTCTCCTCAGGTCTCCAGGACTCTTCTGAGTATTCTGGCAGATTGCAGCAGTGCAGTGTTCTGAATGGTTTTAATCCTTCCTTTGATATCCAAACTTTCCAAACCCTTTTCTAATCCTTTGGGGACTGTTCCAAGTGCACCAACTACAATTGGTATCACTTTCAATTTCATGTTCCATAACTTTTTCAGTTCTTTGGTAAGGTCCAGATATTTGTCCATTTTTCCATTTTCCTTTAGCTTCAACCTGTGATCTGCTGGAACTGCAAAATCCACTAGTTGACAAGTTCTCTCTTTTTTGTTTATCAACACTAGGTCTGGTCTTCTTGCTGGGATAAGGTGATCCGTTTTTATTTCAAAGTCCCAGAGAATTTTATGCGTTTCGTTCTCAAGAACAGATTCTGGTTTATGCATATACCATTTTGTTGTATGGTCAAAATGTAATTTTTTGCATAATTCCCAGTGGATCACCTTCCCAACCCAGTCGTGTCTAGTTTTGTATTCTCGTTGTGCTAGTTTGCTACATTCGCAGAGTATATGGTTTACAGTCTCATCTCTATTACCACAAAGTCTACATTTACTATTTTGTTGGGTCTTATCAATTTTCGCTTTTATATAGTTTGTATTATTATTATTATTATTATTATTATTATTATAATGTTGTTGTTGTTGTTGTTGTTATCAAGTAAGTTATTCTGTTTCATTTCTGTAGTTCAATATTTTCTTTTTAAATAGTTATTTACTAAGCTTAACAAAGACCAAAAATGTATGTATTTACCTAACCCCTCCGATACAGGCAGGATGTGACACAACCGTCAATTTTTAAGCGAGCTACAAGGGTGGTTTGTGTTCAGTTTTTCTTCTTATAGACTGGTTGCCTAAATTTGTTTAACCCATCAAAAGATATCATTCATGATATTCTCCACCCCCACTAGATGACAGCCATCTGAGTTCTTCGGAAATGTGTGAGTCTTTTTGTTACTCAATTCACACATAATTTTTTTTTCGACCGGTCAACTTGTTTTTCTGTCCTATTAGTCAGTGAAGCATGTCTATGTATTTACCCAACCCCTCTGTACGAGCAACATGAGACAAAGGAAATCATATCTGACACTCATTTTACTTTTAAATATAAATAGTTTTTTTCTTTTTCCTTTTTTTCATTCGCATTTCGCTTAGGGGATTTCATATTTGCCATAAACAATGTCCATCAATCCTCCCGCCTTCCCCTCATGATATATGTAAGTAAGTAAAGTCGACGGGGCGGCCTAAAGTCGGTATCAGCCAGTCAGCGAGGGAGTCTATCCCCTTTTCAATAGCGCTATACCAAGGAGACTGTTTTTAGCATCTGAGGTGGAGCGCCACACCTACCATCAGCTCCTTACTTTACCGCACAGATCCCTGTATTTTCAATTGAAATTTAACGTAGCCAAAAACAAATTATGACTAGAGGCTTTTTTCAAAATTCTATGAAAAAATCAATTAATAGTCCAATTATCACAAAAATTTCAATAATTACTTACCTTTTTAGGAAAATATGTTTGAAATAGGTTTTTCCTAAAATATATTTGAGGAAATATTTTTAAATGGTCTACGAAACCCCATGTTTTATTTTATGAAATATGAAAAAATAAACCAATGTAAACCAATTTTTCCTTTTTGTTATTTTAATAAGAATAAGGGTCTGAATAATTATATGGGATTAGTTTAAATCTCTGGAATGTTTTGGTGACTTATGCGTGAAAGATGTTCAGAATAGATGCGATATGATATACAGTATTGAAAAACAAACAAACAAAAAACAAAACAAAACACCCCCCCCCAAAAAAAAAATGAAAAAAAAAAAGAAAAGAAAAAAACTTAACCCAAGCTTAACACCTGTACCCCAGCTATGGTTAGCGGAATGAGAACAGGGTACCCCCGTGGACTGAATAAAGGATTAGGTTCAAAGTTCCGTGATGGCTCCTGATTACGACAAGAAGGTTCCCGATTACGACAAGAAGGTTCCCGAGGTCGAGAAGGTTCTCAACAAGAAATACCTGAAGAAGGCCAGAGGGCACATCGGCCGAAACGTTGTACAGATAACAATGAGGACAATAGTTCGAATAATAGCAATACTACTAATTATCAAGCCTCATCTAAAAAATTCAGAGAAATAAAAAAATAGACAGTGAAAAAAATTGAACTTTTTATTTTTTTTATTATTGCCACTAATTTTAATAGAACTGCAATGGATTAGCCGCACGTAGGAAGTGATTATTTTCCTTAATTATGGATGCCAAAAATCAGCTAGTCATAAAGAAGTTCTCAGAAATATCAAAAAATTGGAAATTTCTTTTCAGTTTCTTGATTTGATATCCTTATTTGAGATAAATGCTTTGCTAATGGTTAGTGAACAGTTATCTGATTTTGAAAAAAAGATCTGATTGTGGCATACAATGATAGTGGAAAATAGGGTAGTTCGATTTTTCACTTTTTTAAAATATCAAATTCTCCATCTATGCGAAAGTTGTGTATTAGTATGCTGAATGGTGGTACCAAAAAATTAGATCTTTTCCTTGCACTATTGCTTGAGGAAATAGCATCAAATATCGTCTACTAAAATGCACTTAAAAATTCTCGTTTTCGCAAAATTTAGCCTTTAGAAAATAAAGATTTTTAGTGCATTTTAGTTGACAATGGGATCAATGGAAATTCCTGGTCTTTCAACATCGGATTTCCTCTCCCAGACGACCCAATCGGGGCTGATCAGACTTCGACCCCCCCCCCCAGCAACAGGCTTTCACTAACCTTGCCCCCACACTGAGCATTGTCGACTGTAGCTTTATACTACTAGTCATGTGATCTCCAGCTAATGGCAATGGACTTCTCTGTTCTACTACTTATATATGAGTCCTTGAAATAATTCGAGTTTGGTGCTGGTCTCACTACCATGAAAAAATGGCCGCGGTAAGATTGTTTTCTTTTTCCCGTTTCTCCACCCTGTAACTTAAAAAAAAAAATCTAATTCTATCCGATTATCTATTTCAAGAGAGAGATATTTCCCCTTTTTTCTGAATTTATCTCGCCTACACAAAAACAATATCAATCGATTTACGTTCTACTTATTTAGATATACAAAAATGAAAAACATACGGTTTGCATATATGCAACGAATATTTACAATTTAGTTTGACAAAACTACTCAAATATACCAAGTACTGATATACATATTCACAAGGTGTAACATAATAAGGATAACAATGATTTTAAAACAATTATAGCTTCAAATAATTACTAAATCTAATAATTTGCATATAGTTTCAAATATTGCTCACTTGGCTAGGTAGTAATATCTCGTCTACTAAAAGCGATGTAAATAAACGCATAGGAAAGATATGAACCGCGAAAGACAGATTATCGATCGTATGGAAATCTGATCTCCCTGATAAAATAAAGCGATAATTCTTTCAAGCTGTAGCTGTGTCAGTGCTACTGTATGACTGCACCACTTGGACTTTAAGAAAAAGCCAGATGGGAACTACACTCTGGTGCTGCGTACTGTCTTGAACAAATCTAGAAAATAGCACCCCACAAAGACAGTTGTACGTCTACTTGCATCGTATTAAACACATCATCCAAATAAGACAAACAAGACACGCTGTGCACAGTTGTAAAAGTAAGAACAAACTCATAAGTGACGTTCTCCTGTGGACGCCTGTATATGGACTCACTATTTTAAGCTGACCAGCAAAAAACTACACCCCTTGGCAAATTAGTTGAGAAAAAAACCTTTTTAGTTTCCTTTCTTTCACCATACGATCAATTTTAGACCTATGGGAGTGACAGAGCGTGATTGATTTCTAATTTTCCCTCTGATTAGGCCGTATTTGCAGTGGTGTGCAGTAATATGAATCTATTTTCAGGGTGTATGATGAAATTATTTTGGTCTTGAAAAATATTGCATCATCCGTGGTTGCATCGGATTTTTATCAAGTCCAGATACTATGGTCTTGACTGTCGATTGGTTGTCCTACGGCCATTTTCTAGGATGTTTGTCACTCCAAGGAAGTGCTCATGAAACGCTGCATGAACACACTGGCAAGTCTTACAGAGAGATCACGGATAAGTGAATAATAACAGAATTATTCGTTTTTTTTCTCAATTAACTTGCACAAAGGTGTACATCACTCAGCTATGTGCGAATACTGGATGCAATGCGGAAGACCTGCCAGGGGCAATTGCCGATAGAGACAGGTGGATATATATATAGTAGAGAGAGAGAGAGAGAGAGAGAGAGAGAGAGAGAGAGGAGAGAGAGAGAGAGAGAGAGAGAGAGATGGTGAAGATACAATAAATACCAAAAACCAACTCATCCTGATTTAAATTACGTATCGACTGCACGATATAGTGCAGTCGTAAACAAATAAATTAATTTTCGGTGAATTTGATCTTCAACTGTTTTTGATACCTTCCATCTAGCACACATTGTTGTGTAAGGATAAAAGGAATACTAAATTTGTTCGATTGTCTAAGTCACGCAAGCACTGAACGTTTTTCACCTTACGCTAGATCGAAGAAGAGTATAAAATATGAAGATTATGTTAACATTAGACGATCCCCAAAATATCAAAAAGTCAAAAAGTAATGCCATTTTAGTGTCTTATAATTTTCTTGAAGCATTGTGTTTATATTGGTTTGGTGGTTGGTTTTGAAGGCTATCACAATGCAAGTGTAAAGAAAAATAAGGTAACTATGGTGAAGAAAATAGGTAATGCATATGGGCAAGGCACACATACACGCAAATAAAACACACACATCAAACAAACACACACATACACACACACACACACACACACACACATGGCAAATAAGTAAAGGCAATATATATATATATATATATATATATATA
>CM042147.1:110625353-110627853 GCA_023376005.1 Doryteuthis pealeii | reverse complement strand
TACCCTGTTAATATCTATCTATCTATTCTGTTAATATCTATCTATCTATCTATATATCCTGTTAATATCTATCTATCTATTCTGTTAATATCTATCAATCTATCTATCCTGTTAATATCTGCCAATCTATCCTGTTAACATATATCTATCTATTCTGTTAATGTCCATCTATCTATCTATCTATCTATCTATCTATCTATCTTAATTTGCTCCAGATCAAAACGTGTGTCCTTCAAAAGAGAACAGACAAATAAATATTTCACAATTATTAGTATACATAACTATATCGTGGTGTAATGGTTACCGTCGTAGGAAATGAACACGGTGACCCGAGTTCACATCCTTGATGACGTTGTTTGCATTTCACGTAGCGCTAATACTTTTTGGAAAGGTATGAGTCCAACTATACTCTCTCCAGATATGAGTAATTTGCTAGATAGACTGGGCTCTATGGTAACCGCTATAGGACAAAACAAACCTTAAATTCAAACCTATTAAACTCCTCTTAAAATGTTGACCTTGTCGCATCCTGTCCGTGGTGGAGGGGTTGGGTAAATATATATATTGCTTTATCAAAAGATTAAAAAAAATTCGTCTGTGAATCCACCCGCTAAACCATTTCATTGATGTTAGCCAACTTATAAATGATAAGTTCATTTTCTACGAGGATACCGCCCTGTCGATGGGGCGTTAGAATGCACCGACTGCACCTCTGCATTGGGGTAAGACTCCCCCAATGGGGCCACCTGTTGGCCGTGGGTGGCGACCCGTGATGCTTAAGGATAGAACTCAGATGGATGAGCAGTTCATGACATGCAATACTCCACTTTGGCCCTATCTTGGGCTAGACGGGCGGTCGGAGAGACCTTCTCCAATCAATCGGCTGGTCACGTCAAGCCCTAGCACCTACATGATTTTCCCAACCCTATTGCCCTTATGGCAAACCCCAACCCCTTTTTATCATATGGGTGCTAGAAGGTGGTGGCTGCGGGTCTACATGTCCTGGGAATGACGTTAAATTCTATCTGATGGTGATGTTCCAGTTTTGGAGGTTTGGGGAATGTGGAGCACCCCATTCATCACCATTGCTCCCTGGTCCACTCAGACTCGGAGTGGTAGTACCTGTTAGGGTCCCATCTATGGGTTAAATAGAAAAATGTATTTATAAAAAAATTGTATTATCAATTAAGAATTGATTTATTTCAAAACTTTATCGGCATTAAATGACCCACTGAGGTTGATATGCCGTAAAACAAAACAAACCAAACCAATCTACGAGAATAACCGTTATGCAACTGCGCATTTTCTTCGGCGATGTCTTTTTTGGGCCGTGTTTCTTTTCTCACATTGTCCGTTTGCCAGGTTTAAGAGAACAGCTAAAAAAAACAACCCCCCCCCCCGAAAAAAACAACAAAAAACAAAATGTTATTTTTTTAACATACAGATAAAATACGGAAGACTGGAATGATAATGCAAGACCAGGTTGTTTACACGGTTTTATTTAACACAGGGTAGAAAATGCTTCTACCCTAAAAGTGACTTGTCTAGCCCAACCGTGTTGACGCACGTGGTCACTAGTTTAACCGTGCTGAGGCGCGTCCGTACCGTCCAAACCCCAGTCCAAAGGTAACATGGCGGAAACCCCATTTTCGGGTTTCCCATCAGTCCCCTACTGATAAAAGGGGAGCAACTCTATTTTTGTTACGTCCTCCTAACACAAAACAAAACAAAAAACACAACCGTCACATACCTTCGTGAGGTGGCAAGAAGGTATTTAGTCCTCCCCATTGGTGTTGGAATGTGACAACAAGTTCAGTTTAATGTTAGGATGCCTAACTGGAAGAAAGAATTCCGGGTGCAAAAATTGGTAATTTCTATCGGCATCCCCCTTGATGGGCGCCCTAGGCACCGAGCAATCAGCCAAGGTTTTACTAATTTTATGATAGGGGAACGGATTAATGGCACTTCAGTTTGTTTCAATGGGGGAAATTTATTTGATATACGAGGAAATTGAGTAACGACCGGAACGAATTAAACTCGTAAGTCAAGGTTCCACTGTATAGCAAAGTAATCCTGGACAAGGCTGTTTGCATTTCTCATAGCGTTAATACCCTTGGAAAGGTATGAATCCAACAATTCTCTCTTCAGCTATGGGTAAATAGTAAAGTATACTGGGCTATTTAACCTTAGTAAGGAAACCAGTATACGAGAAGGAAACCTCTGAATTCAAACCTGTTAAATTTTGCTTTAGGAATTGACCTTGTGTCACATCCTGCTCGTACAGATAGGCTGGTAAATATATATAACAAAATAACTAAAAAGGAGTAAAAAACAAAAAACAAAAACAAACAAACCAAAAACAAACAAAAACAAAACAAAACATAACAAACCCAGACATGATTGAATACTGAATAGAATTTCTGTCTGGATTTTTATGGTTCAGAATTTGACTGTTCAGGTGTTCGACATGTCCAAGCAGGTCAAGAGTGTATAAAATTTT
>CM042147.1:110582853-110622853 GCA_023376005.1 Doryteuthis pealeii | reverse complement strand
CAAAAGGACATTCAGAGTTTCACACTTTTGTGGATTTGAACTTTAACCAGTCAACCGTCAATCACTCCCTCGGAAAGTGCGTCACAGTCTGTGGATGGCGGTGCCGTTACATTACACTTGATATCCGGTTCAAGAGTTAGACCTAATCCAACCATAGAGGTAGCTGTTACGGTATAGCCACACTGATGAAAGGTGATACCTTGAAACACGTGTCTGTGGATTACTTATTTATTATATATATACTCCCATTGACTAATGGTTGAGTTCTCTGAATAGGGACTTAATTGCAGATTCACCGTTACGGCGTATAGCTAACCCTCGCGTTTGTTTACAAAACGTTTGAGGACTCTAGTGAATTTCATTTCCGCTTAGAAATGTAGCGATTATTTATTCTCCTATATTTGACAGCTGCCTCTGGCCGTACGGGTTAAAGGTTTGGCGAACGAAAGTTCATTCGGGTCTCGAACGGAGCGGCCTAAAGTCGGTATCAGCCAGTCAGCGAGGGAATCTATCCCCTTTTCAATAGCGCTAGACCAAGAAGATTGTTTTTGGCGACTGAGGTGGAGCGCCACACCTACCATCAGCTCCTTACTTTACCGCACAGATCCCTGTGCTACTCATACGCTGAGTTGGCGAGGGCCGGTATCGAACTAGGAACCTCGTGGTTTCTAGCCGAACGCTCTACCGACTGAGCTAACCCGGCCCCTATGGGGGTGTATTTATTAATATAGATAATATAGTTTGCTATATTCATAAATAAAGTACATAACATCATTGTTATGATTAAGGGTGAGTACAAGTGCTCACCCGACACTTAAATATCATATATACAGAAATATAGGATTTGGCATTTGGTGACCCAGAAGGGTTGATATGCCATTAAACAAAATAAACAACCAGCCAACTTAATATCTTTGATAGTCCATATATATCCAAGTTTGGGTAGGGTAGGCATAAAGTCAACAGCGCTTAGCAACTGTAATACCGCCCTCGTGGGGATGAACACCTGCAGCCCTTTTATGCACCTTACTGTGCATTTTCCAACATTACTGCAACTCCTGCAGCTCCTAGCTTTTCCCAACTCTACTGGCCATAATCGTCCCGTGATCGTCTGCTTACTTGACCCCAACTTAGGACCTCCAGTTGTGCACGTAATGCTGCCTCAGGGCTCATCCAGGGGGTTTACAATCAATTATCAAAAGAGAAGAAAGACAAGACAAGACAATTTCAGGTGAACATCAATCAAAATGGCAGAGAAGTATATGGTTCTTACATTGCTTCCTTCTTTCATTTCTATCTGCTAATCACACATTCTTCTCCGTACTGTCGAGATGAGAGGGGGCAACATGCCCCCTCTTGTTCTTTTAAAGACTTCTGCTAATGTTGTAATCTCTGGTGGACAGCTAAACTGATCTTCCTTCTTCGGCTTCCAACACTCAACTCTATCCTGGGGTCCAGACTAAACTACTCTTCTCAACTTTTTAGCTGGGACTGTATATATATAAAATTCCACCCCACCATCTCCTTTCTGACTAACCTTGACACTCAATTTCATCTCCAGATGTTTTGTTGGTTTGAAATACTATGACTAGAACAATAATAATAATACTTGGCACAATAGATAAACAAACGTCCACATTATCAATTAACAATGAATAATTAGGCCCAAAATAAACATTGGTCTCTTGGTTTTGAGACATTTGTCTCGGTTGGATATCAAATATCTTCCTATCACTCCTTTTTTATTTAATTATTCGTTCCTTAGTCATATTCACTCATGTATACACACATGATTCACTATATCCCTTCCAAACACACAGACACTCATGTGTCAATAATCTTACATACTATATTTTCATATAACTAATTATTACACCTATATATATATATATATATATATATATATATATATATATATATATATATACTTGCATACCTCCAAATGCATTCTGCACTTGATGCAATGCGTAGTATCATACAACTGTCTGTTTCTCGCCGACGTATTTTAGAAACCAAGTCGGTTTGGGTTGAAAATCGCATCGGCGAGAAAGTGATTAGTTTGTGTTTCAATTCACGCTAATGCCATTTGGAAAGCATGAATGCATCTGTTCCTCCAGCTATGGATAAATAGTAAATAGTAGGATAAGCTGGGTTATTTAGCCTTGGTTAAGCAACCAGCCCAGGAGAAGGAATTAAAACCAGCTTTACTCAGCTTAAAATTGTCACATGGTGCCCATCATGGCTTGGTTTCGTGAATGAATATTAAGTGGGTGGTTCAAGTTGACTGCAGGTATGTTTATGGCTGATAAAGCCTATACAGGACAGACAGGCACAGTCACATAAAAAAACATAAACAAACATTAAAATCCTTTTATAAGATTCCTAAGAAAGGGAAAGTTTGACCTAATTTAAATTTATTAAGAGCCAAGATGTTGGCCAGCCTAGCTTTTTATAAAACTTAAAACACATGCATTTTAAACTCTCCCATCGCTCTCTTTCTCTCTCTCTGAGAAACTAACATATAAAAATGATAAAAATGAATTGAGAACCTGAAAAAATATTTACCAAAATCCCTCAAATATCCCCCATATACTTTATTTTTTGTTCTATTTTAGATATTAAATTAAACATATACATTTTGAATATATCCGGTTAAGAAAGGAAGTTCAAAAGATACATTGTGGTCTTATTAGCTTGAATTTGAAAACTCATATTTGCTGCTTGACACGTATTTGAGGGATTCTGGGAAATCGTTTGTCATGTTTTCAATTCATTTTTATCTGTGCCGCCTGTCTGATGAGACTGAAAATTTAAGGAGTTTTAGAAATTGATTTAAATTTCTAAAAGCCTTTTAAGTTTTGGTCGAAATAAATTTATTACAGAATGACGGTTTATTGAGTTTTTCCTTTCTTTCAAAGGTATATATATATATATATATATATACCAAACTTATTGGTAAAACCTCGCGGTGAGAAAAACCCAGCAAATAGTTTGATTGTAAAAATATACTACCAAACATCAACCGGGAAGAAAAAATTTTGGGGAAAAAAGAAAAGACCAAGATAATCGTACCAATAAAAGATAATCTATTAGTACAATACTTTGACCAAAAGAAAAAAAAAATGTATATGCATATATATATATATATAAGATATATATATTCATACAAAACCGCCAGGAGACTAAAGCTAATAAGTAAAAAGTGCTCAATACCTAAGTAGAGCAAATAATAAAGATAAATCTAATGAGTCAGACGAACCTACTAAAAGTTTCGCTTAATGCTCTTCAGGACTAAGATCTGTCAGATCTTAGCCCTGAAGAGCATTAAGCGAAACCTTTAGTAGGTTCGTCTGCCTCATTAGATTTATATATATATATATATATATATATATATATATCTTCTTATTATAATGGAGATTGTGTGTTTTTCCCTCTGTAACTGAAACTATATTACTACTCAAGTCACAATTCCCTTAGTTATTTACGTCACATTCTCCATAATTTTATTTTTTATTTAAGCCTCAATTATTGATAAAATTGCTTTACATTATTAATTCTGTTGACAATATCTACATACTAAAAACATGCAATTGCATTTATATATACAACAAAATAGCGGTTTACAGTGTGAACGGGAAGACTAATTTGCATATTGATATTAAAAATTTGATTTGAATAAATATCTACTTAATATTATTGATTTCTAATTGTTTGCTTTTATCTTAATGAATATGAGCGAAAATCTCTGGGATAAATCTTTAAATAAATCCCTTAACAAGAAGAAATAACTGTAATTTTATTCTTTACTTCCTGTTTTAGCTAGATAGATAAATTAGGAACATTTAGCAATGAAAGACGGGAGTGATGGAAGAGTAAGTTTCAGGTGTTCTGTTTTTCGATCATAACCCCCCTCTGTTTCAAATCCGCATTCTTATTTACTTTCATTAGCCTTTATAATTTGATATAATATTTTATTACATTAATACTTAATACATATTTGCTAGTATATATAACGCACAAACTTCAGCATATAATGACGTCTGTAATGAACCCAGCTGTATTTATAATTACGAGAAAGAAAGGTTAGACTTGATAAGAAACAATGTCGCTTTTAATAGTAAGTTAATAGACTTTGGGGATCTCATTAAAAAAAACGAAAAAAAAAAAAACTACAACTTTTATTTGTTACTTTGATTAGCTGATATTTCTGTTGTCGTTGTTGCTGGTTCTGGACTGAAAATATTCCCAAATACATGTTCTACAGAGCTGACTTCTATCATTGAGCTATATCCGCAAGTAGGTTTGAAAGGGTTGCGCAATTTATGTCTCCACCTGCCATCACACTTACGTTGATCAGGTGAGCAGGTGTAATGTGATTTATTAGCGGTTACTGATAAGTAAAAGAAGTAATTAAAAATCAATCATACTCACGTACCTACACATACATTCTTGTATTTGGCCTTACGAATCCTTTTCTTACGTTCTGAGAGACGCCAAATAACCGGTTGGCTCACTAAATCTAGGCTATTAAATACTATATATGTATGGATGTAAGGATATATATATATATATATATATATATATATATATATAGATATATATATATATATATATGTATTTTTATGTATATGTGTATTCCTGAAAGTATATATATATGTATATATATTCACGGATTTATGTGTGTATACGTTAGTATATATGAATATATATTATATATATATATATATATATATATATATATCAACATTTGCATCAATATATATATAATGTATTCTAATGTATGTATACATAAGTGTGTATATATATGTATATGCATATATATGTATTCATATGTAAGTGTGTGTATATATATGTATATGCATATATACGTAAGTATATATATATGTGTGTATATGTATATATGTGTGTGTATATATAAGTATATATATATGTGTATATATGTATATATATGTATGTATATATAAGTATACATATGTATGTATACATATGTATGTATATATAAGTATACATAGATGTGTGCATATGTATATATATGTATGTGTATATATGTATATATACATGTGTGTATATGTATATATATATGTATATATATAAGTATACACATGTATATATTTACATATGTATGTATATATAAGTATATGTATGTACATATATATGTATGTATATATAAGTATATGCATGTACATATGTATGCATATATATGTATATGTATATGTATGTATATATGTATATATATATGTATGTATGTATATGTATGTATATATGTATATATATATATATATATATATATATATATTATACCAAACTTGTTGGTAAATCATTGAGGTAAGAAAAAATCCGGCAAATAGTTTGATTTAAAAAATATACTACCAAACATCACCTGGGGAAAAAATTGAAAAAAAAAGACCAAGATAGTCGTAGCAACCGAAAATAATCTGTTGATATTATAATACTTGGCCAAAAGAAAAAACAATTTATATGTATATATATATATATATGAAAATTATATATTCATACAAAAACCACTAGGATATACTAAAGCTAATAAGTAAAGAGTGCTCAATACCTAAGTATATCTTAGCCCTGAAGAGCACTAAGCAAAGCTTTTTGTAGGTATATCTGACTCATTAGGTTTATCTTATATATATATATATATATATATATATATATATATATATATATATATATATTATTTATATTTTGCTTGAAGGCAATTATAATGCACGTATCGCATAAAATTCGATAATTATAGAAAATAATCTTGACAAGGCAATCCCGGCAAAGGATGGCTCGCTATATATATCTTATATATATATATATATAATATCTTATATATATATCTTATATATATATATATATATATATATATATATATATATATATATATATATATATATATATATATATATATATATATATATATATATATATATATATATATATATATATATATATATATATATATATATATATAGCAAAACTTTATATTCCAAGATTTAGTGGAATTAAATGCAGTAATATAGTATATAACAATACTGCTATTTTTTTTTTTTTTAATTTTAGGAAAAATAGTTTTTGCCATTGAAAGAAGAGAACAACTATCTGTTCCAAATCAAGTGAAATTAACTATTTTTTGTCGTGTCTCGGATTTCTATAACGGATTATTTATTTTTTTCAAGGTTTTTAATTACACATTTTGATTAAAAAAATTGTTTTTTAAGATAAGCGTACACCCGAGATGAATGTAAATATAGTTCATACGTGACGTTCACTATAGATTGATTAAACTGAATCTGAAAGTTCTTCAGGAGCCGGAGTCCCTTAGGTGGTGTAATGCTGAAGTACAGTGCTACCCATCAACTCCTGCGACACTACCGTTGCCAAACTGTAGCAGTGTGGAGAGGAGGGAAATTGCTGCATGGGCAACAGCTCATCCTCCATATGAACCTGCCCAGGCCATGATAGTGCCCCCCCACCCCTGTTGGATGGGCCTAGAATACGTATACTGCATCTTCTGCATTGGTGTAATACCCCCTCCCCACTACCAAATGGGTGTTCTGGGTATTACTTTAAACTTGATTCAGTGGTGAGGCTTCAGTTCTGGAAATCTGGGGATTTGTTTAAAAATTATTCCTATTTAATAGGACCATAGAACCTCTTATAAAAACAAAAAAGAAGAAAAAAACAAAACAAACAACCCCCCAACAAACTTTTTAGAAACAACTTCACAAAAAATTCAAAAATGAACGCGATTCCTTAACCTCTTTGCATAAAATAACCCTAGACGAGTTGACACGTCGTTTAAATCAATCAATCAATCAATCAATCAATCAATCAATCTATAGTTGGCTGGTTGGTTGGTTGGATTTGACTGCATGTCAACCCTTGTTGTGCTTATCTTATGCCGAAGACGTTTATTATTCATCCTTGATGGGTATTCAAAAACTCAATTCTTATTAAACACATTATTAACCTCGTTTTTTCTATTTAAACTCTAGGTGGGACCCTAACAGGTACTACCACTCCGGGTCAGAGTGGACCTGGGAGTAAAGGTGATGAAGTGACAATCCACACACACACCTGAGATAAAAACTGGAACTTCACCATTTGGGTTGGGTTGGGAGCCTTCCGTCTACGAGTGTTTTTTTTAAAACTACATAGCCTGGGCGGGTTCATATGAAGGATGAGCTGTTGCCCATGCAGCAATTTCCCTCCTCTCCACACTGCTACAGTTTGGCAACGGTAGTGTCGCAGGAGTTGATGGGTAGCACTGGACTTCAGCATCACACCACCTAAATCTCCTGAAGAACTTCACCATTAGATTCAGTTTAATCAATCTATAGTGAACGTCACGTATGAACTCTATTTACATTCATCTCGGGTGTACGCATATCTTAAAAAAAACAAACTAGCTTTAACCTTTCGTACTCCCTTGTAAGCCTTATTTAATCATTAAGTTGCTCAGTCGTTTCATGATTCGTTTGTATTTTAAATAAATAGCTCGTCTCTTATTTCTTTTCCATCCAGCCACTTAGAAACTAATGACAATATCACAACGAAACTTCAAGGATAATGCCGCCATTAACATGTTTTTCATAGCGAGTTCCTCTCATTTCGAGCCGAGGACACACACACACTCACACACACACACACACACACACACACACACATATATATATATATATATATATGAGTAGTGAAGGATTGAATAAATCCGGCAAAATGTGGTTGAGAGTAGAGGAAAATGTAGATATAACAACACAAACGACTAAATTAAATTGATATGTCTAGACTACACACCAATAACCCCTCCCCCTTTCTCTCCCCCACCCATTTACCTTTTCAGTATAAAAGCAGAATGTACACACACACACACACACACATACATACATACATATATATATATATATATATATATATATATATTATATATATATATATATGGGGGCGTGTGTTATAATGGCTAGTATCGATAGTGCTAATACCCTTGATAACTTTTTTCCTTTTCCTTATGTCAAAAAAGCCCTGAAGAAGATCTACTAAACAGATTGAAACACTACAGCGTCGGCTAATAAATTTACCACTCATTCTATCTGAACCTGTGTTTTTTCATATTTCTCATTTTATATATATATATATATATATATATATATATAATATATATAAACAAAAGGTACACGGTATTAACCTACTCGAGTTTCACCATAAGGATCTTCAGTGTTAAATCTACTGGATTAATCAAGATATTGATTAATGGCAGTCGCTTACACGTGTGTCTGTTTTTTTTTGTTGTTGTTGCAATAAACGGTTGATTATAGGTCTGCGGTCGAAGAACGAAGAAATTCGAAAGAGCGGAAGTTGCAATTTTTTCAAAGGATCAAAATATAAACATTGTTAGAAATCCGCTTTGTGCTATTGTTTTAAAGGTTTACGACAATATATTATTATAGACTATATTATTATAGAGTCCGTAGTGATTAAATGTGATTTTAATAATGTATGTATAAAGTTATTTATTTTGATTAAAGCTAGTAGAATGTGTATATATGTATACGCACAAGGGGGTGTATTGACAAAAACCTACATTAACTTCATGTGTATTAATTGGCATGAATAATTTTTATGTTAGTTGGTTGGTCATTTTGTTTTCTGGCATATCAACTCTTGTGTGTTACCCACTGCCAAATCCTGTCTTATTCTTATATACGTTTTGAAAGCGAATAGTTTATCAGTAAATATTTTTGATTTGGTTTCGTAAACTGGTAGAAATAATTTTCTTTAATTCAATGGGTATCAATGTATGGATCAAAATTATTTCTTGATATATTTTTCATTAGCTTCATGTGTATCAATAAACAGGAAGAAATAATTTTAATGGACTTCAAAGTCTTATTCTCTCTCCGCAATTGACCCTCAACCACCACTTAATAGCACCTATAAGATAAAAAAATAGAGGCGCGTGGTGTAATGGTTAGAGTCGTGGGAAATCGATTCGTCGACCCGAGTTCAAATCCCGGACAAGACTGTTTGCATTTCACAAAGCACTAATACCCTCGGGAAAGGAATGCATCAAATTATTCTCCCTCCAACTATGGGTAGATAGTAAGGCAGACTGGGCTCTTTAACTTTGACTAGGTAACCAGTCTAGGAGAAGGAAAAAATTAAACCTATTAAACACCGCTTGGGAGATTGGCGTTGTGCTCGTTGGTAAATATATATGATAAAAAGGATTGAGTGTTTGCCACAAGTGCAGATTAAAGAATACAGTTGGGACTAAACATATAGGTTGGTTGAATGGATTTTACGGCATGTCAAGATTTGGGTTATTTTATGCCGAAGATGTTTTTGTTTTATTTATTCTTGTTGGGTGTTCAATTTTCCCTTTAACTCAATTAAAATAAAGCAACTCGTTTTTAAAAATATATTTGACCCATAGATGGACCCTAACAAATACTAGCGTTCCGGGTCAGAGTGGATCTGGGAATCATGGCGATGAAGGGGTGCTCTATATTCCCCAGAGCTCTAGAATTCGAACTTCACTACTACATGCAGTTTAACGTCATACCCAGGACACTAAGGCCCTCGGTAAGCGCCTTCAAGCACATATATGATAAAAAGGGATGGAGGTTTACCATAAAAACAATGGGGTCGGGACAAACATATTGGTGCTAGGGCTTGACGTGACCAGCAGATAGATCGGGGGGTAGCCTTTCCGTCTAGCCTAAGTAAGGGTCAAAGTGGAGTGTTGCATATCATGGACTGCTCAGTCACGAGGATTCCGTCCTTAAGCATCACGGTTCTCTGCCCACTGCCAAGAGGTGGCCTCAATGGGGGTATTTGTAGAGGTGCAGTTGGCGTATTCTACAGCCCCAGCCGACAATGTGCCTAAGCGTATAGGTGTTACGATAGATATACAGTATTTAAAAAAAATATTAAGTACATTCGACATCGAAAAATACAATGAAAGTGTAACTTGGGTATATAGGGTCGATGAAAAGAAGAAGAAGAAAAAAAAAGGAATGAGAAGAAAAAGAATATAGATTACTGAAAAAATCTGTTCGTTATTCCACATGTTGTAGAGTGAATTTTTAAATTGGATTAAAAAATGAATCTGAAGTATGTTGTTAAGTATTGAATAGATTAAAGCAATTTAAGCAAACATTTTGACTGACAGACGCAAGTGTTTGGGTGTTTTGTACAGATTATATTTACGAGCATTAGTTACAGTAACTTTTTTGTTGTTATGACTCCCCCCCCCACACACACACACAAAAAGAAAACGAAAAACCAAACAAACGGAAAAGCAAACAAAAATCAAAGCACAAAATCAAAGCAAAAAAAACAAAAACAAACAAACAAAAAAAAAAAAACAAAAACAAAACAAAAAACCCCAAACACAAAAATAAAAAAAAAAAATAATTTTTTTTTCTTTTTTTTTCCATAACGACAGAAAGTGACAGTAACTAATGTTCGTAGATATGAGCTCTACAAAAAAAAAAAAATACACCTCCCAAAAAACAAACAAACAAAAAAGAAACAAAAAGAAAACAAAATAATAAAAAATAATGAATAAAAATGAATAACAAAATGTAAGCAATCTCCCCCCCCCCACCTGCACTGAAAAAAAGAAAATATCTCGAAACAATCATCTTTAAAGAAGCAAAGACAAATCGAAAATAAAATGTGCCATTATATTCCATGTTATTTGAGAAAACTTCTCGATTAGTTTCGTCTATTTATCATCAATATCGTCTCCTCATTAAGGTAGATTTCTTTTCGATAACATCTATATGTTAATACTGTTCCTTAATTGTACGGCCGTTATCATCTTGCAACACCCTCCAGCTAAAAATGAGACCATCCAAATCGTTCAAGATGAAATGTAAAAATGTAAATCCTGATTATCTGCTGTTGCTTATCCGCCGAATTCTTATTTCTTATGAGTGTTGTCACCTCAACTAAATAATGGACCATTTCGTTTTTATTATAAAGAAAGAAAGATGAGAAAAAGGACATGCTACACAGAAAAATATAAGAAAACAAGCAAGAAAGAAAGAGTAGGGGAAAGATAGAGGGAGGGGTGAGAGTGCGGAACGGATAACGCTAATATGTTTCAATCGAAAATAATGAAAAGATGAAAAGAAGGAAAGAAAGAAAAAAAGCGTGGGAGAATTAAATCTAGATTATTATACTTTTTACATATTGAACTAATTGTAATAGCTCTTAAGTAAACATATCAAGCGTTGTAATAGTCAAATTATCATACTGTGGTATATCCACAGATTCTGCTAGTTTTGATAATTACATTTGGAACATTTATAGTCTTGCAGATCCAATACTCCTGAATAGTGAGTTCAATCCTCTCTGTATACCACATACTTACGACCATGTGTCACATCCTACCCGAGGCGTTGAGTAAATATCTAAATTTTAAATATGTCCCGCTCATTAAAAAAAACAATTTATTTCAATATTTCCCTTGAATCTGATTAATTTCTCTCTCTCTCTCTCTCTCTCTCTCTCTCTCTATCTATCTATCTATCTATTTATTTATTTATTTATCTATTTTTATCTATGTCAGTCTCTTCATATCTATCTATCTATCTATCTATCTATCTATCTATCTATCTCAGTCTCTTCATATCTATCTATCTATCTATCTATATTTCTTTTGAATGTAAAAGCTTGAACTAGTAAAAGTTTACTAGATAATTTTGAACTCTTAGAAATCATTTGTTAAGTCTCAAAAAACATTCTGTCATAAGGGCCCGTCATAATATAATTAAAAAACACAAAAAAAAAACCAAAAAAAAAAACCCAACAAAACACGGGAACTTTCTCGGACTCGGAAACCTTCTTTTCGAACTCGGGAACTTTCTTGTCGTATTCGGGAGCCATCACGGAACTTTGAGCCTAACTCTTTATTTATTCCACGGGGGTATCCTGTTCTCATTCCGCTAACCGTAGTCCGACAAGAAATACCTGAAGAAGGCCGGAGAGCATATCGGCCGAAACGTTGTACAGATAACAATTGATATGCCGTAAAACAAAACAAACCAACCGTGACAAACAAAAAACTCTATTTGTGTCCTGGGTATGACATTAAACTGCGTCTAATTCTAGTCCCAATTCTGGAGCTCTAGGGAGTGTAGAGTACCCCTTCATTGTCATTACTCCCAGATCCACTTTGACTCGGAGTAGTAGTACCTGTTAGGGTCCCATCTATAGGTTAAATAGAAAAAAACGAGTTTAAAAAATTGAGTTAAAAAACTTGAATACTCATCAAGAATGAATAAACAAAACGTCTTCGGCATAGAATAACCCAACAAGGGTTGGCATGCCGTAAAATCCAACTAATTAACTAACTCTTTCCCTTTACATTCTATTTGGACAATGTCCTGTCGGCGATGCTTAGAATACGCTGACTGTATCCCCTGCAGAGAGGCAAGATCCTCCCTCAAAGTGGTGCCATGTTGGTGTATGACATCCGCTGGTGAAACTTTAATTCTGGAACTCCGTAGAGTAAAGTCTAATTGTAAGAACTACATTTTCAGTGTTCCATTGAGCCAGAGTGACAGTACCTGTCAGGATTACATCAATGAGGTTTGAAAATTGTTAGTATTGGATAGAAATACAGGTATTTGCCTCCCATCCCACACAAGGTCTCGTTTTAAAGTGGGCCCACGCATAAGCCGAAGCTCATGGGTGGTAAGCACAAAAATTGCGTTGATCCCGTCGGCATTCGTCTTCAAGGGAGTACCTCAAGCGCTGGGCAATAAACCCAGCCCTAACCCTTTAAATCAATGGGGCAGGTATTGCCTGCGGAGGGGGGGACAGCCCCCTCTCCCTGGGATCAACGCTAAATTGGATAAAAATACATGAAATCATATAACTGTGAGCAAACAAATGATTATAGACAAATAAAATAGTCCAAGAAAAATCAATGGAACACTGAAAATGTAGTTCTTACAATTAGACTTTATCGTTTTCGGGGTTGCCTAAAGTCGGTATCAGCCAATCAGCGAGGAAGTCTATCACCTTCAGGAATATAAGTAAAATCTTCATTATTTTTGCACTAAAAGCAAGATCAGGTGATAGTGAATGTGTATATATATATTTACTTAGTCATTAATTGTTTTATTTCCATAGTTTCCTCCGGACATACATAAAGTAAAGTCGTCGGGGTGGCCTAAAGTCCGTATCAGCCAATCAGCGAGGGTGTCTATCCCCTTTTCACTAGCGCTAGACCAAGGAGATTGTTTTTGCGTATGAGGTGGAGCGCCACACCTACCATCAGCTCCTTACTTTACCGCACATATCCCTGTGCTACTCATACGCTGAGTTGGCGAGGGCCGGTATCGAACTAGGAACCTTGTGGTTTTGAGCCGAACGCTCTACCGACTGAGCTAACCCGGCTCTAGACTTTTATAGAAAAATCAAATTTCGGCATACCGTAACCAATGAGGAGTTGAAATGCTGTTAAGAAAGAAACCAAACCAAACATAATGTTTTTTTTTTCCATCTCAGAATAAGACGATCTGGTGGAAGAAATTTATTTTGGTTTGTTTGGTTTGTTTTGTTTTACGGCATATCAACATCAGTGGGTCATTTAATGCCGATAAAGTTTTGAAATAAATCAATTCTTAATGGATAATACAATTTTTTTATAAATACATTTTTCTATTTAACCCATAGATGGGACCCTAACAGGTACTACCACTCCGGGTCAGAGTGGACCAGGGAGCAATGGTGATGAAGGGGTGCTCCACATTCCCCAAACCTCCAAAACTGGAACCTCACCATCAGATAGAGTTTAACGTCATTCCCAGGACATGTAGACCCGCAGCCACCGCCTTCTAGCACCCATATGATAAAAAGGAAATTTATTTTGATTTCTTTTTCTTTTAATTACATATCAATCTTCGTATGTTATTTAATGCCAAAGCCATCCTTGTTGAAGAACAGTAGTGGTACTAACTGAATGATGGAAGTACTTTTGCCTTATGTTTTAGTGTGACGAATATAGGACTCCATCTGAAATAACAGATGAAACACACACGTAATGGCATTTAAAGCTAACAGGCTAACAAGTAGGCAAAATTAGGGGAAAAAATGAAAAAAAGAAAAGAAAAGTTAAAAGCTTTATGGAACGATACTGAGGCTTTTTTCTTGTTCTCTATTAGTACCAGATTAAAAGAAATTTCTTTCTGTGTATTTATTACAAATGTATGAAATTCTAATATATTGGGAAAGAAAGCTGGGTCTTATATGCTATTAAATATGATACGTCAAAAACTTTCATTTATTTTAATGATTAAGCATATTCGACACAGCAAATTCTGGTGTTAGAAAAAAGAATAAAAATGAAGCAATTGTTTGGATTATTTCAAAATACGGAAGTTGCTTGTTCTTGTTTATTCTTTGTGTATTGAACACTAGTTTTTCTGTGTTTTAGTTTCTAAACCTGTTATTTCATTTAATAAAAAAATAATATATACATTCTTTTACTTTATAAAAGAACACACACAAATATACACGCACACACACACACACATATATTTTTTATAAAACGAAAAAAACGAAAAAAAAAGAAAAAAACAAAAAACAAAACAAAACAAAAGCAAACAAATAAACAGACAAACAAAAAACAAAACAACAATAACCAAACAAAAGACTTATTCAAATCTCATTAAAACTTGTGAAAACGATTGAGGCAATTTGTAAATATCAAAATTTATGCTATTGGCCATTGATATTGTTAAAATTGTTCATTTTTCTTTTCAATTTTTCACGAATAATTTTGTCTTTTCCTTTTTTTGTTCATTTTCTTCTCATATTTAGTAAATTTAACATATCCTTCTCAAAATTGAGTTTTATATTCCTTTTTTCTGTACTTAATAACATAAAAGCTCTGCCATCATACGAGTATTAAATTCTAAGAAATTGGTCAAAATATTCAATATTCATGAGTTTATGAATAATTTCGTCGTTGACTGCACACACACACACACACACACACACACACACACACACACACACACACTAATTGTTAATAAATAGGATTTATTCTGGATATCGATGAATTTGACTAAATAACTGACCTTACATTAAAGAATATAAATTTCCCTTGCTAGTTTACTTTTTAAAAATTTGTCTTTTTTTGTCTGTTTCAAATTTAAAAAAATATTTTAAAACAAAACCAAACTTGAAATAAAGATTTTTTTTTTATATGAACTTTACGATCTTTGCCGAACGTTTGCATTTACATTAAAACATTCAACGGATTAACATCACAGTTGAGTTTAACAAATACAGATGAAATTTTTTCAACTCTCTGAAGATGGGCATAGCCTGAAAATATTAAGGGAAAAAAAATTAAATCAATATTTTTTTAAACATAAATTTGCATTATTTCGCCTTCAAAAATATAATATATTAAAACCAAAATTCTCATTATTAAATGAAATGTCATTTTTTTTTATAAACGCTTACTTTATATTTTGTATTATTTGGATTTTTCGGAAATTGTCCTCATCTTTATTGTCATCTGTACAACATTTCGGTCGATGTGCCCTCCGACCTTCTTCAGGTATTTCTTGTCGGACTCGGGAGCCTTCTCGAACTCGGGAACCTTCTTTTCTAACTCGAGAGCCATCACGGAACTTTGAACATAATACAAATTATCAAGCCTCATGCAAAAAATTCAGAGAAAATAGTTTACTATTCCTCTGATTACAATCACTCTAGTATGACGACCCTAAGAGCAAGATCAGTCGGGGTTAATGACAAATTAATACAAGTTATTAACCAAGGTTTATGTGTTAATTCTTCGTTCTTTCTCTGTTTATATCTCTGTTTGCCAGTTTCTCTCTCTCTCTCTCTCTCTCCCTCTCTCTCTCTCTCTCACACACACACACACACACACACACACACACACACACACACACTAATAGTCTGTGGTAAAGAAGTATTAGTTACAGAATAGGATTATTATATGCATAATATAAATGCATTGCTAATGACCTTATAATAAATATGTACGGAAAATCAGAAAGAAGAGGATGGTAAGTAGTCAGGAATTTAAAAAAAGTATTACGCAACTACACGCACATACACATAGACACGCACACACATACACAGACACACATACACATACACATACACACACACACACACACACACACACACATATATATATATATATGTGTGTGTGTGTGTGTGTGTGTGTATAATGAAGGATATCAAATAAGAAAAGTGTTTGCATATAAAAGTAGTCAATGCTAAATTATAGAGAGCAAGTTTAAATGTGAACTAGTTTCTAAATGTAGACATATCAACAATACCATTTTTTATAAACATCTCTGTAAAAAGACTCTCGCGTAAAAAGACTCAATTACGTGAACACACATCATGATATACAAACTCTTGACCAACCATTTTCACTATTTACCCGTCTGAGGATTGCATAATACGCATGAAACTTGAGTAACCGTAAAAGTTATTATTTAAGCAAGTTTTGTTAGATCACAGAATATATAATTCAGTGGTTCCCTATATTCTTTTTACCATGCCCCATCTAATCACCTTTAAAATCCTGAGTGTCCCATGTGGTAATATATAATCTGTTAATAATGGAAATTCGCTTCAGGTTTTTGTGTGTAACAAAAATTACGTCACTGCTTACGTCACATCACCCAAAATCGTCATAACAGAATAAATACACTCAAAATTTGAACATGCAACATTAGACAGTCCTCATTGTTTTTTTTAAAACAATTTTTAATAAATACATGACTGGTATTATATATCTATATATAGTTTGTTTTATTTTAATACATATTTAAAGTTTACATTTCAAATTGTTTTATTTTTTAATCCTTTAATGAATTTGATGATTTTAATTACTAAGGGTACAAACTCTCTGACATTGAATTTTTTACTCCCACCCCTCAGGCAATATGTTTCAAAAATCTATTTTTACATCGCCCGGAGGGTGTTTTTTATTTTGTACTAGTACTTATAATTAAAAAGAATGAACTCCGTCTGAGCTGAAGAAGCTTAAAACGCTATTACGTTGGTTTAAACAAACTTGAAAGGAACACGCCATCTATGAAAAGCAAACATGAAATAAACAAAAGACAGAAAATAATAAAGAGAGAAAATTTCTACATAAATATTTCAACAAAATAATGATCGGAAATTTGGACCTCGTTACTAATTACTAATTACCTTCCCCTTAAAAATCAAATTGTCCTCCTGTGGGTCGTACGCTCCACGTTGGGAACCTCTGAGTTAATTAAGAAAAAGAAATATTCCGTGGTCTTTAACAAAACCTGCTTATATATATATATACCGAGACACCCCCACACACTCACACACACTCACACTCACACACATATGTATGCACACATATATTTATATATGTACATATATGAATATACACACAACTTCTAAAAAAAACTCCCTCACATATATATAAGAACATTCAAAAAGAATTCAACTTCAAGAAGTTTGTAGCAAGTTTGTAGAAAAAAACAACAAGATGTTAAAAGTTTTGCTGACAGAAATCTGTTTCGACCATATGAAGAGGTCTTTATCAAAGCAAGATTGTAAACGGAAAGACGAAATAAATATATATTTTGATATTTATATACACTTTTACTGCAAACTCTTTTGAGCTTTTTTAATGATAAAAATGCTTATAATTTTTAAAAATAAAATTTATTTTATTTTTAACATAAAATACGCATTTTAAATTTTTTTTGAAAATTCCGGTACTGATCGAGAGCGTTCTGTGCCTCGTGATTTAATGATATATTTATTTCGTCTTTCTGTTTACAATGTTGCTTTGATAAAGACCTCTTCATATGATGGAAACAGATTTCTGTCAGCAAAACTTTTAACATCTTGTTGTTTTTTCTACAAACTTTCTACACACACACACACACACACACACACACACACACACACATATATATATATGATATTGATTATATTGTTTGCTATATTTATAAGTAAAGAGCGCTCAATATCATTGATATACCATATACATATATCAAACTTGCGCTGTTGACTTTATGTCTACAATACCCTAACTTGATTCCACCATGTCGGTTGGGGGCTGTAGAATACGCCGAATGCATCTATACAAAGGAATAAGACTCCCACAATGAGACCAACTGTGGGTGGTGATTCGTGATGCTTGGACATGAACTCTTGGTGGCTGAGCAGTCCGTGAATCAGTTGTCTCACCATTGCTCCCAGGACCATTCTGATCCGGTGTCGTAGTACTTATTCGGGTCCCGTCTAGGGGTAAATATATATCTATTTGTAAATTAATAAAACTTATTTTTACCAGATACGCATGAAGTGGTGAAGTATTGAATAGGAACAGCCACACATTTTGAATGAGCTGTTAGTAGAAGAATGATATCACAGATTCTTCCGAACAACAATCTTCAGATTTAGAATTTAGAGTTTTCCTTCTACTGCCGACCAATGCAGCTCATGCTACCTCCTACAAGAAAAGTTTAATTCTTTGCTTACTTTAAACCGCTAACAGCGGCTCTCTATTTCTACACCCAAGCAAAGTGCAAAAACTGATGGTTAGTTCATTATTATTAACAGAAGGACTCAGATTAATAAAAAATAAAGTTGTAGTTGGTATCCTTCAGCCTGCGAGAGACGATGGAGTCGTGTCCAATTTTTTAAAACTACGTAGGCTAGGCGGGTTCATACGGAGGATGAGCTGTTGCCCAAAGGAAAAGCAAGAAGCCAATACAGTTTGGCAGCGGTAGTGTCGCAAGAGTTGCTGATGCTGAGTAGCACTGGATTTTAGCATCACAGCACATTAGCGACTCCGGCTCCTGATTTGTATTCGGAGTTTACTCCCCTAGCCTTTCCTTGGGAAGACAGTAGAGGTTTTGTATCAGACTTTTTCTTGTCCTAGATGGGTTGCCAACAAAAGCTAAAGAGCCCCTTCTGACCGGTTCGGGGATTTAAGTGTGTAGTAAGTACCTACTTACTGTCTGTGTTCCACGAACAACAATACTACTAATAATAATAATACATCGTTCGAATAGAAGTTCTAAAGTGAATAGATAGTGAACTTTAAAATATCCCATCATATAGGTAAAAAATAACAACTAAATTTGATACAGTCGTGGGGAAAATTTGGTAGGCAAGTAAAGGTAGGTAGTATATTCTCCCTCCCGCTTAAAAAAAAGTATTTTTAATCTTTCAATTTTGCTTAATTGCCACCGACAAGTTTAGGCTTGTTTCTTACTTTGGTGTGGAGAGGTTAGAAATTATGTTGGGGTGAGGGAGGGGACAAAGCTATTGGAATTTTTAATGTCACCTGTCTTTTTTTTGTGTTTGTCACCTAGGAAAAGTATTCGTTCTGTGAAAACCCAAAAATAGTGAAAGAAAGCAGTTGGGCTAATGAGGTCAATAAAATGCCAATCCTATTTTCTCCGCGCCCCCCCCCGTCATATTTAACTCATAGTTAACATGTCGTGAATTGTAAGGTCAGGTACCCAGTAAAAACTGAACTCTCTTTTCAAGCAATGGTTTCAAGAATAATTTGTTTGTTACGATAAGAACCACACACACACACACACACACACACACACACACACACACATATATATATATATATATATATGTAGTATATTAAGAAAATTGAAAAAACACAGGTTTAAATAAATTGAGTGGTAAGTTTATTAAGAAAGGTAATACTTTTTTTTACCTTTCCTTATATCAACACATGCCCTGAAGAAGATCTAATTAATAGATCGAAATACTGCAACATCGGCTAATAAGCTAATCAATTTTCTTAATACACTACATACCGTCGGATTCACTTCCATCTCTTCCCACACACACACACACATATATATATATATATATACAGGGTGTCCCAAAATAAGAAGATTGTATACAATAAAATGGCAATCCTATTTTCTCCGCCCCCCGCCCCGTCATATTTAACTCATAGTTAACATGTCGTGAATTGTAAGGTCAGGTACCCAGTAAAAACTGAACTCTCTTTACAAGCAATGGTTTCGAGAATAATTTTCTTGTTACGATAAGAACACGCACACACACACACGCACACACACACACACACACATAATATATATATATATATATTATATATATATATATATATATATATATATATGTAGTAAATTAAGAAAATTGAAAAAATACAGGTTTAAATAAATTGAGAGGTATGATTATTAGCCGACGCTGCAGTGTTTCGATCTATTAATTAGAAAGGTAATAAAATGTTTTAACTTTCCTTATATCAACAAATGCCCTGAAGAAGATCTAATTAATAGATCGAAACACTGCAGCGTCGACTAATAAGCTTATTAGCCGTCGGCTAATAAGTTTATTAGCCGACGCTGCAGTGTTTCGATCTATTAATTAGAAAGGTAATACATCTTTTTACCTTTTCTTATATCAACAAATGCCCTGAAGAAGATCTAATTAATAGATCGAAACACTGCAGCGTCGGCTAATAAGCTAATCAATTTTTCTTAATATACTACATACCGTCGGATTCACTTCCATCTCTTCCCACACACACATATATATATATATACAGGGTGTCCCAAAATAATGTATACACTCTTTGAATCGTTATAACTTATTCAATTTATGTATTTTGACTTGTAAATAAGATTGATACAAGAGAAAGAATTTAAAAAAATGAGTGTATACATTATTTTGGGACAACCTATATATATATATATATATATATATATATATATATATAAAGTCGTCGAAGTGACCTAAAGTCGGTAGCAACCGGGAGTATATACCTTTTTCACTAGCCACCAGCGCTAGACCAAAAAGATTGTTGCGTTTGAGGTGGAACGCCACACCTAATATCAGCTCATCGCTTTACCATGCGGTGAGTTGGTAAGGGCTAGTATTCGAATCAGGACCCTGGGCGGTCTACTGATTGAGCTAAACCAGCATATATTATATATATATATATATATATATATATATAGAGAGAGAGAGAGAGAGAGAGAGAGAGAGGTGTGTGTGTGTGTGTGTGTGTGTGTGAGAGAGAGAGAGAGAGAGAGAGAGAGAGAGAGAGAGAGAGAGAGAGAGAGAGAGAGAGAGAGAGACTGCATTTAACATAGCATTAATCCCCTTGGAAAAAGTATGTCCCAACTATTCTCCCTCCACCTATGGGTAAATAGTATGGTGACTGTGCTCTTTAGCATTAGTTAGATAACCAGTCTCTCTCTCTCTCTCTCTCTCTCTCTCTATATATATATATATATATATATATATATATATATATATATATAAATTATAGTTTAGGTAATAATGTAACAGATAAAAATGGCATAAGTGAAAATAGTACAATTTTATCCTCACAGGGGGATCCATACTCTTAGCCTCATGCTAAATCTCAGATATGCTTACTTTTTTAGATGTTAGGTTAGCAGACTATGATTAATGAATTTGATTTTCACTGAGCGCCACATGATTCTGATCTTTAGCCACATTTAAGCTTTTTAGTTAATAACTAAATTCTTCCATACATATTCTCTTATAAAATCATTGCTACATATTCAACTCTCGTAACAGTGGTGACCTTCGTAAGATTAGGAACTGATATTTTGGTTTATTTTGGTTTCTTTGTTTTATGGCAGATCGATTTTCTTGCTATGGGTTAAATATTATCACTACTTTTCTTCTACAGTGATGTCTTTGGCATTGAATAACCCCCAAATATTGATATGCCATTAAACAAAGAATCCAAACCATAGCTTCAACAACCAAACCCAAAAACGCCATCAAAGGATGCATTGGTCTAATACCCAGAAAGTTTTCTTAAATAAATCAACTTGTTTATTGTTAACAAAAAACATAGATTCTTTTTTATTTCTTTTTTTATTATTTCAATTAATATATTCTATTCTAAACTGAGATCTACTTCTTTAAAATGAATGCTTAAAAAACGCGATTATTTTTATACTATTATTAATAACATATTTTGTGAGTATATAAAATGGAATTAAATCCAACAGTTTAAGGTAAAGATAAAGAAAAACAATAGTATAGATTGTGCTAACAAGCGGCTGTTCTAAATTTATGATGTTTATAAAATGTAATCCAAATGAAATTATTTTAAAAATAAAATAAAAACAATTGTAAAAGGCATTGTATAAACATTAGTTTTCTTCAGAGCACATTTTTTTTGTTCAATGATAAAAGAAAATTTAACGATTGACACGAGAAATTCAACTATTTAACCCATATCTAGGGTGTGTGTATTGGAGGGTTTTATACCTTTCCCAAGGGTATGAATGTGACAGTGAATTTAATTGCACGTCAGGAGTGCAAAATCGCTTACTACGATGTTGCAGTAGTAAAATACGCTTGGTCTGTTCTCTTTGAATACCAGATCTCTACTCTATAGGTTCTATAGCAGCGGTCCCCAACCATCGGGACAAGACCCGGAACCGGGCCGCGGGCCATTAGGTACCGGACCGCACAGAACGTTTGAATTAAAAACATTTTTTTTTATTGATTATCAGTGTAAATGTTGATGTTTTATTTTGAAACGGGACTTCTGCGCTTCATTGTTATTATTTGATTCACTTGTTCACTCTTTTATATAGAAATGATCAGTATTGTCACTTGAATCAAGTTTTTATTATAATTATTTCTTATTAGAAAGGATTTTCGTTCTAAAATAAATATTTTCGTTTACAGAGATGTTGTTGATTATTAATTTATGAACAAAAGGTTGTTTATTGTCTGTTGATGTTTGCATTTGACATAAGACCACTGCGGATGATTTATCATTAGATTATGTCATTAACGATTATCGAGCAAATGTAGGCCGGAGAATATGAAGGCCGGTCGGTGAAAATATTGTCTTAGATGAAATCAGTCCGTGGCACAAAAAAGGTTTGGGACCGCTGTTCTATAGGATCACTGATCCTAGACCTACTAAATTTTAGGGGCAAAATAGGGATTATGGAGTTTTAGTTGGATGTTATGTGTGTGTGTGTCTGTGTGTGCGTGTGTGCATTTTCACATATCATCATCATCGTCATCATCATCCTGTTGCGCTGGCAACGCGGATATCCATGACAATCTCTCGCCATCCTTCCTTATCATACATTGCCCCTGGAAGGTCCTCTGCGCAGCATCCAGTATCCGCGCAGAGTTGATCTGTGTACGTCTTTGATGGGCGACCCACTCTGACGTGCCCATGTGTTGTCTTCCACAGAAGAACGTCACTTATGAGTTCATCTTTACTTCTCCAGCAGTGCCCAGCGTGTCTTGCTCGCCTCACACGGATGGTTTGTGTGATATGGGGAAGGTGGCCATACAGCTGTTTTCTCGTGGGGTGTTGTTTCCACATCTTGAAAAAAACAAGTGTTCACATATAAAACCATTAAAATATAAAGATTGTAATAAAGTTTGTTTCTTTATAGTATCATTGAAGCATTGTGTGTATGTGTAATATAAAGATTTTGAAGGCAATTTACAATGCAATATGTGTTGAATTTATTTAACTTTTGTTTTTTTTTCAAAACTAAATATTTTCGGAAGTAAAATTCCATCTTCAGAGTTATTGAAAGTAGAACGTATTGAAAGTACTAGGTGATTTTTTTTATAGTACTTATCCCACGGCGATATTGTAATCTTCTGTTGTTTAAGAAGTTGATGAACGCCGTATATTTGAAAATATTTTGTTTTGAAAAAAAAAGAAAAAAAGTTAAATAAATTCAACACATATTGCATTGTAAATTGCCTTCAAAATCTTTATATTACACATACACACAATGCTTCAATGATACTATAAAGAAACAAACTTTATTTCACTATGCCGAGCAAGGCTTATATTTATAGTAAAAATTAAAAGAATTTCGAACATTTACCACGCGCAGGAGCAGCCGAGCCGGGTTAACATCACGGAATTAGCCGATTTAACATCACGGAAAATTTTTTTTTCAAATATACGGCGCCAGGTTGACCCTATCAGAGAGGATCAAACTCTGATCCACCTACCACCTTTGAGACGCTAACAGACGTTTGGATTTTTATTGAATTTGAACGTGTGTAAAACTCTCTACCGAGCATCTGATTGGCTGATGCGAACAACTAGTCACAGTCTACGGTGACATTGGAATTTTTTTCTTCATCGAATTGGATTACAAGCTTTAGAGGAAAAAATCTAAACTAAACCTACATTATTACACACTCGGGAGGCTTTTTTCTTTTTTTTTATTACTAATTTTAACGTAGGATTGCTGTGAGTGTTATATATAGGATACGACAAAAATACATACAACATTTTAAACTGACACCTGCGTGGTGTAAGTGAGGGCAAACGTTAATGATCGCTCTATCTAGCTAATGACTAAACATTTTTAAAAAGATATGATCAGTTACGTTCATGGCTTGAAACAGTTCACACAGTGCGTTTGCTGTTGAGACGTCTTTAAGAATAAAAAAAATCTGTAATTGATACATGAAGAGATTTGTGTATTCATTCGATCTTAAGTTGGGATGGACCTGTTAGGGTCCCATCTATGGGTTAAATAGAAAAACATGAGTTGATAAACAAAATTATATTATCCATTAAGAATTGATTTATTTCAAAACTTTATCGGCATTAAACCCACCGAGGTTGATATGCCGTAAAACCAAACCAAACCAAACCAAAATTAAGATGGGATGATGGTGTTCAGAATAGGAAATTGATATTGCTATGACTTGAAAATTCTGTACAGAACAGCATCATCCCGACATAACATGAAATGAGCACGAAAAACAATTAGTAAATGTAAAAACAAGAAAAAAACAAATAAACAAAAATACCCCCCCAAAAAAAACAAACAAACAAACAAAAAAAAACAAAGAAAAAAATCAACCAAAAAACAAAAACAAGAAACAAGAAACAAAACAAGAAAATGTTTCAACTTCAAATTTATATATTGTGCACCGATCCAAGCTACGACCATTACTGATCGTATCTGAAAAAATGATAAGACATTAGCTAGATGGAGCTACTATGACTACTTGCCTAAGTTCACTTTTACCCCTCAGGTGACTAAAATGTGGGAGGTATTTCTGTCGTACCCTGTATAATCCCTCCAGGTGGCGCTAGTTGTGTCTGATGTTTTTTTTTTGCTAATTCTTTTCGCGTTGTTTGCAACGTTTATATTTTGATTAACATTACGTGTTCAGATTTTATTAGAGTCTATGGCTGAGTGATCAGTATTTGGCGGCAACGCTTTATTTCTTTTGATCTTTACCGCTAGACTTCAAACAGAAGAGAGAGAGAGAGAGAGAGAGAGAGAGAGAGAGAGAGAGAGAGAGAGAGAGAGAGAGGTAAATAGAGAGAGGGAGAGAGGTAAATAGAGAGAGAGGGGTAATAGAGAGAGAGATAGAGAGAGAATGGGAAGTAAATAAAGAGTAAGAGAGAGAGAGAGAGAGAGAGAGAGAGAGAAATAGAGAGAGAGAGAGAGGTAAATAGAGAGAGATAGAGGGTAAATAGAGAGAGAATGGGAAGTAAATAAGAGTAGAGAGAGAGAGAGAGAGAGAGAGAGGAGGTAAATAGAGAGTAAGAAAGAGAGAGAGAGAGAGAGAGGGGGAAGTAAATAAAGAGTAAGAGAGAGAGAGAGAGGGAGAGAGAGTGGAAAGTATATATATATATATATATATATATATATATATATATAGAGAGAGAGGAGAGAGAGACAGAGAGAGAGAGAGAGAAAGAAAGCGAGAGCGAGTGAAGTAAATAGACAGTAAAAGAGAAGGCATTATAATAGGGAGGGAGTAAGAGACAAGAAAAAAAAGAAATTAAGATAATTATTGGGGACAGAAGGGAGTAAGAAACAGAGAAAAAGAAAGGAAGAAAGGAAGAAAGAAAGAAAGAAAGAAGGAATGTGAGAGGGACAGAATGTACGGACAGATGGTAGGGAGAGATAGATAGATAGATAAATAGATAGATAAATAATGAGAGCGAAAGAGAGCGATTGAAAGAGAGAGAGAGAGAGAGAGAGAGAGAGAGAGAGAGAGAGAGAGAGAGAGAGAGAGGGGGGAAGTAAAAAGAGAGTAAATGAGGAGGCATTATAAGAGAGAGGGAGTAAGGAACAAGAAAAAATAAATTAAGATAATTGGTTACAGAAGGGAGTAAGAAAGAAAGACAAAAAAAAAAAAAAAAGAAAGAAAGAAAGAAAGAAAGAGGGAATGTGAGAGGGACAGCAGGTACGGACAGATGGTAGGGAGAGATAGATAGATAGATAGATAGAGAGAGAGAGATAGAGAGAGAGAGGGGGTAAAAAGAGAGTAAGTGAGAAGGCATTATAAGAGGGAGGGAGTAAGGAACAAGAAATCTTATTATAATGGAGATTGTGTGTTTTTCTGTCTGTAACCGAAACTAAATCACTACTCAAGTCACAATTCCCTTAGTAATTGACGTCACATTCACCATGAATTTATCCTTATTTTAACCTCAATTATTAATAAAATTGTTTTACATTATTATTACTGCTAACCATATCTACATACTAACAACATGCAATTATATTTATATATACAACAAAATAGCGGTTTACAGTGTGAACGGGAAGGCTAATTTGCATATTGATATTAAAAATGTAATTTTAATAAATGTGTGCTTAGTATTATTGATTTCTAACTGTTTGGCTTTATTTTAATGAATATAATCAAAAATCTCTTCAATGAATCTTAAATGAAATCCATTAACAAGAAAGATAACTGTCATTTTATTCTTCACTTCCTCTTTTAACTAAATACTTAAATTAGAAAAAATAACAATGAAAGACGAGAGTGATGGAAGAGTAAATTTCAGTTGTTCTATTTTTGATTATACTCCCTCTGTTTCAAATCTTTTTATCTGCATTCTTATTTAGTTTCATTAGCGTTTCTAATTTAATACGATATTTCATTACATTAAAACTTAAATACTTGCACCCGGAGGGTGCATATATTTGCTAGTTAAGATAATTATTGGTTACAGAAAGGAGTAAGAAAGAGAGACAAAAAAAAGGAAGAAAGGAAGAAAGAAGAAAGAAAGAGGGAATGTGAGAGGAAAAAGAGATAGACAAGTAAGAGGAAGAAATAGAAAAGTAGAAAGTTGGTATAAGTTAGATAGACAGGAGGGGCGATGGAAATGGAGAGTGATAAAAGAAAAAATAACGATAGGAGGGAATGGGAGAAAAGAATGAAAGAAAACGTAAAGAGAGAGAGAGAGAGAGAGAGAGAGAGAGAGAGAGGAGAGAGAGAGAGAGAGAGAGAGAGAATTGACGAGAGAAAAAGTGAGATCGAGAAAGAGGAAGTCATCCACAGACACGTATTTCAAAGTTTACTTCTTATCAGTGCGGCTCGACTTTTTAACAGCTCTCTCTCTCTCTCTCTCTCTCTCTCTCTCTCTCTCTATATATATATATATATATATATATATATAAATAAATATATATGTATAAAATATATATATACATATATACATATATATATATATTGAGAGAGAGAGAGAGAGAGAGAGAGAGAGAGAGAGAGAGAGAGAGAGAGAGAGAGAGAGAGAGAGGTTAAATAAAGAGGCAGAAAGTAAGGGACAAGAGAGAAAAGAATTAATTATATTATTGGTGACAGAGAAGTAGGAGTAAGAAAGAGAGAAAGAAAAGTTTATTTGTTTAACGGCACATCAACTCTTTGTGGGTTATCTAATGCCGAGCTAGATTAATTTCTAAATGCTTGATTACAATCATAACTATATTTTCAATGTTTCCTTACATTTTAAAAACAAATTGCACTTTTCTTATTCCGCCCTGTTGGTGGGGCATTAGAATGCACCGACTGCACCTCTGCAGAGGGGTAAGACTCCCCCAATGGGACCACCTGTTGGCCTTGGGTGGCGACCCGTGATGCTTAAGGATAGAGCCCAGGTGGATGAGCAGTTTATGACATGCAATACTCCACTTTGGCCCTAACTTGTGCTAGACGGGCGGTCGGAGAGGCCCCCTTCGATCAATCGGCTGGTCACGTCAAGCCTTAGCACCTATATGATTTCCCAACCTTATTGCCCTTATGGCAAGCCCCAACCCCTTTTTATCACATGGTTGCTATAAGGCGGTGACTGAGGGTCTACATGTCCTGTGAATGACGTTAAACTCTATCTGATGATGGGGTTATAGTTTTGGAGATCTGGGGAATATGGAGCACCCCTTCATCACCATTGCTCCCTGGTCTACTCTGACCCGGAGTGGTAGTACCTGTTAGGGTCCCATCTATGGGTTAAATAGAAAAACATGAGTTGATAAACAAAATTGTATTATCCATTAAGAATTGATTTATTTCAAAACTTTATCGGCATTAAATGACCCACCGAGGTTGATATGCCGTAAAACAAAACAAAAAACAAACAAAACAAACTTTTCTTATTTGTCTATAATCATTCGTTTATGAGCACGAATTTCTATCCACTAATAACAATTTTCAAAACCTTATACGTTATCTCAGGTACTACCACCCCGGGTCAGAGTGGATCTGGGAGTAATGACAATGAAGGGGTACTCTACACTCCACAGAGTTTCAGAACTGAGGCCTTTAAGTTTAAGTTTCCAAATTTATTACGCCAGTGGTACTCTACACTCAACAGAGTTCTACAATTAGTCTCACCAGCAGATGCAGTTTAGTGTCATATCAGGTATATACCCCTTTTTGGGGGTGACCTTACTCCTCTGCAGGGGATATTCTAAGCACCACCGACAGGGAAATCTCAAAATAGAGTATAAAATAATCTACCAATGTATTAAACTGAATTTGTTTTTGTTTTTAAATCACAATAGTACCTTGACTTACGAGTGCTACAGATTATGTGTCTTATGAATTATGAGCTGTCACTTGGTCGATTTCTTGCTGTGTCGTGAGCTAAAATTTGAGGTAGGAGCGAGCTTCAGATACGCTTATGTTAATAAGTTTGCTAAAAACATTTAAGTTTCCAAATTTATTACGCCAAAGAAAATATTATTTATAAAAAAAATAAACATTGAAATATATTACAGCACATAATTCATTACATTCTATTTTATTATGTCTTCATAAACAGTGTTATTCTTATTATTAAAAAAACGCAACCAAAAGTCAGGGTGTTTTTATGGGGCATGGAACTTTAAATTTATTTCAATAGTGAAAATTTATTTGACATACGAGGAAATTGGATTACGAGTAGAATGAATTAAACCCGTGTCAAAGTATCACTATATATGATGACGGAATCGTACTGAGACTTAGCAGACAAGGGTACTCTACACTCCACAGTTTCAAAACTGAGGCCTTACCACCGATTAGTTAAGTCCGTATTTGTTGATATTGTTTTACATACTAGTAGTGTTAAGAATAGATAAACAACCTTTCATTAGTCTGACACAAGGCTACAATCTAAGAGCAACCAATGTACATAGTTTGGTTTGTTTAATTCAACGCCATGTAAACTCCTTAGTTTACATGTACATATAAGAGTTAAAAATTATCTAACAACCTTTTACTAGTTCAAGCTTTTAAATTCAAAGGATATATATATATATATATATATATATATATATATATATATATGATTCTATCATTTTCAACTAAATCTGTTTCAATGCAAAGATATTGTCCATATATATATATATATATATATATATATATACAGAGAGAGAGAGAGAGAGAGAGAGAGAGAGAGAGAGAGAGAGAGAGAGAGAGAGAGAGGGCAAATAAATAGAAAATAAGAGATGAGGTATTATAAGAGAGGATAATTACAGGACAAAAAAGAAAGAACTTAAGATAATCCTTAGAGACAGAAAAAGGTGGGTAAGAAAGAAAGCTTAATTTGTTTAACGGCATATCAACTCCTTATGGGTTATTAAATGACGAAATCTAGTTCATTTGTAAACGTTTGATTGTAATAATCAACCTTCCATTACACTTTTCTATTTGACTATAATCATTTGTTTGCACATAATCATACGTTATCAAGCATTCCTATCTAATACAAATAATTTATGTACAATTATATGGTTTCTAGTCACTATTACCATATAATAATGATAATCGTGTGTTTGTAGACAGTACTATGGGTTTAAGTATTACTGCCGAATATGAATAATTTTAGACTGATCTATTTGACACAGAGATGGGACCCTAACAGGAACTACCATTCTCCGTCAGAGTGGACCAGGGATTAAGGGCAATGAAGGAGTACTCCACACTCCCCAGAGCTTCCAGTGGGGTATCACTCGCCAGAAGACGCAGTCGGCGCATTCTAAGCCCCGCTAACAATGATAAAAAATCCTTCTATGCCATATTTAATGAAATATGACAAAAAGAGAAAGATATACTCAGAGCAGAATAGATAGATAGATTAATATATAGATAGAAAAAGAATGAGATATATACACATGATAGATAGAAAATCATATGAATATATATAGACACAACACAGAAATATATATAAGAGTAATGTCAACGAAAGGGTACTCTACACTCCCCAGAGCTGTAGAATTGTAACTTCACCACTAGATACAGTCCATGACTTGCAATATTCCACTTTAAGCTTTTCTTGGGCTAGACGGGCGGTCGGAGAGTCCCCCTCCAATCAGTTGGCTGGCCACATCAAGCCCTAGCACCTATATGATTGCCCCAACCCTATTGCCCTTATGGCAACCCCAAATCCTTATCATATGGGTGTTAGAAGGCGGTGGCTGAGGGTCTACATTTCCTGGAAATGACGTTAAACTCTATCTGATGGTGAGGTTCCAATTCTGGAGGTTTGGGAAATGTGGAGCACCCCTTCATCACCATTGCTCCCTGGTCCACTCTTACCCGAAGTGTTAGGGTCCCATCTATAGGTTGAATAGAAAAACATGAGTTTATAAACAAAATTATATTATGAATGAATTTATTTCACAACTTTGTCGGCATTAAATGACCCACCGAGGTTGATATGCCGTAAAACAACCAAACCAAACCAAAACTAGATGCAGTTTAACATCATACCCTGGACACTACGACCCTCAGTCACTGCCTTTTAGCACATAAGTGATAAAAAGGCTTGAGGTTTGCCATAAAAGCAATACGGCCGGGACAATCATATAGGTATTATTGACATGACCAGTCGATTGATCGGAGGCAGCCTCTTCGACAGCCCGCCATGCCCAAGTAAAGGCTGAAGTGGAGTGTTGCATGTTATGGATTGCTCAACCAGTAGGATTCCGTCCTTAAGTGTCACGGGTCGCTACTCACGGCCAACAGGTACCCCATTGGGGGAATTCTACCCCTTTGCAGAGATGAAGTCGACGTATTCTACAGCCCCAGCCAAAAGGGTGGAATACTTAAGGAAAAAGGCACTAAAAGTAATTTTCCGTTTCATTCTTTTCCATTCAACGTTTCGGAAAAGATTTTAATTTATCCGTCCATATGACACCACTTCTCTAAGGATATCCCTTTATCCCTTTATTTGTCTGGTACTGATGTTTTCCACATAGCTGACCACAATGTGCTTCCGTTCCGTTTTTGACCTTGGGGAAATTCCATATCAAATCATCCAGCCAATGTCACCCACCCTCTTAAATTTTTCTGAAATTTTGTACAGGTGTGGACTATGTTAAAGTTGAATAATCCCCATAATTTGAGCTTTCAATTCAAAGAATTGGCGGGGTTATGACGATTTTAACACTCCAAATTTGAGGGGAGTCGCGAAAAATGGCGACTTTTTGTAATCCTTTTTTGTCTGTAAAATGAGTTCTAGAGCTTCCCCATTCCTAAAAATTGGTTTATAAAAGCATTTTTGCCAGAGGAAAAGAAAACGCTTTTATAAACCAATTTTTAGGGGTAGGGAAGCTCTAGATCTCATTTTACAGACAAAAATAGATTACTAAAAGTCGCCATTTTTCGCGAACCCCACCATATTTGGAAAGCTAAAAATCAACATAACTCCATGGAAGCTCTAATTTTGGGGAATGTCTAACTTTAACACAGTCCACACCTGTACAAAATTTCAGAAAAATTGAAGCGATTGGGTGACAATTTTACTTTTTTTTTATGATTTGACATGGAATTGCCCCTTGTCCTTCTTCTCCCTATGTTGTGGAGGTTTTCCAAGTGGTCATTTCCGGTATCTCGAATACCAATTGACAACTACACGGGTACACTTGTTGTCTGCGAATATTGCGGAGGTGTCCTGTGGAACTTCTGTTTTCTGTACTCCGTGATCAGGTCCTCCACCTCATTACCGAATTATCTCGCTTCGGATGTGCTCACGCAACACTATTCTCTGCATAGATTTTTTCATAGCCCTGTGTGTCGTAACTAGTCGCTGTAATTCCCTCTTTGTGATGGCCCACGTTTCGCTTTTTTAATAACACCGTAGGTAAAAAAAAAATAATACTATTGAATAATTTGACACGAAGGGTGTTGTACTGTTTTTGCCTTGAGCGCATCTTTTATCGTAGTAAATGCCTTCCACTCTGACCTTATTTTCTGTGCGATTTCCGCATCCATGTCTCGGCACATATTTACTATCCGTCCTAAGTAGACGTACTCTTTCACTTCCTCAATGTCATATATCACGTGGAGCACCCATTCTTTGGCATTATTCACATATACACTCTGTTCTATAGTAGTAGCACCTGTTAAAGTCCCATATATGGTTCAAATAGATCTGTTTTAAAATTATCTGTATTAGACAGGAATACATGATACCATATAACTGTGAAGATTGGTTGTATCAAGAATAGTTACATGAAACTATAATTGTTTAATAAGTATTATTATTAGTTACTTGAAACCATATAACTGTGTGCAAACAAATGACTATTATTGAATAGAAATAATTACTTGAAACCATGTAATCATTAGTATTAGATAGGAATACATGATACCATATAACTGTGAAGATTGATTGTATTAAGAATAGTTACATGAAACTATAATTGTTTACCAGTCGGTAGAGCGTTCGGTTAGAAACCCCAAGGTTCCTAGTTCGATACCGGCCCTCGCCAACTCAGCGTATGAGTAGCACAGGGATCTGTTCGGTAAAGTAAGGTAGGTGTGGCGCTCCACCCCAGATGCTAAAAATAATCTTCTGGGTCTAGCGCTAGTGAAAAGGGGATAGACTCCCTCGCTGGTTGATTGATACCGTCTTTAGGCCACCCCAACGATAATTGTTTACTAAGTATTATTATTAGTTACTTGAAACCATATAACTGTGTGCAAACAAATGGCTATTATTGATTAGAAATAATTACTTGAAACCATGTAATCATTAGTATTAGATAGGAATACATGATACCATATAACTGTGAAGATTGATTGTATTAAGAATAGTTACATGAAGCTATAATTGTTTACAAAGTCTTATTATTAGATAGGAATAATTAAAACCATACAATTATGTACGAATCATTTGTATCAGATAAGAATATTGGACATATATATTGTGTGCAAAACACTATTAAAGAAACAACTACATAAAAATATAAATATAGACGCGATTTCCTAAATTCATTAAAAAAAACCCTAGATGGGTTGTCATGTCGTTAAAATCAATCGATCAATCAACCAGACTCTAACACGTATGTATTTACCCAACCCATCCGCTACGTATTTGTACACAGGTTGCCAATTCCGCTTGTTTGAATGAGCACGCGCGCGCACGCACGCACGCACACACACACACACACACACACACACACACACACACACACAAAATGATAACAAGAGCTTTTCAATTGTATAGTATCTCATAACAAATAGATATAGCTCTTACACCTGTAATCGAGCACTTTATTTTCCTGTTACCAATACAAAATACCAATCTATCTGGTATGTATATATACATCTCATTATAATGGAGATAGTGTGTTTTCTGTCTGTAACCGAAACAATATTACTACTCAAGTCACAATTCCCTTAGTTATTTACGTCACTTTCTCCATGATTTTATTTTTACTTAAACCTCAATTATTAATAAAATTGTTATACATTATTAATACTGTTGGCCATATCTACATACTAATAACATGCAATTGTATTTATATATACAACAAAATATTGGTTTACAGTGTGAACGGGAAGGCTAATTTACATATTGACATTAAAAATTCTATTTTAATAAATATGTGCTTAGTATTATTGATTTGTTTGTAAACTCTTTTAAAAGGTTTGATTTTATCTTAATGAATATGAGCAAAAATCTCTTCAATAAATCTTAAAAGAAATCCATTACCAAAAAAAAAAAAAAAGAAACAACTGTAATTTTATTCTTTACTTCCTATTAAATAATTAAATTAGGAAAATTTAGCAATGGAAGACAAGAGTGATAGAAGAGTAAGTTTCAGTTGTTCAATTCTTCAATTATAACCCCATCTGTTTCAAATCTTTTTATCTGCATTCTTATATAGTTTTATTAGTCTTTCTAATTTAATATGATATTTTATTAAATTAAAACTTAAATACTTGCACCCAGAGGGTGCATATATTTGCTAGTATATATATATATATATATATATATATATATATTATATATTAAATTTTTACTTGAAGGCACTTACAACGCATGTATCGCATAAAATTCGATACTTTTTTCTTATAGAAAATGAACTTGACAAGTATAATCCCAGCAAAGGATGGCTCGATGTGTAGAATACCGTACAGACTGTTTCGACTTTATTAAGTCTCATCAGCGGTATATATGATGAGATGAGACTTAATAAAGTCGAAACAGTCTGTACGGTATTCTACACATCGAGCCATCCTTTGCTGGGATTACACTTGTCAAGTTCATTTTCTATAAGAAAAAGTATCGAATTTTATGCGATACATGCGTTGTAAGTGCCTTCAAGTAAAAATTTAATATATACTTTATTCAGCAACGTTTCTAAATAAACAAACATCCAAAAATCTTATATATATATATATATATATATATATATATATATATATATATATATATATATATATCGTTAGGTAAATACTTGAAAGAGAAAAATGAAGAAAAACTGTCTTACACGATTTGACACATTGCCACGAAATCTTTTCCGTTTTCTAACTCATCTTATGAAGACACGTTCCTTTTGGCCAAGACTGGCTACGCAGTGGTTTCCTTTTTCCCATTCGTATAATCACTTATTTCACATCTGAAAAGGGACTCGGATAGCCGGTTCCATTGCCTACAACGACAAGGATTACACTAAACATGCCTGCATGTATTTGTATATGCATATATATATTACATATATATTTACATATATATTTACATATATTACATATATTACATATAAGTAATAAATTATTATTAAGAAATTAATAAATTATTACAATTAATTAGTTATTACAATATGTAAATTATTAATTATTACAATTAATTATAAATTATTATTAATAAATTAATAAATTATTACAAATAAGTAATAAATTACATATAATATATTACATATATTTGTATATTTGCATATGTATATTACATATATATTTGCATATATATGTGAAAATGGAAAAGGAATTGAATCCGACAATATGAGGAAAAATGAGTAAAGAAAAGAAATGTAGATGGATAAAATGAATTTAATCGATATCACATTAATCGATATCACTTACACATGTGTTTCGGTCAGTTTATGTGTGTGAAAATATTTCGCACATATAGAAGAATCGACCTTCTGATGAAGGTCGATTCTTCATCATTTATTTCAAAATAAATGTTCACTCTGATGAAGGTCGATTCTTCTATGTGTGCGAAATATTTTCACACACATAAACTGATCGAAACACATGTGTAAGTGATATCGATTAATGTGATATCGATTAAATTCATTTTATCCATCTACATTTCTTTTCTTTACTCATTTTTCCTCATGCATATATATTAAAACATATGTACACAATACCTCACACACCTACATACATAAAAGCCTATACACACCCCAAACTCATACACACCCAGAAACACACATAGACACACGCTAGCACACATACATAGACATAGATATACTAAGGTGAACCAAAACCTTTGCACCATTTTGGTCACGTGAGGCACAATTCGGATGTCTTTGCCAACTAGGGTAGGTTGATTTTTCACTTTAAAAAAATATCAAATTGTCCTTCGTTATTCGGACTATTGTCCTCATCTTCATTGTTATCTGTACAAGGTTTCGGCCGAAACGTTGTACAGATAACAATGAAGATGAGGACCATAGTCCGAATAACGCAGATAATAGTAATCATCAAGCCTCATCTCAAACATTAATTGTAATGTAATAATAATAATGTAATAATAATAATAGTAATAACGCAGATAATAGTAATCATCAAGCCTCATCTCAAACATTAATTTAATGTAATAATAATAATGTAATATAATAATAGTAATAACGCAGATAATAGTAATCATCAAGCCTCATCTCAAACATTAATTGTAATGTAATAATAATAATGTAATAATAATAATAGTAATAACGCAGAAAATAGTAATCATCAAGTCTCATCTCAAACATTAATTGTAATGTAATAATAATAATGTAATAATAATAATAGTAATAACGCAGATAATAGTAATCATCAAGTCTCATCTCAAACATTCAGAGAAATAATCAAATTGTCCATCTATGCGAAAGTTGCGTGTTAGTATACTGAATACTGATACCAAAAATTGGATCTTTTACTTGCACCATTGTCTAAGGAAATAGCATCAAAGATCGTCTACTAAAATTCACTAAAAATCCTCGTTTTCTAAAGGCTAAATTTTGCGAAAACAAGGATTTTTAGGGCATCTTAGTTGACGACTTTTGATGCAATTACCTCAAACAATGGTGCAAGCAAAATATCTAATTTTTGGTATCAGTATTCAGTATACTAACATACAACTTTCACATAGATTGACAATTTGATATTTTTAAAAAGTGAAAAATCGACCTACTCTATTGCCGATGTCGTGAAGGTAACGTGCCACACTGGACTGTGAGATACGTTGATACTCCTCAAAAGCAAATCGCTAGATCTGCCTCAATGACCTGGAAGACGACCTCGGAATCCACGGTTTTAGGCCTACCTAGCCTTGCCTGATACTCGAAATTCTCCCACCCCGAGCAAAATTTCTTGAACCACCTGGTTACTGTAAACTCACCAAGTGTGCCTACAACAAATGTTTTTGGTTGCTTCTGCGGCGTTATGGTCCAGTTAAAATTTGGAAAGCATAAGTTTCCGAATTAGACGACATTGCATGTTCAACCGTGAAGCTTTCAAATAACTCACGGAGTGAAGCAATGTGCAACGTGTCAGCACACCAACTACCACGATACTACCAAGCGAACCGAATACCTTTCCTGTATTGAACTCCTTCGGTCACTTATTATACACGTCATTAACTAACATGTGCGAAGATTTTGCAACACATTGTATATTCACACATTCATAGATTCACACAGACAGACAGACAGACAGACACACACACACACACACACACACACACACACACACACACACACACATCTGAAAGTGGAACTCCCAGTTACGCTGCTGGAGTACGGGTCATTGTGATGCAAAGCGCACTTATTTTTCTTGTGTTTTTGCAAATGAAGCAACTATTAACAAGAACATCTTTATTAAATATTAAATCTGGACAAAATAATGGTGCCCATTTACTTATGTCATATATCATGTCTTTCTGTCTGTCCCTCTCTCTTTATATATATATATATATATATATATATATATATATATATATAATATATATATATAGCATACATGTATAAGTTATAGAGAGAATGGAGTGTATATAAGAATATATTAGGGCTTTCCGAAGTATAGTTTTTTTTTCTTCTTCTTGTTCGCTTCCGTGTGTCTCTATAGATTGTCCAACGACCAACCCGTCCGGTCAGTTTACAAAAGGCCGGACAGGTGCGAAGGTAAGCGATAAAGAACATAGGTAGGTCGGGGATATATGATATCATCACAGTGGACTACGACTCCTTCAGGCTGCTCGCTTGCACTACAGCCGATAGATCAGCTGACTGCCATCGTTGGGAGACGATTGGAAAGTTAAAGGAAGTTGATAACATGGCGACTCCTTTCAGAAAGTTACAAATCGTCTCTCGAACGCCGTTCATTATTTTGCAGGTAAGACAGATTCTCAATTATCTAACAAATTACATACATACTTACATGTATACGTGAATACATACAAACACACAAACAAACATAAATATGCATACATACAGTGTATCGGCTATCGTCATAGCAAATGGAATTAGCGACACGAGTTCAAATCTCGGACGCGGTCAATTACTTTTCATTTCATTTCACACGAAGGCCCTTAGGAAAAGTCATGAATCCCCCAGATATGTGTAGATCAATGGTTCTCAACCTTTATTTTTACCTATTGACCCCCTTTTAATCCTATTTTACTTATGTGGACCCTCCATAGCCATTCGTTGTTTAAAAATCCCATTGTATTTTTTATAGTTAAATACATTTTACTTGCCTGGGTCCCAAAAATGTTATATGGTCCCCGGGGGTCCCTATGGACCCGGTTGAGAACCACTGGTGTAGATAGTAGGACAGACTGGATACTTTAACCCTATCAAGGCAACCAGTCTCGGAGAAGGAAAACTCTGAATTCAAACAAGCTGTACTAAAAGATGACCCTTTATCACATCCTGCTCGCACTAATGTCTTTGGGTGGGAATGGTATCAATTCACCTCTCCTCCCCCAATCTATGGGTAAATAGGGTAAATTGGTTAGACAACTAGTCTATAAGCAAATTTAATAGATGCATGCTTGCATAGATACACATATAGGTCGTGTAATTACATACATACAAGCAGATACATAGACACACACACACACGCACACACACATACAAACACAGACACAGACACACACACACACACACACACACACATATATATATATATATATATGTATATATATAGTACTTTAACCATGATAAAGCAACCAGTCTAGGAAAAGGAATGCTCTGAATCCAAACCAGCTATACTCAGCTTAAAAACGACGTTGTGTCACATCCTGCTCACTGGGAAAGTCAGGAATCATTTTCTTCTCTCATCCAGCTATGGGTGAATGGTAGGACAGTCTTGGCTCTTTAGTCTTGGTTAGACAACCAATCTGCTCGGTGTGGACAGGTCGTGTAATTACATACATACAAGCAGATACATACATAAATGATTACATAGAAATATACATGTTTACATAGAAAAATACGCACATACATACGTTCAATCATGTATACACATATACATACCCATATGCATGTAAACATGTGTGCACAAATACTTACTTATAATAAATGCATATATATATATATATATATATATATATATATATATATATATATATATATATATACACCTTTGGTTGAAAATGATTGTTGAATACACATGTTATCGAAATGACACAGAAGGATTGGTTGTTTATTTTTGGTTTCGTTTTACGTCATATCAACCCTTTGATAAACAAAGGATTTTGTTTGAGTAGGACAAACAGTTGTTTATTGTTTTCATTTTGCTTTTAATTCTTTTAATATTATATATATATATATATATATATATATATATATATATATATATATAGTTGTTAGACAGGCAAACATGTGATATTGTGGCCCGGTCGACCAGCCATTTTCTTTATGACCGGTTTCTGTTTTTGAGTGGTTAATAATATCAAATTTAAATCTCCTGCTTTACGAGGACATGATCACATTTCCACAACCACACACACACACACACACACACACACACACACACACACACACACACACACACACTCTGTCTCTCTCTGTCTCTCTCTGTCTCTCTGTCTCTCTCTCACACACACACAGACATACATACATATTAAGATCTTGACACACTGTACAGAGTTTTGTAGAGAAACAAATGAAGTTTATCACGAAGGCTTTCATTAAGGCTTTCAGCAGGGTCACTCTGAGTC
>CM042147.1:110567853-110575353 GCA_023376005.1 Doryteuthis pealeii | reverse complement strand
CGTTCCAATCCCATATATTATTGGTCTTAACGGAATCCCGGGTTTATGTGTCTTAGGAAGTCCGTAAATTGTGGGGATTATTTCCAACAATTTTCATGAAAAATGACGTCGCACAGTTTAAATAGGGACGCTAACATTACTCGGTGTTTTAAAGTAGGTAATTTTCACATATTTGAATATAAAAAAAGGCGGCATATACAAAAAGCAGAGGCTCGCAGACTTTTATAATAATTTCCTTTTTTTTAAAAAAATGAATATATATATATATATATATATATATATATATATATATATATATATATATATCCTCATTTCATTCATTTTTATTTCATCCATTCATTCATTTTACCATTAATTTTTAACTAAATAATTTAGAAGCATACGCGAAAACTTAAATGATATATATATATATATATATATATATATATATGGAAAAAGAAAATGACTCATGGGAGAAAGTTTTGGATTCTTATTTTAATAGTATATCAACATTTGTTGTTTATTCAATGTACTATGTAAAGCACAGCTGAGGGTGGTGGAGAGAAGTTTCATACCTTTCCCAAGAATATTAGACTGAAAGTTAACATAATAGTGCGACTGGAGTTCGAGCTTGTTTACTCCGATGTCGCAGTCCTGCACGTTAGTCACTACGTTACGCGTGCCTCACCTTTTACTCATCGTAGAAGAAAAAAAAAGAAGAAAAAAACGAGCTAATCACAATATTGATTACGTCGAAAAAAAGGAAAAAGAAATCGGAAGCGTTGCAATAACTACAACTAATGAAAAGTGCTCAATACATACGTAGAGCCAGTTTACTGAACCGAATCAGTAAGAGAAGTTACACTAATTAATAACTAAAAGTGTTGAAAAAATAAAATGTACATAAAATTAAAGAGCATTGAAAATGAAGCAGCAGAAAAATAAATAGATTATTTGCTATATTTCATTTCCCATTCAACTGGAAGTAAGTCTGAATCAAGCTGTTAATATTCATTTGTATCCGAGTTGTTAATATGTTTTATTTGTTTTGTTTTGTTTTACGGCATATCAACCACAATGGGTCATTTAATGCCGATAAAGTTTTGAAATAAATCAATTCTTAATGGATAATACAATTTTTTTATAGATACATTTTTCTATTTAACCCATAGATGGGCCTTAACAGGTACTACCAATCCGGGTCAGAGTGGACCAGGGAGCAATGGTGATGAAGGGGTGCTCCACATTCCCCAAACATCCAGAACTGGAACCTCACCATCAGATAGAGTTTAACGTCATTCCCAGGACATGTAGACCCGCAGCCACTGCCTTCTAGCACCCATATGATAAAAAGGGGTTGGGGCTTGCCATAAGGGCAATAGGGTTGGGAAAATCATATAGGTGCTAGGGCTTGACGTGACCAGCCGATTGATCAGAGGGGGCCTCTCCGACCGCCCGTCTAGCCCAAGATAGGGCCAAAGTGGAGTATTGCAAGTCATAAACTGCTCATCCACTTGGGCTCTATCCTTAAGCATCACGGGTCGCCACCCACGGCCAACAGGTGGCCCCATTGGGGGAGTCTTACCCCTCTGCAGAGGTGCAGTCGGTGCATTCTAACGCCCCAGCCGACAGGGCGGTGTTAATATGTATGTGAATTACAACAATCTTATTTCCTTTTTGTATTTCAAAAGTTGAAATATTCTCTGATGTACAAATCACCTGGAGATGTTTGTAGCTAAAATGTTTGTGTCCTTAAAGAAATATTGTAATTCTCAATATTATTAAATCTGTGTATGGGTACAATTTGTAAGTCCACTTTATCTATTTGGATTATACCAAATTTATTATGTGAAGTTAAAAGAAAGGAAATGAATCCGATGGTATGAGTATATATAAAAAAGATATGAAAATACCACAAAATGCTGTTAAAGTGAAAACATTTTATAGCTTCGCTGATATTGAACAATATTTCGATTTTATGAAAATCGTCATCAGAGCTTGTTTATACTCCGTGTTGTTAAGAGCAGAGACAAAAGTCACATGAGTTCAAAACAAAAACCTTGACGTTGCAAAAAAAGTGGCTCACATTCGAAATTATTGTATAACTTTTCTTTTTTGCCACGTCAAGGTTTTTGTTTTGAACTCATGACTTTTGTCTCCGCTCCTCTTAACAACACGGAGTATAAACAAGCTCTGATGACGATTTTTATAAAATCGAAATATTGTTCAATATCAGCAAAGTTATAAAATGTTTTCACTTTAACAGCATTTTGTGGTGTTTTCATATCTTTTATATACTAGCAAATATATGCACCCTCCGGGTGCAAGTATTTAAGTTTTGATATAATAAAATATCATATTAAATTAGAAAGGCTAATGAAACTGACTAAGAATGCAGATAAAAAGATCTGCAACAGAGGGGGTATAATCGAAAAATAGAACAACTTTGAAACTAACTATTCCATCATTTTCCATTACTCCCCTGTTCATTGGTAAATTTTCCTAATTTAACTATTTGGTTAAAATAGGAAGTAAAGAATAATATTACAGTTATTTCTTCTTGTAAATACATTTCTTTTAAGATTTATCCACGAGATTTTTGTTTATATTTCTTAAGATAAAACCAAACAATTAGAAATCAATAATACCAAGCACATATTTATTAAAATAAAATGTTAAATATCAATATGCAAATTCAAACTGTAAACCGCTATTTTGTTGTATATATAAATACAATTGCATGTTATTAGTACGTAGATATGATCAACAGTATTAATAATGTAAAACAATTTTTATTAATAACTGAAGGTTTAAAAGAATGAAATCATGGAGAATTTGACGTAAATAATTAAGGGAATTGTGACTTGAGTAGTAATATAGTTTCGGTTACAGACAGAAAAACACACAATCTCCATTATAATAAGATATATATATATATATATATATATATATATATATATATATATATATGCATTCTATTGTATGCTTGGTAATACAACAGATTTAGCAGATTCTAGTGTCAACTTCCTTTAAGAAGCCCGACGCGAACGACGATGACGCCACTCCATGTCTTCAATAGTTGTGGACCCTCTGGTTGCTAGTTAGTCCGATTCTGGACTTGCAGATGCAGTGACACACATTACAAGAGAAATTCCCATCTGCATTTGGTGGTTCATGACGATAAAAATGTCGTCACTCTGCAGCCCTGTTAATCTCGATATCGAGCCGCTTAGCTCCTGTGCGGCAGGCGTCTCGCCAACCCTGTCTATTGGAGGCCAAATCTTCCACACTTTAAGTGTGATGATGCATTTCTTGAGCGTTGTCTTAATATGGTCTTTGAACCGGTTCTACGTATGTATTGAGCGTGTCATTGAACTCGCAGATGGCGCGCTCAATATATACGTAGAGCCGGTTTAGCGAATCGAATCAGTAACAGAAGTTAATTACCCAATTTTTTCACCAAAACGGATTTTCAGGAAAACTCTGACAGGAAGTGATTGAGACAAACCGATACATATATACAAATACACTGGAGAAATTGCATTAATGGAGGTGTAAACAAAACACAGATTGATGGTAAATGATTGCGAAGCCATTTACTTTTATGCCTACACCCGTTCAATATTTCTTCTTTAGAATTGGGATACATTATAATAGCCAGCTTTTCTTCCATACTGATATAGCAAAATGTATCACCCGCCTTACATATCAACCCGTCTGGGGTTATGTCATGCCTAACGGTTAGGGAGTGATATATACCGTGTATTTATATGTATACTTTTTAGTAATTGGTTTTAACAATGTGTTAGCATTATTGGGAATTATGTTGTATTGTATTGATTTGTTTCATATCTATATTCTATGGTATAATTTTATTTCCCTAAAAAAAAGAGAGAATATCCTCCATGTTGACGTTTTCAAACAGATCTTTCATATTGTTTGCTTTAAAATAACGGTTTCTGATGTGATGTGATTTTAAGTAGAGGAATAATACTTTATTAAAACGGGATCGACTATCAGAGAAGAAGAATAAAAGTGGAGGAAACTTAAGAGCCCTTTCGACCGGTACTTAGAGTCACGTAGAGTAAGAATGGAAAGAATTTACTAATTTAATTTTTTCTTTTTGTCCTTTTTTTGAGGCTCCAATGCCACCTTCGATTACCCCCACTTTTAATCAAATATATACTTATTGATTTGTAATCGATTGACTTTATATATATATATATATATATATATATATATATATATATAATATATATTAGACAAAAAGTGACCCGTTGGGTCAACCGTTAAGCTCTCGGTAGATGTTTGGGATTAGAAAAAAGAGTAGGATCTGCCAAAATATCGTCTGCTTTTCATTTTAAAAACGAATTAAAATTTATTAAACCGATTATTTGAGGCCAAACTTTTCTCTAAGTCGAAAAAGTAACATAATGAGCATCAGTAAAAAGCAAAATAATAGTACACATGTAATTTATTTTTGATACATTTAAAACGATGTTTTCGGTCAATTTCGATCAAGATGCCTACAAAGACGCTACTTAAAATCCGTTTTTACAAAATAAATTTTAACTTTTGCGATTGAAAAAATTCACACTGGATTGTTCAGTTAGACACATAACCTAGTAGATAAAGGAGTTAGGTTAAGACAGTTCTAGATGACAGTTATCTCTAGACTGCAGGTTCAATCCTGGTCAGGGGTAGCAGTAACATAGAATAATAATTAACATAGCTTAACACTACTCATTCCACTAACCATAGCTGGGGTACACCCAGCTATGCTTAGTGGAATGAGAACAGGATACCCTCATGGGCTGAATAAAGGGTTAGGTTCAAAGTTCCGTGATGGCTCCCTATTGCAAGAAGGTTCCTGTGTCCGACAAGAAATACCTGAATAAGGCCAGAGGGCACATCGGCCGAAACGTTGTACAGATAACAATGAAGATGAGGACAATAGTCTGAATAATACATATAATAGTAATCTTTGCAGAGTTCCATCCTGGCCTCCTGCCTCAAAAACTGCTAGCCACAGACTGCTGAAAAAACAACACCAGCTACGATTGAAGTCTGTAGCCGAAGCTGTATCACTTGAAAAAAACAAAAAACAAAAAAAACTTTCCAGAAAACCCAACCCCGACGCCCCTAGTTAAGATTAAGTTTTATTACAAAATTTGTGGTTCTGTTTTTCTTGGGTCACCCAAATTATTTATTTTCCATTAAACTAACCCTAAACCCAAACCCTAACCCCAACCCCAGCACTAAACCCTAACTCTATTTTTTACACTGCTTCGGCTTCGGACTTCAATCGTAGCAGGTGTTTTTTTCAGCAGTCACTGGTTAGCAGTTTTTAAGGCAGGATTCCAGGACAGAACTCCGTAAATATTACCCAAATAATACTCCAAAAATTATTTTTAGTTTTTATTTTCATTTTATTTTTCGATTTTCGGTAAATATTTACTACTCGAGCAGATTCTTTTTAAAAAAATGGTACTCTTCGCGGAGAACAATCCTGCCTCAAAAAACGCTAGCAGGTGGCTGCTGAAAAAAAACGCTAGCGGTGGCTGCTGAAAAAAAACGCTAGCCGGTGGCTGCTGAAAAAAACACCAGCTACGGTTGAAGTCCGTAGACGAAGCGGTTTCACTTGCAAAAAACAAACAAAAAAAAAAAACAAAAGAAAAACAAACAACTTAGGGCGTTTTTCCCGGAAAACCAACCCAACCCTAAACTTTAAAACCCTAACCACCCCTAGTTAAAATTAACAGTTTTATTACAAAATTTCTGGGTTTGTTTTTTCTGGGTTAGAAAAACAGAGCCCAAATTATTTATTTTCCCATTAAACTGACCCTAAACACCAACCCCAACCTCAAACCCAAACCCGAGTTTTTTTTATTCAAGTAACACCGCTTCGGCTACGGACTTCAATAGTAGCTGGTGTTTTTTTTTCTTTTTCAGCAGCCACCAGCAAGCATTTTTTTAGGCAGGGGGCCGGGACGGTTCTCCGCGAAGAGTATAAAAAACAACTTTTTTCTTCTATTCACACCTTCTGTCTTTAGTATGCAGTAAATAATATCAATCACATATATATACACCGATAAAATCAGAAAGTTTTAAAATAAAATAAGAATTAATTCATTGCTAAATCAACACTGAAATTTTAATTAAAATCAAACATTTCCCTGTGTTTTGGTACATTTTTTTCAAACGTGGGGGTCAGAATTGTATTAAAAATACGAATTGACCTAGTTTTCAAATGAAAGACATTAGAATTGTATTGCTCATTTCCTCATCAGTCTCATATAGAGAGGAAAAGAGAGTTATGTATAATGTAAGACAAGCGAATGGACGACTCTACCGAGAGTGTGTTGGAAGGGGGGGGGGTGCTATTACATGTTGTGATCAATTTCACTCCCCTTCACTTATATAGAGAGTAAAAAAGAGAGTTATGTAATGTAAAGACAGAGACGGGTCAAGATTTGACTAAATTGCAAATTAAGACTAATTAAACCAATTAAAGAAGGTTTTTTTTCCAAACATTTAGTAATCCTTAAACTAAGGAATAATTTAGGACAAATTTCGTGTGATCAAGTTCACCAACAATGCCTTTAGGGATTGAAAGCTCAAAATCTCAGCTTTAGTATAATAATAGACACACACACACACACACACACACACACACACATATATATATATATATATATTGAAATTAGAAAGAAATTATCGCTATTATTCGAATACCTTTATGACATCAGGATTTCAAAGAGTCTGATCATGTTGACCAAACGTGTCAAGTCAGTCTTTGAAATATTTCGCAGGTGGCCACCAATATATCAGTTCTACTTTTGTAATGAAGTTACATCTTTTCTAAAAAAAACCTTAATTCCATCGAAGTCTTGACACTTTTTGTGTCCATTCAAAAGATTTCAAGAATGTGTTGACAGGTCAAATGAATAGAGTTGAAGTCAATGTGATAAGAATACATAAATCTACTTTCATATTAACATTAACATTTTTTGAGTTACTCTCTTCCTCCTCTCTCTCTCTCTCTCTCTCTCTCTCTCTCTCTCTATATATATATATATATATATATATATATATATATATATATATATACATGTAGAATTAAATAAAAGATACGTCTCTTGTTTAACGATTTTATTAACGATCTTTTCAAGCTTTCTGGCCAACTTTTTTTAAACATTTGGATGGAATCCGAGGATTAGTCCACCAAAGTTTTTTTTATCCCGAGTACTTTCGGCACTTCGAAGTGCCATCATCAGGGCTGATGTGTTGTTGTCCCAGTTTTTTCAAGTTCGTAGTAGAAAGTTTGAAAAGATTGTTGATAAAATTGTTACACAGGTGACGTGTCTTTTGTTTAATTCTATATGTATAAGTGAAAGAATGCTGCCCAAACACACACACACACACACACACACACACACACAACACATATATATATATATTATGTATACACACACACGCATACACACATGTATATATATACCAACCCCTCCGCACGAGCAG
>CM042147.1:110562853-110565353 GCA_023376005.1 Doryteuthis pealeii | reverse complement strand
GGTGGGTGGTTTTGAAGGCTATCACGATCTAAGTGTAAAGAAAAATAAGGTAACTACGGTGTTGTTTATTAATCTTTAATTTATTCTTAATATTTCGAGATAAAATCTCTTCGACAGAAGATTTCTGAAACTGAAGCTGTTGTTAGTGTTCATAGATGATCACTAACAACAGTTTCAGTTTTAGTGATAGCCTTCAAAACCAACCACCAATATAAACAGAATGCTTCAAGGAAATTATAAAATACTTTTATATATATATATATATATATATATATATATATATATATCCGCCCTGTCGGCTGGGGCGTTTGAATGCCCCGACTGCACCTCTGCAGAGGGGTAAGACTCCCCTAATGGGGCCACCTGTTGGCCGTGGGTGGCGACCCGTGATGCTTAAGGATAGAGCCCAGGTGGATAAGCAGTTCATGACATGCAATACTCAACTTTGGCTCTATCTTGGGCTAGACGGGCGGTTGGAGAGGCCCCCTCCGATCAATCGGCTGGTCACGTCAAGCCCTAACACCTATATGATTTTCCCAACCCTATTGCCTTAATGGCAAGCCCCAACCCCTTTTTATCATATGGGTGCTAGAAGGCGGTGGCTGCGGGTCTACATGTCCTGGGAATGACGTTAAACTCTATCTGATTTTCTGAAAATCGTCATCCGAGCTTGTTTATACTCCGTGTTGTTAAGAGGAGAGGAGACAAAAGTCATATGAGTTCAAAACAAAAACCTTGACGTTGCAAAACAGAAAGGTTATACAATAATTTCGAATGTGAGCCACTTTATTTGTTCAATATCAGCGAAGTTATAAAATGTTTTCACTTTAACAGCATTTTGTGGTGTTTTCATATCATTTTTATATATACTCATACCGTCGGATTCATTTCCTTTCTTTTAACTTATATAATATATATATATATATATATATATATATATATATATATATATATATATATATATATATATATCACTGTGTTCATATCTATCTATCTGTGTTCATTTCTATATATCTATGTATGGTTTCATTTTACATTCTCTCCCACCCTCTGTCCATCTATCTATCTATGTATCTATCTAATTATGTATGTATTTATTTAACTAGCAACCTATGTAACTAGCTAGCAAGCCAGCAAGCCAACTTACCATATAAAGTCAATAAGCTCTGAATCAAAAATACTGCCAATTCTAGAATGCAAAATTAACTACATTCATATGGTATACTCATTGGATTCCTGTAATTCTACATTGTAATGAACTTTAAATAAGTGCCCTCGTTACGCCCCAACACAAATTCCATCGGCAGTGATAAAGTATCACGAGTGGGAATGTAATTAGTGAACTGTATGTGCTGTAATTAAGTTGATACGTCTGCTTCTGAAATTTCCTTGCTTCTACTTACAATTTATTGTAGCATTTTAAAGGAGTCATGGCAACGATGGGGAGGGGGAAAATTACTCTGCCTGCAAAAAGTTTGCATTCTCTGATTTCTATTCGTATGACGTGTATGTACTTCTCTCTTGACGGGGTCAGGTCTTTGCTTATATAAAAAAGGCTAACATTTAAAATGACGTTTATTTTTAGGTTCATTTGTTCATAAATACGAGGTATTGTTGCTGGTTCTAACTTGCCCACAAAGTTTGTCAAATACACGAGGAAGGTCAACATTATAAAAAGCTATGTCGGCTGGGGCAGTAGAATGCGAGAAATAATCTCTGCAGATGGGTAAAATCGCCCTGATGGCTGTGGGTGGCGAACCGTAATGCTTAAAGACAGAATCCGGGTGGTTGAGTAGTACCCCATTTTAGCCCTCACTTAGGCTAGACGGGTGGTGGAAGAGGCTCCTTCTGATTAATCGGCTGGTCACATCAGCCCTAGAACCTAAATAATTATTCCTAATCTATTTTCCTTATGACAAACCCCAATCCTTTTTATCATATATGTGCTAGAAGGCGGTGGCTGAAGTTCCAATTCTAGAGCTCTGGGAAGTATCCCTTCATCGCTATTACCCCCAGGTTCACTCTTACCCAGAGTGGTAGTACCTGTTAGGATCCCATCTATGCGTTAAATAGATAAAAATTAGTTAAAAATAAGTTTAAAAAAATTGAAACCCAAAAGAGAATGATTAAAACATAAACGTCTTCGAAATAGAATAATCCATATGGATAGATAGATAGATATGGACAGACTGAGATGGATAGATAGATATGGACAGACTGAGATGGATAGATAGATATGAACAGACTCAGATGGATAGATAGATATGAACAGACTAAGATGGATAGATAGATATGAACAGACTGAGATGGATAGATAGATATGAACAGACTGATATATATATATATATATATATATATATATATATATATATATATAGATAGATAGATAGATAGATAGATAGATATGAACAGACTGAGATGGATGGATAGATAGATATGGACAGACTGAGATGGATAGATAGATATGAACAGACTGAGATGGATGGATAGATAGATATGA
>CM042147.1:110552853-110560353 GCA_023376005.1 Doryteuthis pealeii | reverse complement strand
GTATTATTGATTTTTAACTGTTAGGTTTTATTTTAATGAATATAAGCAACAATCTCTTCAATGAATCTTAAATGAAATCCATTAACAAGAAAAAAACTGTAATTTTATTATTTACTTCATCTTTTAACTAAATAGTTAAATTAGAAAAAATAACAATGAAAGACGAGAGTGATAGAAGAGTAAGTTTCAGTTGTTCTATTTTTCGATTATACTCCCTCTGTTTCAAATCTTTTTATCTGCATTTCCCATTTAGTTTCATTAGCCTTCCTAATTTAATACGATATTTTATTACATTAAAACTTAAATACTTGTACCCGGAGGGTGCATATATTTGCTAGTATGTATAAAAGAAAAATTATTTTTGTCTATGTGTCTGTTTGTACAATGACCGAGCAAACATACTTTTTTAAAGAAAAATTGGTGGAATCCAAAGTTCAATAAAATCCACTCGCTATCTTTGTCGGAGAAATTGTTAAAAACATTCTACCCCTAATTTTTCATAAGAAAAGCTAAATAGAAATATGATAATGATATAAATCAATGATATATAAAAAAATTAATTCAAAATATGATTAACAAATAAAACAAGTTAATAAAGGATAAAACATAATAAAAAGCAAAGCAAATAAAAGACAAATAAAATAAACAATACAAACAAGAAGAATAAAAATGAATAAACTAAAAACAAGTATAAAGAATAAAAGGTTATAAAACTAATATATAGAAAATAACTTTTATTAATCTATATATGAATATAGACAAGAGATTTATTTTTTACTGTTTAAATCCCCGACAACACAGGGTAGATCCGTTAGTACTGAATTATATACGTTTTGATTGTATAATGTTCCACCAGGAATAGAATGATCCTTATTAAATACCTTTGATTTAGAAAAAAAAAATTAAATTAACCTGTTAGGGATGTACTTATTTCGGGGTGATGCTGCAATAGCTGTTTAATTAGAACAAATTAATAGTTTCATTTACCCAACCTGTTTTTGGGTATACTTTATTGACAATTAATATATATATATATATATATATATATATATATATATATATATATATATATATATATACAAGTTGTGTCAAAAAAGTAACGAGATTTTTTGTCATTTTTGACACACGTTGTGTTCAAGTCCGTGAAAATACTCATTTCTATTGCTGGTCTGTTGTTCTTTCTTTGAATTCCACCAGAAGCTGAGCTGGTTTGATGGATAAACTGTTCTCTGGGTTACATTTATAACAACAATCCTAAATGCCTTTGAAATACATTTGGGGCTAAGAATAATAATCTCATATTCCCAACGTTTCTTGGCTTCCAGTCCCAGATGTTCCGTGTCACGAAAGGGTTCATTGCAAAAGGATTTAACTGACCCAAAAGATTTAGTTCTGAAATTTTTAGCCAATAAAAACAATATCCGGGATGAAGTAAAAAAAAAACAAAAAACAAAAAAACAAAAGAAAAAATTGTAACGAGAAAGATGAAACTTCTGCTGAAAAGAAATACATTTGTGTTTTAGATAAAGACATACAAGATATTAACAGTCCCTACCCCACCACCACAAATGAACACTATTCTTCAAAGAATGTCTAAAAGTGATATAAGTTGAAAAATCATCTGATGACTATGTACACTTTTTGTGTAACTCTTTAATGAAAATAATATTTAAAAATCATTAATAGCTTTAAAACACTTCTTTTTTTATTTTTTTACAAACTACATCTGAGTTTTTTTCTTCTACATTTAGGAAGTAGTGGGATTATAAACTTATGAAGATTGACACCAAAATCTATTTACAAAATAAAATTTCTGATTTTCTTGGTCTCATTCTTAAATATTTATTTGTAGCACTATAGAAAAGCAAGGGAGAGAGATTCTGGAATATACAACGAGAAAGAGACGGATATTTTCGACAAATATACTAACACAGAGAGAGAGAGAGAGAGAGAGAGAGAGAGAGAGAGAGAGAGAGAGAGAGAGAGAGAGAGAGAGAGAGAGAGTAATGTTCAGTATATTGGAAATAATAATAGAAAAATGTTGGCTGAACTTGCACAAAGGTGTCAAAATTAGGGTGACCCAGAAAAAACAGAACCCAAATTATTTATTTATATTCCCATTAAACTAACCTTAAATCCCAACACCATCCCTAACCCTAACCCCTAAACCTAACACTAAACCCCCTAGTTAAAATTAACAGTTTTATTATAAAATTTGTGGGTCATCGGTATACAGGGTGACCCAGAAAAAACAGAACCCAAATTATTTATTCATTTTCCCATTAAACTAACTCTAAACCCCAACCCTAACCCCAACCTTAATACTAACCCTAACCCTAAACCCTCACCCTAGACCCCCATAGTTAAAATTAACTGTTTTATTACAAAATGTGTGGGTTCTGTTTTTTCTGGGTCACGCTAATTTTGAAACAAAATGTTTTTGTCATAGAGACATACCACATTGGAATATTAATCTTGTTGAGAAAAAATCAGAAATCATCAATAACTTAAATTTGGTTGACTTTAAGACTTAAAAAAAAAGTACTTTAAGACTTTAAAAAATAGTACTTTAAGACTTTAAAGAAAATAGTACTTTAAGACTTTAAAGAAAATAGTACTTTAAGACTTAAAAAAAATAGTACTTTAAGACTTTAAAAAAATAGTACTTTAAGACTTTAAAGAAAATAGTACTTTAAGACTTTAAAAAAATAGTATTTTAAGACTTAAAAAAAATAGTACTTTTGGATTCCTTGGGCAAAAATGCTTTCATAAACCAACTCCTAGTAGTAGGGAAGCTCTAGAATACATTTTACAGACAAAAATAGATAACAAAAAGTCGCCATTTTTCACGACCCCCTAAATTTGGAGAGCTCAAAAATCGACATAACTTCGCCCATTTTTGGAATTGGAAGCTCAGATATTGGGGATTGTCTAACTTTAACATAGTCCACACATAGAAAAAAATTCAGAAAGATTGAAGGGGGTGGGTGACAATTTTACTTTTTCTGGATGATTTGACATGAAATTACCCCAAAGCCCCTTTCATTTTCTGGTTAATTTGCATGATTCATATTCTCATGCGATCATTCAGGTAACCAGAAAATCAAACATTTAGTTTAAAAAGGGCAATATTTAGTCTGAGATCAGCTATCATGTTCAATTACACTTATATAGATCAAAGGAGGCGCGTGGTCTAATAGTTAGAGTCGTAGGAAATGGACTCGTCAACGCGAGTTCAATTCCTGGACGAAGCTATTGGAATTTCATATGGCGCTAATACCCTTGGGAAAGGTATGAATCCAATTCTCCCTCCAGCTATGGATGAATAGCAGGGCAGACTGGACTCTTTAACCATGGCTAGGTAACCAGTATAGGAGAAGGAAAACTCTGAATTCAAACCTGTTAAACTCCGCTTAAGAAATTGACCTTGTGTCGCATCCTGCTCGTGCGGAGGGGTTGGTAAATATATATATAGATCAAAGTGTTGTAACCCTAACGGAGTGGACCTGGGAGTAATATAACTCTACACTCACCAGAGCTCCAGAACTGAAACTTTTTGTATTATACACAGGACAAACTATCTTTAGGGGGTGGTTCTTACTCAGCTGCAAGGGATACAGTCAGCGTATTCTCAGCGCCACCGACAGGGGAATCTAAAGTTACATTAAGGTTGTATAAAGGCAGCTCCTTTTCCTTTTGACTAGATCCGGATTTCTGATTAAAAAAAAAAAAAAAAAAAAAAAAAAAAAAAAGGAAAGAAAAAAAAAAGAAGGAAAGAAAAAATAATAAGGTAAAACAAGTTTTAGTATTCAGAACTGTAATCTGGGCCATGTTAAAATAGTTTCTGTAGAGGAAATTGGTTACAAACCTGCAATATCACCGAACTTTTCTTCTAAGTATGATGACACGGAAGCGTAATAATACGTTGATAATTATGTTGATTTTTCTAATAAGCCTAAAAAGAAATGTATACAACACAAGATCGTCAGTTGTTTCATAGAAAAAAAATTTCGTCCGGGATGAATTCTGGGAAAATGTTTATCCCAACTCGCTATAAACAAATGATTCAATTGCGGGCCTGTGTAAACAAAATATCGTCCAATGAAAACCCGCATTAAAAACAACAACAAAGACGAGGAAATGATTATTTAGATAATATTTAACTAATCAATCAAATTCATTTATTCAGTATTTTTACATTAACAAAATACCAGTCATATACGGTGAGTGGCATAGTTTAATCTACGGTTGTCAATTCTAAAACTCTAAAAAACTATTTAACATGATTTTTTTTCTCTTTTATTAATCACATTCTTTAAAGATTGAGCTACGAAAACGAATAAAGTAAAAAAACAATGCATAGAAGAGCAATATTGTATCTTATTTGACCGTTTTTTGAACTTCAAAAATAAGGCATCTCACGAGCAAAATAGAAAAATCAGTTTTATTACAAAACAGTTTTATTACAAAATGTGTGGGTTCTGTTTTTTCTGGGTCACGCTAATTTTGAAACCTTTGTGCAAGTTCCGCCAAAATGTTTTTGTCATAGATGCATACCACATTGGAATATTGATCTTGTGAAAAAAATCAGAAATCATCAATAACTTAAATTTGGTTGACTTTAAGACTTTAAAAAAAATGGTACTTTAAGACTTAAAAAAAAATAGTACTTTTGGATTCCTAGGCCAAAAATGCTTTCATAAACCAACTCCTAGTAGTAGGGAAGCTTTAGAATACATTTTACAGACAAAATAGATAAAAATGAAGACAAAATCTTATTTTCCATGGAATAAAATATGTAAAACTCATCCACGTGTACCTTAATTAAGGGATTAAAATTAACAAAATGTGGTGGGTTGGCGTATGACAGCAAAACAATGAAAAAGAAATGTGGTCTTCAGAATTTTAATAAACATGTCTTTTAAAGAAACCTCATCTTTTATTGGTTCAAATACCAAATTTTTTTTTATCAAAATCTGATGATTAGCCGATTTCGGGGCAATAAAAAAAATAAACGAGGCGTTAGCAGGTGCTTGGTTGGTTGGTTGGTTTATTAATTTTAACGGCATATCAACCCGTCCAGGTTATATCATGCCTAGCGGTTGGGGTGTTATACATATTGTGTATTCATATATATACTTTTAGTAATTGGTTTTAACAATGTGTTAGCATTATTGGGAATTATATTGTATGGCATTGATTTGTTTCATGTCTATATTCTATGGTATAATTTTATTTCCCTTAAAAAGGAGAAAATATCCCCAATGTTAACATTTTCAAATAGATCCTTCATATTGTTTGCTTTAAAATAATGTTTTCTGATGTGAGCAAAAAATCTGCATTCCATCAATAAGTGTTTGACTGTCAGGGGTGTTTGACATGTTTCACATTGTGGTTGTTGTTCTTGTTTGAGTATATAAGAGTGTGTTAGTTTTGTATGATCAATGCATAATCGGGACATAATGACTTGTTCCTTTCTAGACTTCCTTAAAGTTGGTCTGCAGCCTCCCAATGGTACTTGTATATGCTTCCTCAATTATACACTGAAACGCGGTCTATTTCGTTTTTTTATTTTCACAAACATATTTTTCTACAAAGAAAGAAAAAATATGACTATAAGTGTCTTTCTCTTATACTAATAATTTGCACATAATTATATAGTTTCATGTTTTGTGACGACGAATTTCATATTGTGTATGTAACGATACATTTCATATAGTTTCATGTGTTGTGACGTGGAATGTAACGATACAATTCATATAGTTTATGTAACGTTACATTTCATATAGTTTTATGTGTTGTGACGAGTAATGTAACGATACATTTCATATAGTTTATGTAACGATACATTTCATATAGTTTTATGTGTTGTGACGAGGAATGTAACGATACAATTCATATAGTTTATGTAACGTTACATTTCATATAGTTTTATGTGTTGTGACGAGGAATGTAACGATACATTTCATATAGTTTATGTAACGTTATATTTCATATAGTTTCATGTCTTGTGACGAGGAATGTAACGATACAATTCATATAGTTTATGTAAAGTTATATTTCATATAGTTTCATGTGTTGTGACATGGAATGTAACGATACAATTAATATAGTTTATGTAACGTTACATTTCATATAGTTTTATGTGTTGTGACGAGGAATGCAACGATACAATTCATATAGTTTATGTAACGTTATATTTCATATAGTTTTGTCTTGTGACGAGGAATGTAACGATACATTTCATATAGTTTATGTAACGTTACATTTCATATAGTTTCATGTGTTGTGACGAGTAATGTAACGATACATTTCATATAGTTTATGTAACGTTATATTCATATAGTTTCATGTCTTGTGACGAGGAATGTAACGATACATTTCATATAGTTTATGTAACGTTACATTTCATATAGTTTTATGTGTTGTGACGAGTAATGTAACGTTACATTTCATATAGTTTATGTAACGATACATTTCATATAGTTTCATGTGTTGTGACGAGGAATGTAACGATACAATTCATATAGTTTATGTAACGTTACATTTCATATAGTTTTATGTGTTGTGACGAGTAATGTAACGATACATTTCATATAGTTTATGTAACGTTACATTTCATATAGTTTTATGTGTTGTGACGAGTAATGTAACGATACATTTCATATAGTTTATGTAACGATACATTTCATATAGTTTCATGTGTTCTGACGAAGAATGTAACGATAGAATTCATATAGTTTATGTAAGTTTATATCTCATATGGATTCATTTGCTGTGACGAGGAATGTAACGATACTGTCAAAGTACGATACGATACGTATCGCGAATCACTTATGGCACCATACAATACGCCTCGCGATATCCGTAATAGAAAATACACAAACGGATTCAGTTAATATTATATAATATACTATCATCATAGCAAAAACATATAGATATAAATACAAAATAAAAAAATATATAAGAAAACGACGCGCCATGATTTTTTGCGATGATTAGAAGTGTATAATCACCATTATCAAGACATGCCGACGGCATGGACTTCCTTGGATCTCTCTCTCTCTCTCTCTCTCTCTCTCTCTCTCGCTATCTGTCCCTATTGGCCATCGCTCTTGGTAAGTCTTCTAGACAGTATCCAGTGTCCAAACAGATCTGATGAAGGTAAAAAAATTTTCTGGTTGGCCAAAATTGGAGTATCTACTATCCATGTATTAGAGTCAATTGGAGAACGTCACTTCTGAATTCATCCTAACTTCTTCTGCAGTGCATTGCCTATCATGGTCGTCTTACTTGGATAGTCCTAGTCTACTTCGATGTACTCATTCTATAAAATAAAACATCTTAAAATGTTTTTAACTATAAGAATATATACCAAATACTATCCTCATAAAATTAAAACTTTCTTTCTGTGACATTATAGGTTCTTTTGAAACTCCCGCAATTTGCATTATTATGCACCGCCGGAACCCTAGATATCTGTTTTAAAAGTTGAATTCA
>CM042147.1:110540353-110550353 GCA_023376005.1 Doryteuthis pealeii | reverse complement strand
GATGTATTTCAAGATTCGGTTGGTCGATGTAGCCGATTTTGTTTAGCGCTCCCATTCCGCTTGTGTATTTCCTCTGCTTGCATCACAGCGACAAATTGTCATTGTGGATAATTTTTAATTACTTGCTATTTGAGTAATGTAGATATCTGGGCCATGAGAGCGATGGTGGGCGTATAGGCGAGATGGGGACGGCGGGGCTGGGTACACAAAGGGGAAAATAAACAAACTGAGGGACATGTAGAACATGTTCCACCTCTTGTTCATGAATTGACCCTGCCGTCGTTGTTCACATCATTATAACTTAAACAGGAAATTCAGGAAAGTTGAAGAGCAAAGACCTGTTGGTGATAGAACCTTTAGAGACTCACCTTACTCTCCCACACGCAAGCGACAGTGTTTTGAGTTCGATCCTCGCTAGGATCACCACTCTGTCGGCTGGGGCTGTAGAATACGTCGACTAGACCTCTGCAGAAGGTAAAAATCCTCCCCCCCCCATGGGGCCAACTCTTGGCAGTGAGTGACGACCCATGATGCTTAAGGGCGGAATCCTAGTCGTTGAACAGTCTATGACATGTAACACTCCTCTGTTAGCCCTTACTTAGACTAGACGGGCGGTCGGAGAGGACTAATTCTGATCAATCGGCTGGCCACATCAAGCCCTAGAAGCTATATGATTGTCCCAACTCTATTACCCTTATGGAAATCATATATGTGCTAGAAGACTGTGGCTGAGGGTCTTAGTGTCCTGGATATGATGTTAAACTGCATCTAAAGGTGAAGTTCCAATTCTGTTTTTTCTTAGATCAGAATCGTGCTCAGAATACTGGCCAGTGGAGCAGGATAAAACCCGGCATTGATAGATTGTTCTTCTCATCTCCTCATATCAGTCTGATAACTAAAATTTTCCTGTATTTAGGAAAAATCTTCGGCTGAAACGTGTGAGTAGAATGGAATAATAACTAATATATATACTGAACATTCCCCACAAGACGCAACCAATTGGCTGCATGGTGACGCTAAACTGCATATAGTGGTGAGGCTGCAACTTTGGAACAGTAGGGAATGTGGAAGACCCCTTAATTGCTATTACTCTCAGGTTCTCTCTGATCCAGTTTTGTAGTACCTGTTAGGGTCCATCTACGGGTTAAATAGATAATAGATAAAAAAAGAGTTTTAAAAGATATGTTTAAACATTTAGTTTAAAAAAATGAATACTACTACTACTACTACTACTACTACTACTACTAATAATAATAATAATAATAATAATAATAATAATAATAATAATGTGAGATGATACATGATATTAATTTGCCTATAGCGTCGAGTTGCTGAAATGGGAGTGTTGATAGGTACAAATAACATATTACGCAATATTTTGATATGTCCTTAGCTTTATATTTCTCATAGGAACATGACGTATCCTCTATGTGAATCATACTGACCTTTCGTCTGCTGTGAAAGAAAGAAAGAACTTTGTCTTGTGAGAATTGTTTTATTAGGAAATCCCCTTTTCTGCAATCCACGGTTCTGGAGGTCTGGGAATTTTAATTCATGTTAAAATGTGTTTGAATAATTGAGTTAAAAATGTTGAATAGCCATTAAGAATGAATAAAACAAAACGTCTTCGGCATCAAACAACCCAACAAGGGTTGACATGTCGTAACATCCAACCAACCATCATTACAATCGCCAGTATACTCAGTTTTTAGAGCCTTAGGTGTTCGTAAAAGTGGCACGTGTAATTGAGATATATTTTTTCAGGCAATACTACACGTTTCTTGATAGATTCTAACGACATATCAACTAGTCTAGGGTTACTTTATACCAAGAGCTTAGGGAATCACAGTCATTGTACAGTCACATTTACATTGTTGTGAAGTCCGGTATAAAGTGCTTTTGCGCACAGTTTATATGATATCAAGTATTCCTATCTAATACAAATAATTTGCACATAATTGTATGTATTCCTATCTAATATTAATAATTATATGGTTTCATATAATTATTTCTATCATTTGTTTGCACACATTTATATGTGTCAAGTAACTAATAATAAACCTTGGTAAGAAATTATAACTTCAACTGAATTATTTTTAATACAAATAAGGCAACAATTATTCATATCGAATGAGAATAATTTTTAAACACATATATTTGACCCATAGAGTACACCCTAATGTGTACAACCACTCCGGGTTAGAATATACCTGGGAGTAATGACAATGAAGAAATACTCCATATTCATCAGATCTTCGGAACTAGAGCCTCACCATCAAGATGCAGCTTAGCGTCATATCCAGGACACCCCTCTTTTGGTTGGGGGGGGGTATTACTCCTATGCAGGGAATACAGTTAGAAATTCTAATGCCTGATACATTTCTTAAGTTTGATCTTAACTTTGTGTTTCTGTTATTATGTGTTTGTGCTTCGGTTCTGAGCAAGAATCAAACTATCTTTTTGGTACAATATATGTGAAATAATAATAGAATTTTTTTTTGTCATAGATACATTGAGATATTGATCTTGCTATGAAAAAAATCAGAAATCATCAATAACTTAAAATTGGTTAAGTTTAAGAATTTTATGATAACATTTTAGTATATCTTGAGCAGAAATGCTTTTATAAACAAATTCTTTAGGAGTAGGGAAGCTCTAGAACTCATTTTACAGACAAAAATAGATTGCAAGCCGTGGCAATTTTTCGCCCCCCCCAAATTTTGAGAGCTAAAAATTGACATAACTCCACCAATTTTTGAGGATTATCTAACTTTAACATAATCTACACCTGGACAAATTTTTAGAAAAATTGAAGCGGGTGAGTGACATAGCCTGGCTGATTTGACATGGAATTACCCTTATACTAACACACACACGTACACAACCAAACAAAACACTCCTCACACATACACGTACAAGTCTGGAGGTATTGGAAATCCTAGGAAAACAACAGCACTGTTAAGATCCGCTAGAATACTTAGAAGAGTTCTGGAGACATGAGGAGACTTGCTGTCACTCAGCCTTCAGTGAACCCCAATTTAGGTCGGTGTAAAAACCTTAATAATAATAATAATAATAATAATAATAATAATAATAATAGACTTTGTGGTAATAGAGATGAGACTTTAAACCATATACTCTGCGAATGTAGCAAACTAGCACAACGAGAATACAAAACTAGACACGACTGGGTTGGGAAGGTGATCCACTGGGAATTATGCAAAAAATTTAATTTTGACCATACAACAAAATGGTATATGCATAAACCAGAATCTGTTCTTGAGAACGAAACACATAAAATTCTCTGGGACTTTGAAATAAAAAGGATCACCTTATCCCAGCAAGAAGACCAAACCCAGTGTTGATAAACAAAAAAGAAAGAACTTGTCAACTGGTGGATTTTGCAGTGCCAGCAGATCACAGGAAAATGAAAAAATTGACAAATATCTGGACCTTGCCAGAGAAGTGAAAAAGTTATGGAATATGAAAGTGAAAGTGATACCAGTTGTGGTTGGAGCACTTGGAACAGTCCCAAAAGGATTAGAAAAGGGCTTGGAAAGTTTGGATATCAAAGGAAGGATTGAAACCATTCAGAACACTGCACTGCTGCAATCTGCCAGAATACCCAGAAAAGTCCTGGAGACCTGAGGAGACTTGCTGTCACTCAGACTCCAGTGAAATACCATCAGCTAACACTGGTGTGAAAACTCAAAAGGAGACAATAATAATAATAATAATGTGGGATGATACATGATATTAATTTGCCTATAGCGTCGAGTTGCTAGAATGGGAGTGTTGATGGGTACAAATAACATATTACGCAGTATTTTGATATACCCTTATCTTTATATTTCTCTTAGGAACATGACATATCCTCTATGTGAATCATACTGACCTTTCGTCTGCTGGGGAAATTCCTTCTCGAAAAGAAATTGTCTTGTGAGAATCGTTTTATTTTGGAAATCCCCTTTTCTGCAGACCACGCTTTGTTTTCATTTATCCACAAATACAAATAAAAACAAAGTTTATCTAAATTTGATATAATACAAGATCTATCCGAAAAGTTATCCACTGATTGGTGAACAGGTCTGGTATAGGTTGTATGAAGCCTAGAAATGGTGTGACGAGTTAGATGAATAGATAGAATAGCAGTATATATATATATATATATATATATATATATATATATATATATATATATGGACTAGCATAGGTCTAAAGTCCACGGCACTTCGTAACTGTCAGTTCTTTGCATATGCGATTTTAAAATCGAGTCTAGTTTAAAAATGATAGGCAAGAACTTAACAGTTACCAAGCGTCGTTGACTTTATTTCTTCCCTATACGAACTTATACAAGGAGTAGACAATATCTACTTCGCGTATAACGGACATACATACAGACAAATGACAGGATTAACCATGGGATCCAGTATCTCCGGCATACTGGCCATTTCATATATGGATCAATTGGGACGACGAGCGCTAACCATCTGCCCATCATGCATTTTCTTCACCAGGTATATCGACGATATACTCATGTTGACATCATCCAACGAAGAAGCTAATGCCATAACTGAGAAGTTCCAAAATATAGTTTGTTTGTTTTGTTTTACGGCATATCAACCTCAGTGGGTCATTTAATGCCGATAAAGTTTTGAAATAAATCAATTCTTAATGGATAATACAATTTTTTTATAAATACATTTTTCTATTTAACCCATAGATGGGACCCTAACAGGTAATACCACCCGGGTCAGAGTGGACCAGGGAGCAATGGTGATGAAGGGTTGCTCCACATTCCCCAACCTCCAGAACTGGAACCTCACCATCAGATAGAGTTTAACGTCATTCCCAGGACATGCAGACCCGCAGCCACCGCCTTCTAGCACCCATATGATAAAAAGGGGTTGGAGCTTGCCATAAGGGCAATAGGGTTGGGAAAATCATATAGGTGCTAGGGCTTGACGTGACCAGCCGATTGATCGGAGGGGGCCTCTCCGACCGCCCGTCTAGCCAAAATATAGATAACCACATTCAATTTCAAATAGAACATTCAGACAACACCGGTTCCTTATAACTCCTAGATTTTAGAATAAAAAGAAAGTAAAATCTACACTAGCTTCTATAAAAAATAACCACTAAGGATCTCTTTGTACATTTCAAATCAGCACTTCCACTCAGTTTCAAAACAAATTACATGAGAAATGAAATTAAACGAATCCACGATAGATGTAGCGAAGATAAAGATAAAATTACACACACAGTACACTTCATGAACACTCTCAGAAACAATGGATACCCAACTTCATCCATACGCCATTTAAATAATAGGAAATCACGGACACTGCACACACACTCTAACACCTGTTTCCTGAAACTACCACATTTCAGCGAGACAATTACCAAAGAAATACGCCGAGCTATTTATAAAGAGGGACTAGATATCCAACTAGCCCAATCTGGGCCCTCACTTCACCAACACTGAACAAAAAAACATAATAATGTTATTACAGCATGCACACTAGCCAACTGCCCACTATCCAAATATATGTCACAAAACTTACACCATTTATCGTTTAACTTGCTCTAAATGTCTTAATTTCTATATAGGAAGTACAGTCAGACCCCTCCACATTAGAATTAAAGAACATATCCACACACGTGCATCCTCATTCCATAAACATTTAATCAAATGCAAAAATAAGGACAATAATTTCTCCATTAAAATAGAGACAATAATACGCAACGTTGGTAATCTCAGAATTAGAGAAAGTTTATTAATAGCTAAGTTACACCCTCGCATAAACAGTAGGTTAGAATTAAACACTGAATATATAATTAGTTAACATACACATTCCATAAACACACACACACACACACACACACACACACACACACACACATATACATATATATATATATATATATATATATATATATATATATATATATATATATATATAAAATAAATGAATAAAATAAATAAATATATAAATAAATAAAAGGAATGAAATTGAAATTGATTGAACAGTGGATATCACGGCTCTTCGGCGTGGCGTTATAACAACCCACGAGACGCGTGTTTATAACGTCCAAAACAAAAAAACAAACAAGACCGCGTCCATTTCAAAAACAGTCTCTGAAGATGAAGTTTCTTCGAAATTGATTAGACACTGGACATTATTTGATTTTTTTAAATACGCATTGTAATTGCCTTTTTAATATAAATAAATAATAATATACTTAACAATGATTCAAGCAAATTATAAAATACTATTATATATATATATATATATATATATGTGTGTGTGTGTGTGTGTGTGTGTGTGTGTGTGTGTGAATATATGTGAATAGTTACATAAACGTTTTTTTTTATATCAGAATAGTGTTCAGACTACTGGCCAGTAGAGCAGGATAAAACCCGACATTACCATTACTCTCAGGTCCATTCTGATCCGGAGAGGTAGTACCCGTTAGGTCGTATCAAAGTTAAATAGATAAAAAATGTGTTTTAAAAATGTGTTTCAAATTGAGTTAAAAATATAAATATAAAAAACAAGAATGAATAAAAACCAAAACATTTACATTTTTTCAGGTAAGTTAAATTTGAACCACGTATGTTTTAGAATCTGTGTTACGCCTCAAAGATACGTGGTTCAAATTAACTGGCCTGAAAAAATGTAAAAGTTTTAAAATAAGATAACAGGTGCATTATATATTTTATTCATTAATATATCAACATTTAAAATTTCATTAACTTCGGTTAATTCCCTGATTTTTGGTATTTTTTTTTCTTTCGGAGGGGTGACATACGATGGTGGAATTTAGTTCGATTTAACCCAAAAACATTTTCGGTTTAAAATAACCATAGGGTTGACATACCGTAAAATTAAACTAACCATTCAACCAACCTTGGCGTAGAAAGTAAGTAAGGCGAAAGTGGGTGAGAAAGACACACCTTCTACTGTTACAAAGCATATAAAAATTAGTTATGAATTAGCCCCAGGATAATTGATTGACTAATTTTAACGGCACGCCAACCTCGGTTAGATTATCTATACAGGTTAGGGAATCACGTTCATTGTTCGCCCATATTTACATTTTTTATGTACACTGTCCTATCAAATACAAATAATTTTTAAACAAATCTATTTGACTTATTGATTGGACTCTTATAGTTATTGCCACTCCGAGTCAGAGTGAACCTGTGAGTAATGGCAATCAAGGGGTTTTATACACTACCCAGATCTCCAGAGCTTGAGTCTCATCACTGGATGCAGTTTAGTGTCATATACAGGACACGCCTTTTCTGAGCGAGTCTTCGTCCTCTACTAGGGATACAATCAGCGTATTCTAAGCCCCGTCGACAGCGTGTGGCCCTGGGTTTGTAGTAGCTCCTGCTAACTGCAGGAAAAATAATATATATATATATATATATATATATATATATATATATATATATATATATATATATAAAGGGTTTGTTTTTTATAGTGTATTCGAAGCATTATACGTAATTGAATAAGTTGTTTTTTGAAGGCAGCAAGATAATGCGATGTATGTTGGAAAAATATATTTATTTACTTCTTTTTTTTCTTTTTTTTAAACATACTTAATATTTTCGGATAAAATCCATCATCAGAGTAGTAAGAAGTATTCATCCATTCATGTTTGGTAAAAATCAACAGTTGTTATTAATACGTTGATGAACGCTGAAATTGAAATTTGAAAGATCGGCTAAGTTCGTGAATGTCCGTGTTGTTAAAGTTCCGACCGGGTGTTCAGTGGGAATATTTGAAAATCCTTTAAAATCTATTTTTTTTCTTTCTTTTACTATAAAATAGCCTCGCCCAGGCATAAAAACAAACCCTTTATTCAATATATATATATATATATATATATATATATATATATATATATATAATGATTATATATTTAAATGTCCCTTAGGATATTGTTGTTTCCCTAAAAATGAAAGTACCTACATCGGTTTTACCTCAACGCCTTTGTCACACCGTTTGACACTTAATAACTAATATTACATGCATGCCCGCGCTCTAATTACCGAAACATCCTAACGGAAAATATGCAAATTTTGCACAAAGAAAAAAAACAAAAACTCCAAATACGTATATATGAAGGTTTATACATCAAACAATGTAAACCATCCATAAATAAGATTAATATATATGTATATATATATATATATATATATATATATATGGTATTTGTGGAAAAAAGTGACTTACCGATGAAAATGGTCACAGTGGTTAGTTGATTCAAGTTTCACAATGATAGGGCAGCGATATAACAAATATAAAGTGCCCAATACATTAGTAGAGCAAATTTATTGACATAAAGGTACACGGTATTAACCTACGCGAGTTTCACCATAAGGATCTTCAGGGTTAAATCTACTGGATTAATCAAGATATTGTTTAATGGCAGTCGATTACACGTGTGTGTTTTTTGCGAAAAACGGTTGATCACACACACACACACACACACAAATACACACACACACACATATATATATATATATTGTGAATAAAAAGGCCTTTTTATTCACAAATAACTTTGCTCTGTTTACAATGATTAAACATTGAGCTCTCATACGGAACCTGAACTCTACCAGAAACTACTGGTAGAGAATAAGACCAGCCTAGAATCACCTTGTACCAAGAAACTTGGTACCACACACACAAAAAGTATATATATATATATATATATATATATATATATATATAATGATATCAATCACATAACATCTCCCTTTTTGAAATGTGTACCTTGTCTTCATCTTATCCCCCCTACATTATTGGGATTAAAAGTAAAGTAAAGTCGTCGGGGCGGCCTAATGTCGGTATCAGCTATGCAGCGAGGGAGTCTATCCCCTTTTCACTAGCGCTAGACCAAGGAGATCATTTTAGCGTCTGAGGTGGAGCGCCACACCTAACATCAGCTCCTTACTTTACCGCACAGATCCCTGTGCTACTCATACGCTGAGTTGGCGAGGGCGGGTATCGAACTAGGAACCTTGTGGTTTCTAGCCGAACGCTCTACCGCATTGCTTTGGAGTTTGGTTTAATGGGTTGCCTGTATTAGAAAATAAACTGCTCACAAAGGGTAGAGTCAAATGTCAAATTGATTATGCACATTATTCCTATTATGTGCATCATTTCTGGTTCGGCAGTATAACAGACTGGTACATATATGGTTTCAAGTAATTATTTCTGTTTAATAATAATGATTTGTTTAGTTTAATTTGTTGTTTTACGGCATATTAACCTCAGTGGGTCATTTAATACCGATAAAGTCTTTAAATAAAGTAATTCTTAATGGATACTCAATTTTGTTTATAAACTCATGTTTTTCTATTTAACCCATAGATGGGACCCTAACAGGTAATACCACTCCGGGTCAGAGTGGACCAGGGAGCAATGGTGATGAAGGGGTGCTCCACATTCCCCAAACCTCCAAAACTTGAACCTTACCATCAGATAGAGTTTAACGTCATTCCCAGGACATGTAGACCCTCAGCCATCGTTTTCTAGCACCCATATGATAAAAAGGGTTGGGGTTTGCCATAAGGGCAATAGGGTTGAGAAAATCATATAGGGGCTAGGTGGCACGATTGATTGGAGGGGCCTCTCCGACCGCCCGTCTAGCCTAAGTAAGGTTCTAAGTGGAGTATTGCAAGTCATGGACTGCTCATCCACCAAGACTCCGTCCTTAAGCACCACGGGGCGCCAACTACGTCCAACAGGTGGCACCATTTGGGGGATCTTACCCCTCTGCAGAGGTGCTGTCGGTGCATTATAATGCCCCTAGCCGACAGGGCGGTAATAATAATGATTTGTTTGCACACTGTTATATGGTTTCATGTAACTAATCTATTAATAATGGAGATTCGCTTCCGGTTTTTGTCTGTAACAAAAACTACGTCACTGCTTACGTCACATTACCCAAAATCGTCATAACATAGAATGAATACACTCAA
>CM042147.1:110512853-110535353 GCA_023376005.1 Doryteuthis pealeii | reverse complement strand
ATATATATATATATATATATATATATATATATATATATATATATATATATATATATATATATATATATATATATATATATATATATATATATATATATATATATATATATATATATATATATATATATATATATATATATATATATATATATATATATATATATATATATATGGAGGACCATGGTGTAATGATGAGTGTCGTAGGAAATGGACTCGTCGACCCGAGTTCAATTCTTGGACGAAGCTGTTTACATGTGGCGCTGATACCCTTGGGAAATGTATGAATGCAAATCTTCATCCAGTTATGGGTAAATGGCAGCGCAGACTGGGCTTTTTAACTAGTCTAGGAGGAATAAATTGCAGACATCCAGTATTCCTATCGGCTAGGAATATTTTTAACAAATCTGTTTGACTCATTGACTGCCGATCCCGGTCAGAGTGGACCTGGGAATAATAACTATGAAGGGGTACCCTACACTATCCAGATCTCCAAAACTGGGACCTCTCCATCAGATGCAGTGTCATACTCAGAAGATACTTGGTCGAGAGGGGGATTGGAAAAATATTCCACTTGGAAGCGGGGAGAATATGTGGATGAGCGTAAAGCGCGAACGGACAAGCAGAATTATGATATAGATTATTTATTACAAAATCTACAGCTGATAAAGTCAGCGTATTTTAAGACCCACTGATAAGACTGGAGATATTGGTGTTTACTTGTTTAAAATGAGTCATTTGTATTTAATTGGAAACTATTTTTGTGAAACTAACTTCAGTATAAAATAAAACGAACGAACGAACGAATAAACAAACGAACGAACGACGAACCAACCAACCAACCAACCAACCAACCCTTAAAAAATAAATAACATTAAAAAATTCATGTTTTTCTAATCAGTTTTTCTTGATGTCGGTTTAGGTCAGTCGGTAGAGCATTCATGTAGGAAGCACAAGGTTCTGTGTTCGATACCGGTCATCGCCAACCCAGCGCATGAGTAGTACATCGCGGATCTGGGCAGTAACGTGGGGAGGTGATGGTAGGTGTGGCGCTTTACCTCAGACAAAAAACGATCTCCTTGGTTTAGCGCTAGGGAAAAGTGGATAGACGCCATCTCTGTTTGGCTGATACCGACAATAGGCTACTCCGTCGAATATATATATATATATATAAGGAAAATTGATATCAATAATGATAGTATTGTTTTCTATATTTATAAGTAAAGAGTGTTCAATATCATTGATACAGCATGTACATATAAGGGTAGCGAAGGCATAAAGTCAATGGCGCTTGTTGACTGTCAGTTTCTCGCCTATGCGATTTTTAAACCAAGTGAATTATGTGTGTTTGTATTTTTCCTTATATAGTTATTTACTAAACGTAGCTTAGATGCGACACAAGGCTAGAAGTATGGGGCACCCAGTGAGAATCGAACTCTCTTACAATGATCTGCTAATCTAGCTTGCTAACCATTACACCACATGAGGTGTAAGTAAAAAAGTAAGTAAAGTCGTCGGGTGGCTTAAAGTCGGTATCAGCCAAACAGCGAGGGAGTCTATCCCCTTTTCACTAGCGCTAGACTAAGGAGATTGTTTTCGGCATCTGAGGTAGAGCGCCACACCTACTATTAGCAACTCACTTTATCGCACAAATCCCCCTGCTACTCATACGCTGAGTTGGCGACGACCAGTATCGAACCCAGAACCTTGTGGTTTCGTCCGACGCTCTACCGACTGAGCTAAAACGACTTTTTCTTATGTACTATTCTCCAGTGCATAACTTTTTATGATGAACACTGCTGGCTGGCCGCCCTGTCGGCTGGGGCGTTATAATGCACCGACTGCACCTCTGCAGAGGGGTAAGACTCCCCCAATGGGGCCACTGTTGGCCGTGTGTGGCGACTCGTGATGCTTAAGGATAGAGCCCAGGTGGATGAGCAGTTCATGACATGCAATACTCCACTTTGGCCCTATCTTGGGCTAGACGGGCGGTCGGATAGGCCCCCTCCGATCAATCGGCTGGTCACGTCAAGCCCTAGCACCTATATGATTTTCCCAACCCTATTGCCCTTATGGCAAGCCCCAACCCCTTTTTATCATATGGGTGCCAGAAGGCGGTGGCTGTGGGTCTACATGTCCTGGGAATGACGTTAAACTCTATCTGATGGTGAGGTTCCAGTTCTGGAGGTTTGGGGAATGTGGAGCACCCCTTCATCACCATTGCTCCCTGGTCCACTCTGACCCGGAGTGGTAGTACCTGTTAGGGTCCCATCTATGGGTTAAATAGAAAAATGTATCTATAAAAAAATTGTATTATCCATTAAGAATTGATTTATTTCAAAACTTTATCGGCATTAAATGACCACTGAGGTTGATATGCCGTAAAACGAAACAAACCAAACTGCTGGCTGGCCATTGGATATGCCCATGCAAGTCGTTAAGATGGATTAAAGAAGAAAATAATCTTAGTCGATAATATCACATTGAATTTATTTCAAGTTTGATAAGAGTCTCTCAGTATAGACGAAGTTCAGTCAGTTTGTTTTGGATTCTTTATTGTATTGTTACAAACAGCTTAGTTTCTATAGAAGCTCAGTTTATTAGATTCTTTTGACTAGGACATGTACACACACGTGTAGGTATATAATTAAGTCCGTAGTCTAAAGCCTTGTAGATAAGTACTGTAAAATACACCGACTGTGCGTCTTCATCTCTACACTATTTACTTATGAATATAACACACTATATTATCTTATTATAATGGAGATTGTGTGTTTTTCTGTCTGTAACCGAAACTATATTCCTACTCAAGTCACAATTCTCTTAGTTATTTACATCACATTCTCCATGATTTTATTTTATTTAACCTCAATTATTAATAAAATTGTCTTACATTATTAATACTGTTAACTATGTCTACATACTAACAACATGCAATTATATTTATATATACAACAAAATAGCGGTTTACAGTGTGAACGGGAAGGCTAATTTGCATATTAATATTAAAAAATCGAATTTAATAAATATGTGCTTAGTATTATTGATTTCTAACTGTTTGGTTTTATTTTAATGAATATAAGCAAAAATCTCTTCAATGAATATTAAATAAAATCCATTAACAAGAAAAAATAACTGCCATTTTATTCTTTACTTCCTCTTTTAACTAAATACTTAAATTAGAAAAAATAACAATGAAACGAGAGTGATGGAAGAGTAAGTTTCAGTTGTTCCATTTTTTATTATACTCCCTCTGTTTCAAATCTTTATCTGTATTCTTATTTAGTTTCATTAGCCTTTCTAATTTAATATGATATTCTATTACATTAAAACTTAAATACTTGCACCGGAGGGTGCATATATTTGCTAGTCGTTATAAAGAATAAAGTAAAACACTTTTTTTTGAAGCATGAAAAATGGTGGATATCCGATTTTAAAATAAACTAATAAAAATAAACTAATAAAGTAATGTACACACACGTGTAGGTATATGAGTAAGTCCGCAGTCTAAAGCCTTGTAGACTGGTGCTGTAAAATACACCGACTGCGCCTCTTCATGTCCACACTACTTAGATATACATGTTCTATCAATGATATTGAGCATTATTTACTTATAAATATATCACACTATATTATCGTTATCTATATAATATCTTATTATAATGGAGATTGTGTGTTTTTCTGTCTGTAACCGAAACTATATTCCTACTCAAGTCACAATTCTCTTAGTTATTTACATCACATTCTCCATGATTTTATTTTATTTAACCTCAATTATTAATAAAATTGTCTTACATTATTAATACTGTTAACTATGTCTACATACTAACAACATGCAATTATATTTATATATACAACAAAATAGCGGTTTACAGTGTGAACGGGAAGGCTAATTTGCATATTAATATTAAAAAATCGAATTTAATAAATATGTGCTTAGTATTATTGATTTCTAACTGTTTGGTTTTATTTTAATGAATATAAGCAAAAATCTCTTCAATGAATATTAAATAAAATCCATTAACAAGAAAAAATAACTGCCATTTTATTTTTACTTCCTCTTTTAACTAAATACTTAAATTAGAAAAAATAACAATGAAAGACGAGAGTGATGGAAGAGTAAGTTTCAGTTGTTCCATTTTTTATTATACTCCCTCTGTTTCAAATCTTTTATTATACTTTCTGTTTAAATCTTTTTATCTGTATTCTTATTTAGTTTCATTAGCCTTTCTGATTTAATACAATATTTTATTACATTAAAACTTAAATACTTTTGCTAGTCGTTATAAAGAATAAAGTAAAAACACTTTTTTAAGCATGAAAATGGTGGATGTCCGATTTAAAATAAACTAATAAAAATAAACTAACAAACTAATGTACACACACATGTAGGTATATGATTAAATCCACAGTCTAAAGCCTTGTAGATAAGTACTGTAAAATACACCGACTGTGCGTCTTCATGTCCACACTACTTAGATATACATATTCTATCAATGATATTGAGCATTATTTACTTATAAATATATCACACTATATTATCGTTATCTTATTATAATGGAGATTGTGGGTTTGTCTGTCTGTAACCGAAACTATGTTACTATACAAGTCACAATTCCCTTTGTTGATTTACATCACATTCTCCATGATTTTATTTTTATTTCAACCTCAATTATTAATAAAATTGTTTTACATCATTAATACTGTTGACCATATCTACATACTAATAACATGCAATTGTATTTATATATACAACAAAATAGCGGATTACAGTGTGAATGGGAAGGCTAATTTGCATATTGATCTTAAAAAATTGATTTTAATAAATATATGCTTAGTATTATTGATTTCTAATTGTTTAGTTTTATCTTATTGAATATGAGCAAAAATCTCTTCAATAAATCTTAAAAGAGATCCCTTAACAAGAAGAAATAACTGTAATTTTATTCTTTACTTCTATTTTAACTAAACAGTTTAATTAGGAAAATTTACCAATGACAGACGGGAGTAACGGAAAATGATGGAAGAGTTAGTTTCAAAGTTGTTCTATTTTTCAATCATACCCCTTCTGTTCAAAATCTTTTTATCTACATTCTTATTCAGTTTCATTAGCCTTTCTAATTTAATATGATATCTTATTATATTAAAACTTAAATACTTGCACCCGGAGGGTGCATATATTTACTAGTCTATATAATATTTATATAATATATCACACACACACACACACATATATATATATATATATATATATATATATATATATATATATATTATATATATATATCACACTATATTATCGTTATCTATACAATATTTATATAATATATCACACTATATATATATATATATATATATATATATATATATATATACTTTCTTTGGTGCGGTACCAAGTTTCTTGGTACAAGGTGATTCTAGGTGGGTCCTAATTCTCTACCAGTAGTTTGTTGTAGAGTTCAGGTTCCGTATGAGAGCTCAATGTTTAATTATTGTAAACAGAGCAAAGTTATTTGGGAATAAAAGGCCTTAAATACCATGGATATCGTGGTTATGGACCATTTCCACTCACGAGAATGCCCACGAGCTTCTTCAGACTACTGATGTCTTTTATTTTATATATATATATATATATATATATATATATATATATATATATATAATGAATAGTGAATGAAAAAATGAGAAAATTATTTGCATGGAAAGGTGCTCAATGCTAATAAAGCAGAGCAGTTTTATAATTAATGGCGATATTATGGTTTCACACTCATATATATATATATATATTGGCCGGGTTAGATCAGTCGGTAGAGCGTTCGGCTAGAAACCACAAGGTTCCTGGTTCGATGCCCGCCCTCGCCAACTCAGCGTATGAGTAGCACAGGAATCTGTGCATAAAGTAAGGAGCTGATGGTAGGTGTGGCGCACCACCTCAGACGCTAAAATTATCTCCTTGGTCTAGCGCTATTGAAAAGGGGATAGACTCCCTCGCTGCATGGCTGATATCGACATTAGGCCGCCCGACGACTTACTTATATATATATATATATATATATATATATATATATATATATAGGGTATTTTGTATGTATGTATGTATGTATGTCCGTCCTGAGGGCCGGGTTAGCTTAGTCGGTAGAGCGTTCGGCTAGTTCGATACCGGCCCTCGCCAACTTAGCGTATAAGTAGTACAGGGATCTGTGTGCTAAAGTAAGGAGCTGATGGTAGGTATGGCACTCCACCTCAGACGAAAAAACAATTTCCTTGGTCTAACACTAGTGAAAAGGGGATAGACACCCTCGCTGATTGGCTGATACGGACTTTGGGGCACCCCGAATGTTATCTCTCTCTCTTTCTCTTTCTCCCACTCTCGCTCACACACACACACACACACACACACACACACACACGCACATACATACACACCTATTCTATTCTATTTCTATTTTGTACTTTACTTTATGTATGTCCGGAGGAAACTATGAATATAAAACAATTAATGACAAAGTAAATGTATATACACATTCACTATCACCTGAGCTTGCTTTTAGTGCAATAACAATGAGGATTTTACTTATATTCCTGAAGGTGCTTAACAATTTAGGATATGAATAGTAAGAGAAGGGAAGGTGTTCATGATTAAAACAAACAAATCAATTATGGAAGACTAAAACAATCAATGGATCTGCGAGACTAACCTTTTTTTATCCCTCCTCTACCCAGGCAATGCCGAGTAGCCGCTTCTAGTAAATAATAAAGTAAAAGTACAGTTTTTTTGAAGCATGAAAAATGGTGGATATCCGAGTTAAAATAAACTAGTGTTTAAGAAATACTGTGGACTTACCAATTATGTCCGAATTCAAAGTGTAGGTAATACTGCAGTATATATATATATATATATATATATATATATATATATATATATATATATATATATATGGGAGTAAATATGGAAAATAAATCCGACAATATTAAGAAATTTGAAAAAACAAATGTTCCGAAAAAAGAATGAATTTAATTATCGATGTTTAAAATATTTAAACATCGGTAATTAAATTCATCCTATTTTCGGAACATTTGTTTTTTCAAATTTCTTAATATATATATATATATATAATATATATATATATATATATATATAAACAATTTTTTTTGTGATGAAACAAAGAAAATACAGTGCTCAATCACAAATTGTGAGAGCTAATATTTATTTAATTTGCTGAATTTGATCTATAAAAACTCAGCAAATTAAATATATATATATATATATATATATATATATATATATATATATATATATATAATCATTATTTTCTCGCTCGATGAAGGGTGTAAAATCGCTAATGTAAATCTTTTTGAAAGTAATCAATTTTTATTGGAAGATGTTTTGCAAGTTTCAAATTATTTAGAAAGTTATTTACTAAGGAGAACTGTTGAGTGATTTGGTGATATTTTAACTAAAAAAAAAACAGGTAACTCTTAAACTGCGATAAGTCTTAAGTAGATTGAATTTTTATATGTTTGTGTATTAATAATGTAGTTTGCTCTATTCATAGATAAGAGTGCTCAATATCGGTGATAGAGCATAGACAAATTTAAGTTAGGATAGCATACACACTGAGTCAACGGACTTGACCTTTTATCCGCCCTTTTATTTTCTTAGCAATTTGTCTGTGGACCTGGAGCTTCCCCTATATAGTGGCAAGCATTCGTTTCCTTGTTGTATGAATGTTATCCCTCTCTCTTTCTCTTTCTCTTTCTCTCACTCTCGCTCACACAAACACACACACACCCGCGTGCACATACATACACACCTATTCTATTCTATTTCTATTTTGTACTTTTTTTATCTACAGTCTCTATACTTTCTGATCAATAGTCTTTTTTTTGTTGTGAAAAACAATATTGTGCAAGTGTAGATTGTTCCATACTTACTTGACATTTGAGAACGTGAAAGACATTCAAATAAATCCAACGCATTTGGGTGCCTCAGGCACTAGGCAATAAACCAGAAACTTACCCTTTTAGACGAGGGGACAGGTACTACCATTCCACGTTTAAGTGGACCTGGAAGTAGTGGCGATGAAGGGGTACTCCACACTCCCTAGAGCTCCATATTTGGAACTGCAGTTTAACGTCATACTCAGGACGCTAAACCCTCTCTCACCGCCTTCTAGCACGTATATGATAAAAATGGTTGGGTGTTTGCAAATAGGGTAATAGAGTCGAGACAATATAGGTGCTAGGGCTTGACGTTACCAGCCTATTGATCGGTAGGGGCCTCACCACCCGTCTAGCCAAAGTGGAGTGTTGCATGTCATAGACCAGCGGTCCCCAACCTTTTTTGCGCCACGGACCGGTTTCATCTAAGACAATATTTTCACGGACCGGCCTTCATATGCTCCGGCCTACATTTGCTCGATAATCGTTAACGACGTAATCTAATAATAAATCATCCGCAGTGGTCTTATGTCAAATGCAAACATCAACAGACAATAAACAACCTTTTGTTCATAAATTAATAATCAACAACATCTCTGTAAACGAAAATATTTATTTTAGAACGAAAATCCTTTCTAATAAGAAATAATTATAATAAAAAACTCGATTCAAGTGACAATACTGATCATTTCTATATAAAAGAGTGAAAAAGTGAATCACTTTCAAAATAAAACATCAACATTTAGACTGATAATCAATAGAAAAAAAAAAGAAAAAATTAGAACATTCTGTTGCGGTCCGGTGCCTAAACCGCTTAGCATTCTGTTCTTAGGTATCACGGGTCACCACCGACGGCCAACAGATGGCCCCATGGGGGGATTTTACTCCTCTACAGAGGTACAGTCAGTTTATTCTACTGCTCCAGCCGACCGGGCGGTATACAGTTTGTGCTATCATTATTCGCCCCCACCTCTCATAATTATGAATAAAAATGTATTACCTGAAATTTTACAAGAAATCTCATGCGTATTTTTGACAAATAATGAAATAATGGATTAAATGGATGATCACAAATCAACATTGAACATAAGACAAAATCATTGGCCCTCTTATCAATTGCGTATTCTCTCTCTCTCTCTTCCCCTCCCCCCTCTCTCTCTCTATATATATATGTATATGTATGTATATATATATATATATTATATATTTGAAATGTATATGTATATATATATATAATATATGTATATAAAAAGTGTTGTTCTGGTTCCAACGGGAGAAAATTCAATATTTTATAAAAAAGGAAGGTCCGCAAAATGTATTTTGTTCTCAGAAAAAATTTTTAAATTCTTTTTGTTTTACATGTGTATATATATATATATATATATATAATATATATATATATAATATATATATATATATTATATTTGAAATAAAAACTTAAAATACAGTCATGCTTGCTATTATGATATATCAATATCATAATAGCAAACATGACTGTATTTTAAGTTTTCATTTCAAATTTACAAATATTATGAATTATAATTATCAAATTGTCATGCATTGAGCTTTCCAGGTGAACTATGAAAAAATCTTTCTAATATATATATATATATATATATATAGGGGTAAACTATATAGGTATCACCTCTCATATATAGTTATACGGTTTTAGCAGCTGCCTAAATATATATATATATATATATATATATATATATATATATATGATAGCTAACATGATCAGATTTTAAGTTTTTCTAAGTTCAAATTCACACGCACGCACGCATATATATAGTATTGATACGAACATTAACACTGCATGGTGACAATTAAATTTATGTCTTGTGCAATCTTCAGGCTTCGTGGCACTCCTGGTTATGCGATCTCTGAATGTATATGCTGCTGGGGCAAAGGAGAACCTGTATATTTACAGTAAGGGAACTGTATTTATGGGAGTGTTTTTTCTTTTTCAGACGTGTTAATTTAACCCAAGTTAACCATCACGCGCGGAAGAAATAGCTATCATGGAGACATGTCTGCCTCCTCCAAAAGCCATCAGATTACTCACTAAATTTCAAGTCAACTTTTCGCTCTCACGAACCGGATTGACCAATCAGAGAATAGCCAGAAGGTCAGCGAAAGTCCAAGGCCCATTAATTTACTTTTACAGATTTTTCCATAATTCAGAATTACTATTATTTTTAATTTCTACTCTACCGTAAAAATCATAGGCGACTAATTAATTATGTACCAATATGTCTGGGACTGTTTTCTAATAATTACTATGTATGATATATCATGTTTGCATTTATAATTCTTGGTACTTATGAAATAGACCTTGTTTCACATCCTACTCGTGCGGAGAGGTTGGTAAACATGTATATAAATAAAAAAACAAGATTTAGTATTGAATAACCTGAAAAGGTTGTTATGCCATTAAAAAGCAACCAATGAACAAATCCAGTAAGACGGTTTTAAAGTAGAAATGGATTGTCCCATTAATAATGGGGGCTTATATTATACAACTCATTCAATCTATACATATATCAAGAGTAGTTGTGTGTATATGTATGTCCGGAGGAAACTTCGAAAATAAAACAACCAACGGCAAAGTAAATATCACCAGGGCTTGGTTTTTGAGCATCAGAGATTTGATTTATATTCGTGAAGATAATTAAAAAATAAAAGTTAAATGATAACAGCATGGATTTTTTTCATTTAATATTTTAGATAGTAGACATTAACATGTTTTTTAATAATTACTATGGACATCCGATCTCCCCAACAAGCTAAAGAGACGATTCTTCCGGGCTGTGGTTGTGTCGGTACTGCTGTATGGCTGTACCACTTGGACCCTAACGAAGCGTCTTGAGAATAAGCTAGATGGGAGCTGTACGAGAATGCTACGGGCGGTCCTGGATAGGTCGTGGAAACAGCACCCCACAAAAGAGCAACTATATGGCCACCTGCCCCCCATCTCACAAACCATACGAATGAGACGGACTAGACATGCAGGTCACTGTTGGAGAAGCAAGGACGAAATCGTAAGCGACGTACTACTGTGGAAGCCAGCACATGGGCACGCTAATGTGGGCCGCCCAGCCAGGACCTACATTGACCAACTATGTAGGGATACTGGCCACTGCGCAGAGGAGCTGTCGGAGTCAATGAATGATAGGGAAGGCTGGCGAGAGATCATCATGGATATCCGTGCAAACTGCGCGACATGATGATGATGATGATGATGATGATATATCATGTTTGCATTTATAATTCTTGGTATGATTTTATGTCTCTCTAGAGGGATACAACTGTTACGATTTTTGTGGCCATCCTTAGGCTTCAAGCAAGACCGCTGTCCAGCGGAGATCCTTTGAGTTAAGCAGAGCGCGATCCTTAGTGAAGAATCCTTTGGTTGCTCCCTAGTGTCCCTTAATATTAGGTATGATCCTTTAGTTGTTTCTTGGTACTCCTCAGTCTTGCAGGTCATTCGTCAATGAGTGCAAATGGACGTCTGTTAATATCAGCGATTAAGTAGTTAGCCATTCAGTAGTTAACCATATTCGGGCTGTTGATTGGCTGAGGTTTAAACCACATAACCTCGCTTAGTCTATAAATCTAAGTGGTGGATTGCAGCATGGCTTGTATATAAAAATGTATAATAAAGTCATGGGAAATGGACTCGTCGTCCCGAGTTCAAATCCTGGACGTGGTAATTGCATTTCACTTAGCGCTAATACCCTTGGGAAAGGTATGAATCCCACTCTCCCTCCAGCTATGGGTAAATAGCAGGGCAGACTGGGTTCTTTAACCATGGCTAGGTAACCAGTCTAGGAGAAGGAAAACTCTGAATTCAAACCTGTTGAACTCCGCTTAAGAAATTGACCTTGTGTCGTATCCTGCTCGCGCGGAGGAGTTGGTAAATATATATATATATAAACTGGGTGCCCCATACTTCTGGCCTTGTGCCACATCTAAGCTAAGCTTGGTAAATAACTATGGGCACCTCACGTGGTGTAATGGTTAGCAAGGTAGATTTGCAGACCATTGTTAGTGAGTTCGATTCTCACTGGGTGCCTCATACTTCTGGCCTTGTGCCATATCTAAGCTAAGCTTAGTAAATAACTGAGGGCACCTCACGTGGTGTAATGGTTAGCAAGCTCGCTTCGCAAACCATTGTTAGTGAGTTCGATTCTCATTGGGAGCTCCATACTTCTGGTATTGTGCCATATCTAAGCTAAGCTTAGTAAATAACTATGGGCACCTCACGTGGTGTAATGGTTAGCAAATTAGATTCGCAGACTATTGTTAGTGAGTTTGATTCTAACTGGGCGCCCCATACTTCTGGCCTTGTGTCACATCTAAGCTATGCTTAGTAAATAACTAGTCATACCCAATATTAAGGGACACTAGGAAGCAACCAAATGATTATTCACTAAGGATCACGCTATGCTTAACACAAAGGATCTCCACTGGACAGCGCTGTTGTTTGAAGCCTAAGGATGGCCACAAAAATCGTTACAACAATATAATCCATGTCGACGTTTTCAAATAAGACCTTCATATTTGCGTTGAAAAAAAGTCGTCTAATGAGTGCTGAATTTCCACATTGTATGGGATAATGTTTAACAGTGCAGGGTGTTTGACATACTATATACTATATGGAAGAGCGTGGTCTAATGGTTAGAGTCATAGAAAATGGACTCGTCGGCCCGAGTTCATTTCCTAGACGAAGCTGTTGGCATTTCACATAGCGCTAATACCCTTGGGAAAGCTATGAATCCAATTCTCCCTCCAGCTATGGGTAAATGGCAGTGCTGACTGGACTCTTTAAACATGGCTAGGTAATCAGGAAAACTCTGAATTTAAACCTGTTAAACTCCCCATAAAAAATTACCTTAATTTGAATAGATTGCAGTTATATGGCATGAAGTATTCCTATCGGATAGGAATATTTTTAACAAAACTTGTTGACTCATTGACAGCAACATACTAGAAGGAAAACTCTGAATTAAAACCTGTTAAACTTGACTTAAGATATTGAACTGGTGCTGCATCCTGCTCGTGGGGAGGGCTTGGTATATATATATATATATATATATATATACGTATTTCTATATATACGTATATGTATTTTTATACAATTTTCCTATTATTATTATCATCATCATTTCAACTCCATCTGATTATTTTAATAATAATAATAACGTAAATCCGTATACATTTTGATAAACAGACCGAAACACATGTGTGAGTGATATCGATTAAAAGTGATATCGATAAAATTCATTTTTATCCATCTACATTTCTTTTCTTTACTCATTTTTTCCTCATATTGTCGGATTCATTTTCCATTCTCTCTCTCTCTCTCTCTCTCTCTCTCACACACACACACACACACACACACACACATATATATATATATATATATATATACAGCGGTTGTTCCTCTTGGTTGAGGATATAGTGACCTGTTTCTTTCATGACATCCATTATGTCACGATTGTGCATTGTGAAGGTAAAAATCAAAAATGACACTTGACAACTTCCTAGATTAGGAGTGCCCTATACGTCGATCTGGATCGACCGCAAAGGTAGTGCACGAGGTCACACGGTATTAAAAATAAAAAAAAATACTACCCTTTATCTATCCAATCATATATGCTCCTTATCTAACCTAATTATTCATGTGAGTCAACCTTTTCCCACATGAAGATTATTAAGTTAAGTATCAAAATCACTAGGTTCCTAGTTTGATACCGGCCCTCGCCAACTCAGCATATAAGTAGCAGAGGGTTCTGTGCGGTAAAGTAAGGAGCTAATGGTAGGTGTGGCGCTCCACCTCTGACGCAAAATAATCTCCTTGATCTAGCGCTTGTGAAAAGGAGATAGACTCCCTCGCTGATTGGCTGATACCGACTTTAGACCACCCCGACGACGACGACATCGACGATCGTTCTTCCATCACTTATGATTGAGTAAGGTAAGTAAAAAGTCGTCGGGGTGGCCTATAACCGGTGTCAGCCAGATAGCGAGTAACTCTATACCCTTCTCACTAGCTCTAGACCAAGGAGATTGTTTTGGCGTCTGAGGTGGAGAACCACACCTACCATCAGCACCTCATTGTGCTACTCATACGCTGAGTGGGCGAGGGCCGGTATCGAACTCGGAACCTTGTCGTTCCTAGTCCGACGCTCTACCGACTGAGCTATACCGACCCTTGAGAAGCGCGTGGTGTAATGGTTAAAGTCATGGGAAATGGACTCGTCGACTCGAGTTCAATCCTGGACGTGGCAATTATTTCACTTAGCGCTAATACCCTTGGGAAAGGTATGAATCCTATTCTCCCTCCAGCTATGGGTAAATAGTAGGGCAGACTGGGATCTTTAACCTTGGTTAGGCAACCGGTCTAGGAGAAGGAAAACTCTGAATTCAAACCTGTTGTACTCCGCTTAAGAAATTGACCTTGTGTCGCATCCTGCTCGTGCGGAGGAGTTGGTAAATATATATATACCGACCCTTGAGTAAGGTAGTAACCATAAATGTATTTAGTTGTATTACACCGAAAGGATTCATATGCCGTACGCGAATATATAAGAGGGGGCCCGTGGGGTAATGGTTAGAGTCGTAGGAAATGTACTCGTCGACCAGAGTTAAAATCAATCAGATCTTAGCCTTGAAGTGAACTTGTCCACGAATTCCACCCAAACATTAAAAAGTTGACCAGAAAACTCGAAAAGATCAAAAATAAAATTGTTAAACAGGAGATGTGACTTTTGTTTAATTCTACATGTATAAATGAAAGAACGCTGCCCAAACACACACACACACACACACACAGGGGCCGGGTTAGCTCAGTCGGTAGAGCATTCGGCTAGAAACCACAAGGTTCCTAGTTCGATACTGGTCCTCGCCAACTCAGCGTATGAGTAGCACAGGGATCTGTGCGGTAAAGTAAGGAGCTGATGGTAGGTGTAGCGCTCCATCTCAGATGCTAAAACAATCTCCTTGGTCTAGCGCTATTGAAAAGGAGATAGACTCCCTCGCTGACTGGCTGATACCGACTTTAGGCCGCCCCGTCGACTTTACTTTTTTTTTATATATACTTACTATTTATATATATACTACAGCAATACCAGTCAGTTTTAAATCTCCTAGATTACTTGAAAGAAATGGGGCTTTAAATTGGATAAAGTACTATTAGTATTTTTCTTATCGTTTCCTGCCACTATTACTTAGGTAGATGAGATGATTTTTATACCAAAATCCCGATGCCTATTATAAATTCTTACAAATGTCATTTTGCAGGATATCAAGACTTGATATGTATTGTAGATTTTGGGAGAAAAATCTTTAAAAAAATCTTTTAAAAACCGGTTCTTTTTTCTTTGTTTTTGTCTCTGACACATTTAGGCTAAGGATAGAACAATGGGAATTTCCCAGCGACTAAATGGCATAAAAGGAAAGTAAGTATTAATCAAAGTAATGTGGGGAGGACAAGATGAAGACAATGTACACATTTCAAAAAGGGGGACGTTATGTGATCGATATCATTAGGGCAGAATAGCAGAAATGTTAAATAATTTCCTTTGAGGCTTAATGTGTTAATACATTTATGTCTTTACAAATATAGTTGTTGAGAGAGAAAAAAGAAGAAAAACGAAAAAAAATGAAAATAAAAAATAAAATAAAAAATACGCAAACGAAAAAAAAAAAACCCATAAAAACCTATAAAATATACCTTTTTTATTTTCTAAATTTTATCTTAAAGGATCTAGAAATTAAGCAAGTAAAAGGGCCGGTTTAGCTCAGTCGGTAGAGTGTTCAGTTAGGAATCACAATTTTCCTGGTGCGATACCGGCCCTCGCCAACTCAGCATATGAATAGCACAGGAATTTGCGCGGTAAAGTGAGGAGCTGATGGTAGATGTGGCGCTCCACCTCAGATGCTAAAATAATCGCCTTGGTCGAGCACTCGTGAAAAGGGGATATACTCCCTTGCTGTCTGGCTGATACCGACATTAGGCCGCCCCGACGACTTTACTTTACTTTTAATCCCAATAATGTAGGGGGGATAAGATGAAGACAAGGTACACATTTCAAAAAGGGGGACGTTATGTGATTGATATCATTAGGGCAGAGTAGCAGAAATGTTAAATAATTTCCTTTGAGGCTAAATGTTTTAATGCAGTTATGTCTTTACAAATATAGTTGTTGAGAAAAAAACCCCGAAAACCCCCCCATAAAACCCCCATAAAATGTCCCTTTTTATTTTTTTATTTTTCAAATTTTCTTTTCTTATCTTAAAGGATCGAGAAACTCTTATAAAGTTGATTCATCATAAAGAGACCTTGTTAAGAAAAAAAGGTTTAAAAAAAAACTAAAGTAAAAACAAAAACAAAAAAGAACAAAAGAAAAAAAAAAGCATAAAACCTGTAAAATATCCCTTTTTTATTTTTTTTATTTTTTGAATTTTATTTTCTTATCTTAAAGGATCGAGAAACTCTTATAAAGTTGATTCATCATAAAGAGACCTTGTTAAGAAAAAAAGGTTTAAAAAAAAACTAAAGTAAAAACAAAAACAAAAAAGAACAAAAGAAAAAAAAGCATAAAACCTGTAAAATATCCCTTTTTTATTTTTTTTATTTTTTAAATTTTCTTTTCTTATCTTAAAGGATCGAGAAACTCTTATAAAGTTGATTCATCATAAAGAGACCTTCATCTTGAAGGGTACCGTAGCTGACAGGTGTCGAGACAAAGAGTTAATCTTAATTGATGGATTAAGGAATTTAAATGTTTAGTGCTTTAAGTGGCGATGAAAGTGGGGAAGAAAAGGGTAAGAAAGGGAGTTACCTAATTTGTGGGATTTCTTAGGTTTCATGAAACACTGAGAATAAAAATTCAAACTCACCAATAACGAAATACAAAACAAAACCTAACATACTATACTTGGTACACAATAGACCAAAATATATTTTTGTTTCACCTCACTTGAAAATAACATTTTTAGGGAGCTTCACGGCATTGCTCCTTAACATTGACCTGATGATGGTTAATATATCCAATATATATATAAATCGAAATTATCGAATGTTGACAGAACTATTTATTCATTCATTAATCCTCCGAATATATGTTTTTTCATATTTTCCACACTTAAATATCATCAAATTTATTTTAATTTTATATATATATATATATATATATATATATATATATATATATATATATAAATTAGATTAGATTAACGCTAATTAATCAGCACACTTAGCCAAAAATAGCAAGAGCAGGTACTGTAATCAACCTTTGAGTCCTTTGTTTATCAAAAATGACCTGATTTGGCATTAAATAACCTGAAAGGAGTTGACATGCCACAAAACAAAACAAACAATTAACAGAGAGAGATTTCTTTTTTTTAAAAACATGTCTAGATCTCTTTTGATATGGTGTCCTTGGTATGACACTAAACTGCACCCTTTTATTGCCATTACTCCCAGGTCCACTCTGACCCGGACAAGTGAGGTTTCCATCAATGGGTCAAATAGATCCGTTTGAAAATTATAAGAATTGGATAGAAATGCTTGAAACCTTATTTTTTTTATAAAAAATATTTAACCCATAGATGGTACCCTAACAGGTACTACCACCCTGGGTCAGAGTGGACCAGGGAGCAATGGTGATGAAGGGGTGCTCCACATTCCCCAAACCTCCAAAACTGGAACCTCACTATCAGATAGTGTTTAACGTCATTCCCAGGACATGTAGACCCTCAGCCACCGCCTTCTAGCTCCCATATGATAAAAAGTTTTGGGGCTTGCCATAAGGGCAATAGAGTTGGGGCAATCATATAGTTGCTAGGGTTTGTAGGTAGGTAGGTAGGTAGGTAGGTAGTTAGGTAGGAAAGTTTGATTTCATGATTTTATAGATAGGACCTAAATAGGTATATTATTAATAATTAAATATTAATAAATAATTAATAAAAAGAAAATTCATAGCATTAGAAATGAGGGATATAAAAATTACTAGCATTATTTTCCGGCAAACAATCTAATTCAAATTACAAACAGTAAAATTAAACGCAGTGAGTTTAAGAAATAAAATTCTAAACCATCTCATTATCTTAATATAATTCCGTAAATTATGGAAATAAAGATTATAATAGCAATAATGTTGGATTTTATAACATAATTATAATCTTAATTATATCTACTAGCAAATATATGCACCCTCCGGGTGCAAGTATTTAAGTTTTAATATAATAAAATATCATATTAAATTAGAAAGGCTAATGAAACTGAATAAGAATGTAGATTAAAAGTTTTGGAACAGAGGGGTATGATTGAAATATAGAACAACTTTGAAACTAACTCTTCCATCTTTTTCCGTTACTCCCGTCATTGGTAATTTTGCCTAATTTAACTATTTAGTTAAAATAGGAAGTAAAGAATAGTATTAGTTATTTCTTCTTGTTAAGGGATTTCTTTTAAGATTTATTGAAGAGATTTTTGCTCATATTCATTAAGATAAAACCAAACAATTAGAAATCAATAATACTAAGCATTTATTTATTAAAATCAAATTTTTAAGATCAATATGTAAATTAGCCTTCCCATTCACACTGTAAACTGCTATTTTGTTGTATATATAAATACAATTGCATGTTATTGGTATGTAGATATGGTCAACAGTATAAGTAATGTAAAACAATTTTATTAATAATCGAGGTATAAATAAAAATAAAATCATGGTAAATGTGATGTAAATAACTAAGGGAATTGTGACTTGTATACTAATATAGTTTCGGTTACAGACAGAAAAACCCACAATCTCCATTATAATAAGATTAGAACTATAAAAGTTTACATGATTATTGTATTATTTAAGAGTTAAGAAACTATTAGTATTAATCATATTAATTATATGATAATTAGTAAAGCTAAACAGATAGATGTAAATGAACATATGAAAACATATATTAAATAGGTATATACCTCGTATATATTTTCCCGTCTGAAGATTGTGTAATCCACATGATGTAGTATCGAGCACTTTTATGCTAGTGAATTTTTGGTGGGTGCATGGTGGTAAACTAAAATTATATATATATATATATATATATATATATATATGTGTATGTGTGTGTTGTGTGTATATATATATATATATATAGTGTGTGTGTGTGTGTGTGTGTTTAGTTTTTCAATTACCAAATGATAAGCTATCTATTGAACACCCACTCTTACGCTATAAAAACAAACTGAAGGACAATTATTTTATTAATACATTGACTCTCTAAACATTGATATTTCAACTAAATATCAAATTTATCTGTTTAAAATGACTGTGATGATATATTTTGTCCCATACATAATTTTAAAACGGATTTCAGCATAAAAAAGCCCCACAAGAGTTGACATAATTGTGTAAAAAATACAATATATATATTGTATATACAATATTTATATATACTAGCAAATATATGCACCCTCCGGGTGCAAGTATTTAAGTTTTAATGTAATGAAATATCGTATTAAATTAGAAACGCTAATGAAACTAAATAAGAATGCAGATAAAAAGATTTGAAACAGAGGAGGGTATAATCGAAAAATAGAACAACTGAAACTTACTCTTCCATCACTCTCGTCTTTCATTGTTCTTTTTTCTAATTTAAGTATTTAGTTAAAATACGAAGTAAAGAATAAAATGACACTTATCTTTTCTTGTTAATGGATTTCATTTAAGATTCATTGAAGAGATTTTTGCTTATATTCATTAAAATAAAATCAAACAGTTAGAAACCAATAATACTAAGCATGTATTTATTAAAATCACATTTCTAATATCAATATGCAAATTAGCCTTTCCGTTCAAACTGTAAACCGCTATTTTGTTGTATATATAAATACAATTGCATGTTGGTAGTATGTAGATATGGTTAACAGTATAAATAATGTAAAACAATTTTATCAATAATTGAGGTTAAAATAAGGATAAATTCATGGAGAATGTGACATCAATAACTAAGGGAATTGTGACTTGAGTAGTGATTTAGTTTCGGTTACAGACAGAAAAACACACAATCTCCATTATAATAAGATTATATATAAAGATAAATCTAATGAGTCAGACGAACCTACTATTAGCTTCGCTTAATGCTCTTCAGGGCTAAGATCTCTTCAGGGCTTAATGCTCTTCAGGGCTAAGATCTTAGCCCTGAAGAGCATTAAGCGAAACTAATAGTAGGTTCGTCTGACTCATTAGATTTATCTTTATTATTTTCTCTACTTAGGTATTGAGCACTTTTTACTTATTAGCTTATTCTCCTAGCGGTTATATGAATATATATATATATCTTATATACATATATATACATATAAATTGTTTTTTTCTTTTGGCCAAATACTGTACCAATAGATTATTTTTTGTTGGTACGACTATCTTGGTCTTTTCTTTTTTTCAAAATTTTTTTTTCTCCACGGTTGATGTTTGGTAGTATATTTTTACAATCAAACTATTTGCTGGTTTTTTTCTCACCGCAAGGATTTACCAACACGCTTGGTATATTAAATTATATATTATATATATATATATATTATATATACTAGCAAATATATGCACCCTCCGGGTGCAAGTATTTAAGTTTTAAGGTAATAAAATATCGTATTAAATTAGAAAGGCTAATGAAACTAAATAAAAATGCATATGAAAATGCATAGAACAACTGAAACTTACTCTTCCATCACTCTCGTCTTTCATTTTTATTTTTTCTAATTTAAGTATTTAGTTAAAAGAGGAAGTAAAGAATAAAATGACAGTTATTTTTTCTTGTTAATGGATTTAATTTAAGATTCATTGAAGAGATTTTTGCTTATATTCATTAAAATAAAACTAAACAGTTAGAAATCAATAATACTTAGCACATATTTATTAAAATCACATTTTTAATATCAATATGCAAATTAGCCTCCGCATTCACACTGTAAACCACTATTTTGTTGTATATATAAATACAATTGCATGTTGGTTAATATGTAGATATGCTTAACAGTATTAATAATGTAAAATAATTTTATTTATAATTGAGGTATAAATAAAAATAAAATCATGGTTAATGTGATGTAAATAACAAAGGAATTGTAACTTGAGTAATAATATAGTTTCGGTTACAGACAGACAAACCCACAATCTCCATTATAATAAGATTATATATATATATATATTTACAGATTAATCAGATTTTTGCATTGAATAACCTATAAGGGGTTGATATACCATTAAAAAATAAACCAATCCAATCAATAAACCAATCCAATCAATAAACAAAATCTTTTGATATGTCCATCATCAATTGATGTAGATCTTCAGTTTAGGAAGAAGAAAAAGTCTTATGGCATATTGAAAAGGGAGAATATTGCATTTGCACATTCCTTTTGACAAAGACATTTCATTAAAAAAGTATCAAGACTGGCTTCATAATTCTAACAAAAACTTGCACTGACTATCAATCTCTTCAATTCTATCTATCTATCTATCTATCTATCTATCTATTTTATCTATTTCTTCTATTCTATCTATGTAAAATCTCTTTAATTCTCTCAGTCTGTTTTGATATCTCTTTCTTTCTTTCTTTCTTTCTTTCTTTCTTTTTTTCTTTCTTTCTACCATTCCCATACCTAGGTAGTAATATCCCATCTACAGAAAATATATGGATATGAAAGGCTTTGACTGCTATAGAAAGATTATTGATAATCTGGATATCTGTTTTTTCTGATAAGATAAAGTGATAATTCTTCCAAGCTGTAAATGTGCCAGTGCTACTGCATGGCTGCACCATCTGGACTCTAATGAAATGAATAGAGGAAAATCTGGATGGGAACGGCGCTCCCATGGTGCATGCAGTTTTGAACAAATCCAGGAAGCAGCACCCTACTGTATGGCCACTTGCCTCCTATCACACAAACCATTAGGGTTAGATGAACAAGACATGCTGGATTGGCAAAGCAAAAACCGAGCTCATAAGTGATGCTCTTCTATGAGCACTAGCACATGGACACACCAGTGTGGGTTGGCTAGCAAAAATTTACAATGATGAGTTCTGCACGGACACTGGATGCTGTGCAGAGGACCTAATAAATTTAATAGATCATTTGTCTGTTGACTTATCTTTCTAAAATTCTTCCAAGCTGTAGCCGTGTCAGTGCTACTGTATGGTTGCCCCACTTGGACTCTAATGAAATGCTTAGAGAAAGAGCTAGATGGGAACTGTAAAAAGAAGCTGCATGCTGTCTTGAACAAATCCTCTGCCCATGCAGTCCAAGCACAATAATAATCCAGGTAAGGCCAAGAAGACTAGCGCTAAACCAAGGAGATTATTTTAGTATATGAGGTGGAGTGCCACACCTAATACCAACTCCTCACTTTACCACACAGATCCCTGTGTTACCCATACGCCAAGTTGGCTAGGACCGGTATCATGTAATGTACATTTATTTATCTATTTTTTCTTTATCAGAAAATAATTGGAGGATAGACAATATTAAATTACAATCAAATTAATAAATAAAAA
>CM042147.1:110470353-110505353 GCA_023376005.1 Doryteuthis pealeii | reverse complement strand
ATACCCTTGGGATAGACATGAATCTATCTAATCTACTCCCTGCAGCTATGGGTAAATACTAGGGCAGGCTGAGCTCTTTAGCTGAGAGAAGAAAAATTAAAATTCAAACCAGCTGTAGTCTGCTTAAAAAATGCTTCCAGGATTTGTTCAAGACAGCACACAGAATCTTTGTACAATTCCCACCTAGCTTTTTCTTTAAGCGTTTTGTTAGTGTTACAATTTATGGGCAGTCATAAATTGTGAGTGTATCTGTAGCTAGAAATTTAAATTACGGCCATTAACTTAAAAATATACTCTCTTGCTGATTGGCTGATACTGACTTTAGGCCACCCCGACGACTTTACTTACTTTATGTATTTATTATCATGTATCACATTATCATGTATTATTTACATTTTGTAAAATTTTAAATAGTTAAATTTTCATGTTATCTCATAAAGTTGATATTATTCTATGAAATCTTTTACAGTTTTGTAGGAAATTAAGAAAAAAAAATTAAATATCTCAGAGGTTTATCAATTCAAATATTTTTTCTGCCCTGATAGTTATTCCTAATTAATCAATAATATTCAGTAATTATTTTATATCTCCAGATTGAAAAACTACCTAATTAGTAGTGTTTAATTAAATGTAAATAATTCTTTTTGTGAGGTAAATAATTTCCTATTATTGCTGCATCTTGTGATGAAGGGGTTGGGTAAATACATACATTATATCTATCTGATGATCAAGATTTGTGAAACTTAAATAATCGGAAATTTTTGTAAGTTTTAATATCTAATATTAATCATATAATTTATGTCCCGTAGATTTATAGTAATACTGAGTAATTAAAGAGGGATCATTTTATTACATCTCTTATTATAATGGAGATTGTGGGTTTGTCTGTCTGTAACCGAAACTATATTACTATACAAGTCACGATTCCCTTTGTTATTTACATCACATTTACCATGATTTATTTTTATTTATACCTCAATTATTAATAAAATTGTTTTTAATTACTTATACTGTTGACCATATTTACATACTAATAACATGCAATTGTATTTATATATACAACAAAATAGCAGTTTACAGTATGAATCGGAAGGCTAATTTGCATATTGATCTTAAAAATTTGATTTTAATAAATATATGCTTAGTATTATTGTTTTCTTATTGTTTGCTTTCATCTTAATGAATATGAGCAAAAATCTCTTCAATAAATCTTAAAAGAAATCCCTTAACAAGAAGAAATAACTAATATTATTCTTTACTTCCTATTTTAACTAAACAGTTAAATTAGGAAAATTTATCAATGAAAGACGGGAGTAACGTAAAATGATGGAAGAGTTAGTTTCAAAGTTGTTCTATTTTTCAATCATACCCTCTCTGTTCCAAATCTTTTTATCTACATTCTTATTCAGATTCATTAGCCTTTCTAATTTAATATGATATTTTATTGTATTAAAACTTAAATATTTGCAACCGGAGGGTGCATATATTTGCTAGTAATAATAATAGAGAAAGGATCCCTAATTTTCTGACCAGTGCATTGATATAGTAATATGTAGCAATCATCGAGGGTTAGTTTATTGCCTAATGACAATAGAAAACAGACCCCACTACATGTCACACAAATTCATTGTAATACTCAATTATTTAGGAGGGATAAGTTTATTAGTTAATATTAAATGAGAATAGATCCCTCATTTTTTCTCTAGTGCATTGTTTTGTTTTGTTTGTTTTGTGTAGTGCATTGATATAGTAATATGTAGCAATCATTGAGAGTGAATTTAATTAACTAGAAGCGGCTACCCAGCGTCGCCTAGGTGGTGTTGGTGGTGGGTTAAAAAGGTAATCTCGAAGATCCATTATTGTTGAATTGCGAGTTGTATCCTCACAGGATTCCCCATTAAAATTCTTATGTAAAAAAGATCTTGCTTTGGTCCAGATGCTCTGAAAATGAAAATTAATGTGTCCTATTTAAAATACAAAAAAAAAAAAAATCTATGCTGTTATCATTTAAATGTAATTTTTTTAATCATCTTAACAAATATGAATCAATCTTCATTATTTGTGTTCAAAAAGCAAGATGGTGATAGTGAATGTGTATATATATATTTAGTTTGTTGTTAATTGTTTCATTTTCTTAGTTTCTTCCAGACATACATACACACCAACTGCCCTTTATATATGTATTGATAACAATAGAAAACAGATCCCACCTTACTATGTGTCCCACAGATTCATGGTAATACTGAGTTATTCAGGAGGGATCAGTTTATTAGTTAATAATAATAAAGAATGGATCCCCCATTTTCTCTCTAGGGCATTGTTTCATTTTGTTTGTTTTGCTTTAGGGCATATCAACCCTTTTTGGGTAATCTAATACTAAATGAAGTCATTTTGATATTTGGTTTCTTACAGTACCTGAAGTTGCTTAAATGGTCACCCATCTAAATTCTAGTATATTATTATAGTTGTCAGATTGGCCTAAAGTTGGTATCAATCAGACAGCAGGGAGTCTATCCTCTTTTCACTAGTGCTAGACCAGGGAGATTGTTTTTGCATCAGAGGTGGAGCGCCACACCTAACATAGTAATATGTAGTAATCAATGAGGGATCAGTTTATTACTTAATAATAATAGAGAATCGATCCCTCATTTTCTGAAAGTAAGTAATGTTGGTCATCATCTGGACAGTGAGGGAGTTTATCCCCTTTTTGCTAGTATTAGACCAGAGAGCTTGTTATTGGAGAAGCTGAGCACCACACTTACCGCCAGCTCAATACTTTATTGCACAGATCAGATTACCCAATCTGTGCAAATGTGCTTAGCTGGCAGTGGCCAGTATTGAACTAGGAGCCTTGCGATTACTGAAAAATCAAGAAAATAGATATGAAGAGACTGGCTGGTATTTGTAAGAAAAAAAATATGGACCCCCACAAAAAAAAAGAAGAAAAGAAAAATATATATAAAAGAAAAATATAAAATGTATTGATTTTTATGTCACTCTGCACATATGTATATATATATATATATATTATATATTATGGCATGAGTATGGAACGCTGTATTCCGATGAAAATTGTGTGCTAGTGAATGTTTATGCAAATAGTGTTAGTGTGGTTATAATTATGTGAAAATAAAATAGAATATTTGATGTCATATTTCAAAACCGTCTTTTTCAAACCTCAAATATATATATATATATATATATAAATAATGTATTGAGCACTTTATATTTGTTATATCGCTGCCTTATCATTGTGAAACTTGAATCAACTAACCACTGTGACCTTTTTCACCGGTAAGTCACTTACATATATATATATATATATATATATATATATATATGCAGAGTGACATAAAAATCAATACATTTTATATTTTTCTTTTAAATTTTATCTAATTTAAATTAATGAAAAAATACATTATTTAATTGAGTAAAAAAAAAGAAGGTTTTCCATAAACCAACGAAGGCCCTAAGGAAGGTTTGTTAAACAAACCGAAACACTGCAGCATTGGCTTATTAAACATCATTAATTAATGAAACTTGTGTTTTTTCAATTTTTATAATATTACATATTGTTGGATTTACTTCCACTTTTTCTTCATATGTATATATGTATATTGAATAAATAACAATAGTGTCCTCTACTAGTTTCCTAGGATTGGTATATTAGTTAATAAAATAATGGTGATATTAATAATGGAGATTGTCTGTATTTCTGTCTGTAACAAAAACTACGTCATAGCTCTACGTCACAGCTTACGTCACAATATTCTAATACTATATACACACAAAATTTGAGTAAGCAATTTAAAAAAATGTTTTTTACTCTCGTCCTTTTTTAAATTTTTTACAGTAACAAGAAGGTAACTAAAAAGTTTACAAATAAATAAATACCAATGATTTTGTGTAAAATTGATGTGGAAAATATTCAAAATAATTGTTTGATTATTACATGCACGCAACATTTTATTTGAGAGGGACAGGGCTCAATTTTCATTTCAAATTGTTTTATTTATTTTTTTACTCCTTTAATAAATATGAGGATTTTGCTTACTTACGATACAAACCCTCTGACATTGAATTTTTAACTCCCACCTATTTTTGTTATTATAAGTTTATGTTCTGGTATATTTTTTTTAAATGTGTTATTATTAATTCATCAAATTTAAACAAAGCACCCTCTTGGTTGGGCTTAAATATGCTAACTCAACCCCCTACAGAAGGGTTAGAACCCCCCCCCCAACCAAAGTGGTGTCCTGGCTATGACATTAAACAACATCTGATGGTGAGGCTCTAATTCTGGATCTCTAGGGAGTGTGGAGTACTCCTTCATTGCCATTACTCCCAGGTCCACTCTGACCCGGAGTAGTAGAACCGGTTAGGGTCCTTTCTATGGGCCAAATAGATATGTTTAAAGATTATTCGTATTTGATAGGACCATGTGCAAAAAGCCTAAAAATCTCTTAAACAACTACAGAAAAATGTACATAAGAAAGTACAATAAATGGGATTCCCTAACCTTTTTCTTTCTTTCTTTTGGAAGTACATCGCAGACAACTATGACGCCACTCCATATCTTCAATTGTGGACTCTCTGGTGGCTCGTTAGTCCAATTCTGGACTTGCAGATGCGGTCACACACATTGCAAGGAAAATTCCCGTCTACATTTGGTGGTTCATGACGACGAAAATGTCGCCGCTCTGCAGCCCTGTTTATATCGATATTGAGCTGCTTAGCTCCTGTGTCGCCAACGCTGTCTATTGGTGGCATGATCTTCTACGCTTGAAGGTGTGAGGATAAATTTATTCAGCGTTGTCTTAATATGGTCTTTGAATCGCTTTTGGGGGCTCCTGTCCTCCGATTGCCATCTGTGAGTTTACTGTAAAGTATTTTACGGGGCAGTCTGTCTGCAGGCATGCGGATGGTGTGACCCAGCCATCGCAGTTGGCGTTGTAACTGCATACCACCTTCAACTTTCCCTGACCTCTAGGCATATGCCATCAATCAATCAATCAATAAATCAAATCCTGTATGAGGCTGTTTGTGTTTCACTTCATGCTAATGCCCTTGTCATCCTTCCAGCTATGTAAAGTTTACTATAAAAATGCATTGGTAATGATTTTACAATAAGAGTACATTGAAGTAATACCTAACTACACATCATATCATCGGTGGTATAGAGACCTGTTTCATGGGCAATTGTGCTTGTATGGCATCAAAACTATTAGTTCAAATAAACCTTGCGTATCCCTGTTTTTGGAGACACAGTGTTGATTAACATTTTAATTAATGTTTATTGAAATTTCCGCTTTGAATGTACAACGCTTTTATTTCCTCCTATAATGAAGGGAAGACATTTTGAACAGTTCATTTTAACATCATTTTCACATAAATATCTTCATCATATTAAATTTAATTCTTTAAACTGAAAGTTCAACCAAGAGGGTGCTTTGTTTAAATTTGATGAATTAATAATAACACATTTTAAAAAAATATACCAGAACATAAACTTATAATAACAAAAATAGGTGGGAGTTAAAAATTCAATATCAGAGGGTTTGTATCGTAAGTAAGCAAAATCCTCATATTTATTAAAGGAGTAAAAAAATAAATAAAACAATTTGAAATGAAAACTGAGCCCCGTCCCTCTCAAATAAAATGTTGCGTGCATGTAATAATCAAACAATTATTTTGAATATTTTCCACATCAATTTTACACAAAATCATTGGTATTTATTTATTTGTAAACTTTTTAGTTACCTTCTTGTTACTGTAAAAAAATTTAAAAAAGGACGAGAGTAAAAAACATTTTTTAAAATTGCTTACTCAAATTTTGTGTGTATATAGCATTAGAATATTGTGACGTAAGCTGTGACGTAGAGCTATGATGTAGTTTTTGTTACAGACAGAAATACAGACAATCTCCATTATTAATATCACCATTATTTTATTAACTAATATACCAATCCTAGGAAACTAGTAGAGGACACTATTGTTATTTATTCAATATACATATATACATATGAAGAAGAGAAGTTTAGGTCCTTTTAGCCAGAGCAAGGAAGTCAGTCTAGGTGAAGAAATACTCATAATTTAATCTAGCATTTCTCCGGTTTTAAAAACATGAAATTGTTTCACATCCTGCCCGAGGAGTTTGGATAAATACATACAGGTTGAAACTGTTAAAAAATAATCTAATAACCAATAAACCAACAAGAAATAAGATAAATAAATTTGCATGCTAAAGTGAACTGGAAATTGCTTTATTCACAAAGAGTATTGCCCTAACAAAAATCTCTCAACAATGTGCCTTTTTTTACTGTCTTATAGTAACATGAAAACATATTATTTTCTTCTCTTGGAAGTCCGTCTCCATATCTTCAGTTGTGGGCCCTCTGGTGGCTCGTTTATTAACTAACGAGCTAAAGAAAACATATAAAATTAAATCATTATAACAAATAATTTTGGGGGTGGACTGAAAAGTTCATAGGCAGAAATGTGCATTTGATGACGTCATATCTGCTGTTGATATTTTTTTCAAAGCACGCAACACCGATATAATTAGTGTATGGATCGCAAAGGGGACTATGTTGAAAAATAAACCTCATTTAGTTACATTCTATTCATGGACTTTTAAGCCAACCCTCGTATACTTAAATATTTTATAATAGTGTTTAAAATTAATGATAACAAAAAATGTTTTTTTTAATTAATAATAATGTGAAATAGTAGTAGTGTACTTATATCTAAGGATAAAATTGATGAGGTGACGATAATGAGGATAATAACAATGGAAATAATTAATAATATTCTGTGACCTTTTAATGATGATTAATTTACAATAGTGATTCCTTTCGATTTTAGTTTTAATACAAATATTAATTAAGAAATTAAAAAAAAAAATTTAATACCAATATTCAACGGCACAAAAGTGAAATAAAGTTCATAAAAAACTTATGGCTATCCAAATGATTCTGTAATCCTCTAAACAAGTGATAATCAGAAATAGTTTTCTTTCTGCTGGACTAACCAATGTTAAAGAGCCCAGTCTGACCTGCTATTTACCCATAGCTGGAGGGGGAATAGTCGGATTCATACCTTTTCCAAGGGTATTAGTGCTAGGTGAAAAGCAAACAGCCTCGTCCAGGATTTGAACTCGGTTCACTATGACGATAACAATTACAATACGAGCATTCGTATATATCTGATTATCAAGATGATGACATGCCCCTAAAATTAATATACCATTTCACATACCTAGGTAGCAATATCTCATCTACCGAAAGCTATGTCAACATATGCATAGGTTAATATGGATTGCTATTGACAGATTATAGATCATATAGAAACGGAAATTCCTTCATTCTGTAGCCTTACCGTACTATTGTATGATTGTTGGTTGGTTGGATTTTACTGCACGTCGAACTTTGTCAGGTTATTTTATGCCAAATATATTTAACCCTTAAATGGGTTGGTTGGCTGGCTGGCTGGTTGGTTAGGTTTTACGGCATGTCAACCCACTGGGTTATTTTATGCCGAAGACCTTTTGTTTTATTCATTATTAGTAGGATGTTGCTGCTGGTGTTGTTAGTTTCTTTTCTTAAACCCCATTATATGAGGTTCTTCTTTCTGTTTTTCGTCGATCTGAAACAGAATTAAGGATGGGAAAAGAAAAGAAAAGAAAGGACAAAAGATACTTTCAAGGTTTAGAATTTATTTCTAGGTTCATAGCTATTTCATAGAGAGGAGATTTTCTCCTGAGCCATATAACGTGTGTATCCAGTAACCGTCTGCGTTTGAAGAGATCTTTTTTCTGGTATGAAATGGCTTTTTTTCTGCGAATACCCAGAGGGTTCTTCCTGTCTGAAGACTCCTAGAAGATTATTATTTTCTAATTTAATTTAATTCAATTTTAATTCTAATCCTAATTTTATCTTAATACCCACAAAGGTCAGGAAAATATGAAGGACAAGGCAATTTTCCTCAACCGAGTTTTTCTAAGATATCTTTAGTCAATTGAGTTCTGTGGGAACGGGTATTATTATGATGGACGATGGCTCCTTTTCTGTTGTCCAGAGCTGTTTTCAAACAAAGTTGATTGCAATTAAGTAAGATTAGAGGTGATTGTTTGATTATTGTCTAACAATTTGTAATTGTTTGATTATTTTTGTGATATAAGGCGTGCTGTAATCCACCACTTAAATTTATAGACTAAGCGAGGTCACATGATTTAAACCCCAGCCAATCAACAGCCCGAATACGTGATTAGTTAACTATTTAATCACTGATATTAACAGCCGTTCATTTGCACTTTATTCGACATTGACAAACGGACCTGCAACACTGTAGAACACAAAGGAACAACCGAAGTCTCCTGCCTGACATTAAGAAACGCCAAGGAACAACCAAAGGATCATACCCAACATTAAAGGACACCAAGGAGCAACCAAAGATTTCTTCACTAAGGATTGCGTTCTGTTTAACACAAGGGATATCCGCTAGTTCTGTGCAGATACTGGATGCTGCGTAGGGGACATCCTGAGGACAATGAATGATAGGAACGGTTAGCGAGAGATTTACGTGGGTACCCGTGCTACTAGTGCGAGATTATCATTATATATACATAAACTCTATTCATATGTACGTTTGAATTCTCTATTTCTGTTGAAATTTATCACGTAAATATTTGATATTATTATTATTATTATTATTATTATTATTATATTATATATATATTATATATATATATATATATATATATATATATATATATATATTAATATATAAGTTACGGTACTGTCACATGAGCTGTGCTTGGTTACTCCCATTTTCTGGGGTATGCTATTTGTTTGAAAAAATTGCAAAGGCAAGAAACTGTCAGTAACCAAGTGAACATTTCATTATGAAATATTTACTTTTCCCTCGTTGAAGCAAAATTATATATATATATATATATATATATATATATATATATATATATATATATATATGTAGAATTAAACAAAAGACACATCTCCTGTTTAACAATTTTATTTTTTTATCTTTTCGAGTTTTCTGGCTGTTTGGGTGGAATTCGTGGATAAGTCCACCAAAGTTCAGGTCCCAAGTACTTTCGGCATTCGAAGTGCCATCATCAGGGGTGATGTGTTCCAGTTTTTAAAAAATTATATTAATGTCGAGGCTGGAAGGAGAAGAATTGGTGAGAAAGGTGTTATAGTACTCGGGACCTGAACTTTGGTGGACTTATCCACGAATTCCACCAAACATTAAAAAGTTGGCCAGAAAACTCGAAAAGATAAAAAATAAAATAATTAAACAGATGTGTCTTTTGTTTAATTCTACATGTATAAATGAAAGAATGCTGCCTAAATACACACACACACACACACGCGCGCCACACACACACACACACGCGCACACACACACACACATATTATATATATATATATGTTGAAATGAAAAATAAAGCAAAGAAAATATTGAATGGATGAGATAGGATTTATTTTATCTTATTTTACTGACACGTGTTTCGGCCAGGAGTTTATCCATGCATACACGTATTCTATGTATTTTTATTTTAAAATAAAATAAAATGAATCCTATTTTATATATTCAACATTTTCTTTCATTTATTTTTCATTTCAACATACCGTAGGATTCGTTTCAATTTTCAACTATAATATATATATATATATATGATGAGGCCTAATAGGCCGAAATGTACATACAGAGTTTGATTTTTCTCGATTTGTTTAGCTATACATTTAATAGGTATTCCCGCCTAATTCATTATTAATTAATTAATTTTCAAAATTAGGTACGACTCCAATTAAGCACTTATTCTCCCAAAAATTATCGGCAAAAAGCCATTCAAAACAAACCGTGTTTACATATATATATATATATATATATTGCATATATATTTATACATCATTGTACACACACACACACACACACACACACACACACCACATATATATATATATATATATATATGTATATTTTGAACCAGAATTCTCTGATACGGTTTCCTAAACCGGCTCTACAAGTACGAACTTTGAACTTTTTAAATGTCTATTAATCCGCCTCATTGTGTTTCTCTTTCTTTTTTCAATAGTCAAAATTGTAACTTGTTTGATTTTTCTTTTTCTTTTTTAAAGTAATGTCACTAATCTTCTTATTATAATGGAGATTGTGGACTTGTCTCTATGTAACCGAAACTATATTACTATACAAGTCACAATTCCCTTTGTTATTTACACCACATTCTCCATGATTTTATTTTTTTATTTAAAACTCAATTATTAATAAAATTGTTTTACATCATTAAGACTGTTAACCATATCACATATATTTACCGCATACCCACTTGTACGGTCAGGCACAAAGTCCCTTAACGTGGGACCACCACAAGCCGAAGCTCATGGGGTGGCGGTTGAAAAATTGCGTCATCCCGTCGGCATTCCCCCCAAGGGGCGCCTCAGGCACTGGGCAATAAACCCACCCTGCCCCTTTAAATCGAGGGGGCAGGTGTTGCCTAGGGGGATGGCCCCCTGGGATCGATGCCGTTAATTATCAATGTCCAGAGCAAAGCCACTTGACATATCAACAATTAATCACATGCAATTGTCAACAAATAGAGGTTTACAGTATGAATTGGCGAAGCAAATTTGCATAATGATCTTAAAAATTTGATTTTAATAAATATATGCTTAGATTATTGATTTCTAATTGTTTGGTATTATCTTATGAATATGAGCAAAAATCTCTTCAATAAATCTTTAAAAGAAATCCCTTAACAAGAAGAAATGATTGTAATTTTATTCTTTACTTCCTATTTTAACTAAACAGTTAAACTAGGAAAATTACCATGAAAGACGGGAGTAACGGAAAATGTTGGAAGAGATAGTTTCAAAGTTGTTCTATTTTCAATCATACCCCTTCTGTTCAAAATCTTTTTATCTACATTCTTATTCAGTTCATTAGCCTTTCTAATTAATATGATATTTTATATATAATTTAAGCTAATAATATTGCACCCGGGGTGCATTATATTTTGCTAGTATATATACTATATAATAATTATTATATATAATATATATATATATTATGTTGTATTTTAGGGGTCTACGTATGCTTCTTTCGGTATAATTTTATGTTGTTTTTTTTAAAGTTGGGCGTTATCACGAAGCATCTAAAATTAAAGGTTAATAACTCGATGTTATGGAGTATTGGATTCACTTTATTTTTTTATTATTAAAATTATTAAATTTAGTTATTGAAACTAAAATGGATTCTAAAATTACAAACTCACGGGAGGGGACTGAACGCTGACATCGGAATTACTCCGATTATTAATAATTTTTTACAGACGCTGCCGCTGTCAATAACAACAGAGACAAAAGCTCCGTTGAACAGGAACAACAGTCATTGATATAAGGTATCTAACGAAATAATAAAATTCGAAGGCAATACCAATGGCGTAAAAAATAAAGACAAAAAGATGTTTATATGTCTAATCGATTTCAAGCGAAGCTTTATCATCAGAGATTTATTTTCAGAAATGACAGTGCTTATGTTTTTTTTATTTGTGTGGTTTATTTAATTTCTCTTCCTTATTTCCTTTCCATCTTTTTTTTTCCCTCTCTTTCTTCTTCTCCTCCTTTATTGAAGGCGAATACTGTAATTTCTTATTTCTCTCTTTCTTTTTTTTCTTTCTTTAAAAGTTTGTTCGAGAACAAGGCTGGACATCCGGTAAGATGTTGCAATATATTATTTTATTTACTATTTTTTTTTCATTTCTTTGTGTGTTATTATTTATTCTTTATTTCCCCCCCCACACTTTTTCCTTAAATATTTATTAATAGTTTCTAGATTGACCGTAATCCTAACAGTGTATTATGTGTTAAAGAAATAGTGTCATGGTTTAAAAATAATGTCATGTAAAGGAGTTAATAGTATGTCAATTTGTTAAATTTAATCGTAATAATTTTTTTAATTTCTCTATTATTTCTTTTCATTCTCAATCATCCCATCAACTTATATATATATATATATATTTAATTTTAATTAAAAAAAAAAAAAAAAAAAAGAAAAAAAAGCTATATATGAAACGTGTAAATTTAGTTAACCGTGTATCTGAGTTTAATTCTAATCTATTGAAGTTGGTAGGTTTAAAATTTATGAATAGGGAAATTATATATATATGAGGAGAACATGTTACTAAATAAAACTAAACCTATATATGGAACGTGTAAATTTAGTTATTATGTTCTTTTGTTTAATTCTAATCTATTGTTTATATTGGACCTAATTTAGCTATAATAAACTTTCTCTAATTCTGAGATTACCAATGTGGTATTATAGCCTCTATCTTAACTGAAAAATTGTTGTCCTTATTTTTTGCATTTGATTAGGTGTTTATTGGAATGAGGATGCACATGTGGTGGATGTGTCCTTGATTCTAATGTGAGGGGTCTAATTGTACTACCTATGTAGAAATTATGGCATTTGGAGCAGTTAGACGGTAAATTGTATAGGTCTTGTGGCATAAGTTAGGGTCTTTATTGGGCAGTTGGTTGAGTGGCATGGTTCTCTGTTAATAACATTTTTATGTTTTATTGTTTAGATGTTGGTCGCGATATAGAATAAATTAATAACAACAAAAGAATGAAAAAAAAAGTTAAAATAAAATATATAATTGAAGCGAAAACATTATGCCTTTTGTAATTCAAATATTGATTTATGATATTTAATCTATTTGAAATTTAAGGGGAGAATGGTTGTTTTTATTTTATTGTTTTTGAATTTTGACATCAATCCTAATATGTAATTTATTATGATATTTTAAATATATAATTAATATATATTTAATCTATTTAAGTTTAAAAGAAAAAGAGAAAAAAAGTACTCATAAAGATATTTTCTTAAAAAAAAAAAATAATAAAAAGAATCATTTATTTTTTCTGATCATACTAATACATAATTTAGATAATCTTTTTATTTACTTATTTACTATAAAAAAATAATTGTTAAATTAGAGAACCAAAGGATTAAAAGGGGAAAAAAAAAGGAAAAAAGAGAAATAACACAAAAAAAAGAAAGGAGGGAGAAGAATAAGAAATGAAAGGTGAAAGCGAAACAAAAGCTAAGTATGTAAAAGAAATTTTCTATTAACGGTTTTTATTATTTGTTCATTTTTGATTTTGAAATTTATGACATCCTCACACGGGTTGCACTCACATGCAACACACATGCAACATCTTACCGGATGTCAGCCTTGTCTCAACAAACTTTTAAGAAGAAAAAAAAAGAAAGAGAGAAATAAGAAATTACAGTTTATTCGCCCATTCATAAAGAGGAGAGAAAGAAAGAGAGGGAAAAAAAGGAGAGGAAAGGAAATAAGAGAGGAAATTATAACCACACCAATAAAAAAAACATAAGCACGTCATTTCTAAATAAATCTCTGATGTAAAGCTTCGCTTTGAAATCGGATTAGACATATAAACATCTTTTGTCTTTATTTTTTTACGCATTGTATTGCCTTCGGAATTTTATTTATTTTATATATATATATTATATTATAATATATATATATAGCTGTGTCAAAAAAGTATAAGAATTTTTGTACTTTTTGACAAACCTTGTATTTTGAAAAAGTAACGTTTCATTCATTCTTCATTTCTATCTCGGAAAATACAGGTTTAAAATCTGTACTTTTTATTGACACCTTGTATTCTACAGTTTATTGTTCTTTGTAATATAGCTTCAATCTCGATACGTTTTTGACACACCTTGTATTATATAATATATATATATATATATATATATAAGTGCTAATTGGAGTCGTACCTAATTTTGAAATTAATTAATTTAATAATGAATTAGGCGGGAATACCTATTTAAATGTATGGCTAAACAAATCGAGGAAAATCAATCTCTGTGTTATGTCATTTCGCATATTAGGCCTCATTCAGCCAGAGCTATAGATCGGAAGACCGCCCTGTGCGTGATTTGAAACCGGACTGCCAAGCTGACGGCCGATCTCATAAACCCTACACTAAACGAACTTCTTATTTTATGATTTGTTTTAGAGTAGGTTAATACCTCTTCTAGTGACTTTTATTTACACGACGATATGATAAGTTGTAAACAAGGTTTGTTTAGAATGCTTTTGCCCGATATTTTTTGGAGAATAAGTGCTTAAGTGGAAGTCGTACCTAATTTTGAAAAATTAATTAAAATAATGAATTTAGGCGGGAATACCTATTAAATGTATAGCTAAACAATCAGAGAAAAAATCAATCTCTGTATGTAATTTCGGGCCTATTAGGCCTCATCAGCAGAGCTATAGATCGGGAGACCGCCCTGTGCGTGATTTGAACCGGACTGCCAAGCTGACAGGCCGATCTCATAACCCTACACTAAACGAATTCTTAGATTTTATGATTGTGTTTAGCAGTAGGGAATATAACCTACTCTAAACAAATCATAAAATCTAAGAAGTTCGACTTAGCGTACGACTCCAATTAAGACTTATTTCCCAAAAATTATCGGCAAAAGCCTTTCTAAACAAACCTTGTTTACAATATATAATATATATATATATATGTACACACAGCACATCAAACTAATCCTAAAGATGATTAAAAAATAAAAAAGGTGCGTTAGCATTTATTTTTTATTGATTTTTTTCCTAGAAATTGTATTAGACACTGTTAAATTAGTCACATTGGGAACTTTGATATTTAATTCATTTCTTTGGAGTTGAATGAAAATTAAACTTGGTTAAAAGGGGTGCATCAAAGTAAAGAGCTAAAGAAACCATGACATAGTGAATGAATAAGAGTTGAATAAGGATGATTATAAATAAATGCTAACGCACCCTTTTTTTAATTTTTCGATCATCTTTAGGATTAGTTTGATGTGGTTTTTTTTTTAATCATTAATGTTTTCAGTTTTAAGATCAAATTATTTACAAAATACAAGGCAGTTATTATGTATAGGATATTGAATTCTATTATTAAACCCACACAAATAAATACCAGAAAAATGATTGGTAAACTGAAGATCCAGGTCTCTTCGGTCAGAATGAGATTTTCGTTAACAACAACAACAACAATAATAATAATAATAATAATAATAATAATAATAATAATAATAATTGGGATTTCAAATAAAGACGGATCACCCTATCCCAGCCAGGAGACTAGACCTAGTATTGATTAACAAAAAAAAAAAAAAAGAGAGAGAAAAAGAGAACTTGTCAACTGGTAGATTTTGAGGTTCCAGCAGATCACAGGGTGAAGATGAAAGAAAACGAAAAGATGGACAAATACTTTGACCTTGCCAGAGAATTGAAAAAGCTGTGGAATATGACGGTCAGCGTGATACCAATTGTAGTTGGTGCATTTGGAACGGTCCCAAAAAACTTGGAAAAAAGACTGGATGATCTGAAAATCAGAGGAAGAATTGAGACCATCCAAACAACTGCATTGCTGCAATCGACTAGAATACTCAGAAGAGTCCTAGAGACCTGAGGAGACTTGCTGTCACTCAGACTCCAGTGAACTACCATTAGCTCACGCTGGTATGAAAAAAATAAGGAGTGAAATAATAATAATAATAATAATAATAATAATAATAATAATAATAATAATAATAATAATTTGCAGTTCCAGCAGATCACAGGGTGAAGCTGAAGGAAAACGAAAAAATGGATAATCTGCCATAATACTCAGAAGAGTCATGGAGACCTGAGGAGACTTGCTGTCACTTAGACTCCAGTGAAAGACCATAATCTAATGCTGATGTGAAAACTCAAAAGGAGTAAATATAATAATAATAATAATAATAATATAATAATAATAATAATCTAATTTTAATTTCATTAAATAGAAATAGGTTACCATGAATAAGAAATAAAATTTCTAGCATATAAAAAACTAATAGGCAACACAGATAAAACTTGGCTCTCTTTGATAGACTACCACCCTATCGTCCCCACCATTTACGGTCTCCCCAAAACACACAAACCAGGGATTCCATTAAGACCCATAATTTCGGGAATTGGAACTGCCCCTCATAAAATTGTTAAATCTCTAGCTAAAATATTAACCCCCCTCTTAGGTACAGTTAGCAAATCTCACATAAAAAATTCGAATAGCTTAATTGAAAAAATAAGAAATATAAACATGAACAACAAATGTCTAGCAAGCTTAGATATTAAATCACTTTATACAAGTATCCCGGTTGACAAATGCATTACTCGTTTAGAAAACCATCTCAACAAAATCAATATTTCATTTCCATTAACTATTAACAAGATAGTCCAAATTTACAGACTTTGTACTAGAAATTGTTTTTTCCAATTTAACGGAACTTTTTACAAACAGAAGTTCGGGTTGCCTATTGTGTCACCTTTGAGTGGCGTACTGGCGTGCTTATTCCTTGAATTCTTAGAATCCGGTCCCTTTCAATATATTTTACCTAATAACTCTAATTTTTTCCGTTACATTGACGACATTTACCCGAAAAACTGTAATTTAACTAATATCATTGACAAACTAAATGATGTGGAACCCTCCACGTCCCCACCAAGATTAGAAATGGAACCGTCGGTCCCAATGATGCACTGAGAAACACGTATGGTTCCTCTATAGGCGAGCATCTAATAAATCTTATTATAATGGAGATTGTGTGTTTTTCTGTCTGTAACCGAAACTATATTACTACTCAAGTCACAATTCCCTTAATTATTTACCTCAAATTCTCCATGATTTCATTCTTTTAAACCTTCAGTTATTAATAAAAATTGTTTTACATTATTAATACTGTTGACTATATCTACGTACTAATAACATGCAATTGTATTTATATATACAACAAAATAGCGGTTTACAGTTTGAACGAGAAGGCTAATTTGCATATTGATATTTAAAATGTAATTTTAATAAATATGGGCTTGGTATTATTGATTTCTAATTGTTTGGTTTTATCTTAAGAAATATAAACAAAAATCTCGTGTATAAATCATAAAAGAAATTTATTTACAAGAAGAAATAACTGTAATATTATCCTTTACTTCCTATTTTAACTAAATAGTTAAATTAGGAAAATTTACCAATGAAAGATGGGAGTAAAGGAAAATGATGGAATAGTTAGTTTCAAATTGTTCTATTTTTCGATTATACCCCCTCTGTTGCAGATCTTTTTATCTGCATTCTCATTTAGTTTCATTAGCCTTTCTAATTTAATACGATATTTCATTACATTAAAACTTAAATACTTGCACCCGGAGGGTGCATACATTTGCTAGTAATCCTAATTGTGCCAACTTATTTAGTGCTGACTGGTTCTCGGTTGAAAGCGGATCACACTCATTCTATCACCTCAAAATATTGGAGACATATATTCTAACCAGTAAGCCTTCTCTTTGTAAGCAAAGGGAGGGCTTACTCGGTTTGAATATCATCAACATTTAGATCTTCTCCCCCTGTTTTGAGGTGTAGAAAAGGAGAAAAAAGAGAAATTGTCTTATTCCTTTTTTTGCTTTTTTTTGTACTTGTCCCATTTACTTAATATTTTATTTTTTATTATCCTCGATATTTAGCTCTGTTGAGCGAGGATCGAAACATGTTAGCTAACAACTCGTTTTTACTCTCCCTTTACCCTCTTCTATAGTATAACAAAGAAGAAAAATATTTGTTTCTTATTTTTCTCCTTACAATGAATCTTTTAAGAGGTCTATTTACAGCAGTAATAAAATTTTGTACCCACCAAAAAATTTTTTTATATATATATATAATAAATAATGTCCCAATTGTAGGAAATAAATTACAATTTGGTCCTCTGTAGAGTAAAAAAAGGGGGAAAAACTTGAGAAAGGAGACATTTAACGTCACTTACTAAGTGGGTTAGCTTAAAATGATTCTAATAAATCCTTCTTTATAATAACATTCATGCATTATCAGTGGGCTAAGAAAAAAAATCTTTGTATTGAGAAGATTAAGATTAAGATTTGTACCCCCCAAAAATTTATATATATATATATATATATATATATATATATATATATATATATATATATAACCAATCTATTCAAATGTATTTCATGTATTTCATGTATTTCTATTCACCAGTCAGTTAATGTTTGTCATTCATCTTCATGCAATAAGTAAATAAACACATCACACCATATCATACCACACCATGTCAATGGTATATCCAACATTATTAAAACATTTCCGGTAGACGACCCCCTTCCATTTCTTCCGTTCTTGTTTTGCTCTGTCGCCTGGCCAGAGGAGACTTCTTCCACTTGGCTGTAGCAGACAAGTCTGTGTGCGTGTATGTGTGTGTGTGTGTGTGTGTGTGTGAGTGAGAGAGAGAGAGAGAGAGAGAGAGAGAGAGAGAGAGAGAGAGAGAGAGAGCGCGAACAAACAAGTGCGCTTTGTTTTCTTAAGTGTTTCACTACGTCAAAACAGACTGTCCAACCTAGATCTTAACTCTACTGCATGCGCCCGAATCATACGAGCTAGCATAAATGTTTTTTTTTTTTAAAATTGATTTCCTTGACGACCGCTGAGTTTGGAAATCAAAAAATAAATAATGTCCCAATTCTAGGAAATAAATGACAAAATTATACAACTAAAATTTGTTGGGGAATAAGTAGAAGTACCTCATAGAAAAAAAAACTGGTGACACATTTTGGAGAAAGGAACTACAACCTATTGCTACATCGAAGAGAATTTGGACCATATTACCTTTAGGCACCCCTTTTTTATCTCGATTAAGAAAGGACATGTTTTTCATTTACACCGCCAATATCCGGTTGTTTGTTAGGGGTTAGGGTTAGGGGCTAGGGTTAGGGGTTAGTTACGTAATTTAAAAAAATCTAAAAATCGTCTGTTAAAACAACCGGATATTGATGGTGTAAATGAAAAACATATCCTTTCTTAATTGAGATAAAAAAAGGGGTGCCTAAAGGTCATATGGTCCGAGAATTTAATATACAAAAAAGCATAAAAATGTACAATAGGTAGGCAAGTATAAAACAAGAAAGATGGTTCAAGGAGTTCATTGTCCAAGGTTTAGTTTGGTTAGGTTGGATTTAGATCAGGACGGTTAAATGTTACAGAGAATATACTTGCTTGGACTTAACTGTTCGAAAGTTCTAGCAACTTGATCTTGGTGGCTCGGATGAAATGAAGTAGTAACCGTTAGGTTGTAGGTTCTCGGCTCCCTTGGTGATGGAAGAAGGCACTGCCTTTGATCTTTGCCGCTTTGGGCTTGTAACAATGCTACTTCGAGAAATGGCAAAACAGAATGCAACCCTTTGTCCTCACATGACCTTCAGGAAGGTCATGATTTGTCTATCATTCTTGTTTTATACTTGTTTACCTATTATAGAGTCTTATTCTTTTTGTACATTAAATTCTCTTCGTCGTAGCAAAAGGTTGTAGTTCCTTCTTCAAAAGCTGTCACCAGCTTTTTTTTTTCTGCGCGATACTTCTACTTATTCCCCAACAAATTTTAGGGGTATAATTTTGTAATTTATTTTCAACAATTGGGATATTATTATTTTTTTTTCAAAACTGAATATTTATTGGTTGTTGACACTCAGTCACCGCCTTCTAGTACCTGTATCATAAAAAGAGGTGGGTGTTTACCATAAGAAAAAGTTTAATAATAAAGTCGGGACAATCATATAATTGCATGACCAACCGATTGATCGGATGCATCCTCTCCGACTGCCCGTCAAGCCAAAGTAAGGGCCGAAGTGGATTGTTATATACTTATTTACTAAGCTTAGCTTAGATGTGCCACAAGGCCAAATTATGGTGCGCCCAGTGAGAATCGAACTCACTAACAATGGTCTGCGAATCTAGTTTGCTAACCAATACACCACAGGAGGTGCCCGAAAATTATGTTCAGGTTTCGGTGAGAATTGTTTTTTTTTTATCACGGTAACTCTTAGTACCCGGATCACAGACCGCTCAGATACCACAATCTAGTCCTCAGGCATTATTGGTCGCCACCACAAGTCGGTATAAGAAAAAAATTATTTGATAAAGATTATGGTTTCTCTGAATGTTTGAGATGAGGATTGATGATTAGTATTATCTGCGTTATTCGGACTATTGTCCCCATCTTTATTGTTATTTGTACAACGTTTCGGTCGATATGCCCTCCGGCCTTCTTCAAGTATTTCTTGTCGGACTCGGGAACCTTCTTTTCGAACTCGGGAACTTTATTGTCGTAATCGGGAGCCATCATGGAACATTGAACCTAGCCCTTTATTCAGTCCACGGGGGCATCCTGTTCTCATTCCGCTAACCATAGCTGGGGTAGGAGTTGGTTTAATTATTTTTCTATGTTACTGCCGCTGCTCAGGATTGAACCCGTAATCCAGAGATAACTGTCACTTAGAACTGTCTTAACCTAACTACCTTATCCACTAGGCCATGTGTACAAATAACAATAAAGATGGAGAGAATAGTCCGAATAACGCAGATAAGATTATGGTTTTTATCTTAAAATATGTACATATAGTACGTAAGTAAGTAAAAGTAAAGTCGTCGGGGTGGCCTAAAGTCGGTATCAACCAGACAGCGAGGGAGTCTATCCTCTTTTCACTAGCGCTAGACCAAGGAGATTGTTTTTTTAGCGTCTGAGGTGGAGAACCACACATACCACCAGCTTCTCACTTTACCGCACAGATCCCTGTGCTACTCATACGCTGAGTTGGCGAGGACCGGAACCTGGAATCTTGTGGTTCCTAGTGGGACGCTCTACCGACTGAGCTATACCGACTCTTATCGTCCTAAATCCACAGTTATCTCATCTCGCAAACCATTGCTAGTTTAATGCCCTCCATAATTTATCGCTCTGTATTGTGTCCATCTGTTTATCGTTATGTCAGTGTTTGTCAACCGGGGTCCAAATCGACCCTGGGGGCCATGTAAGATTACTGGGGGTCCATACACAAAAATACCAAATTGGGGGTCCACGGTGATATTTTAGTGGTCCATAGAGTAATTCTAATTTAAATCAATTGTTATCATTGAAAAATAAATTTACACAGTAATCTACGTCATATTAAAATACTAAAAGTTGAAATATTCATGTATTCATGTTTTTATCCAGTTAAGTAAAAGTAAAACTCTACATTTGAGTATCGTAAATTTTAAGTTACTTAGAACAAACGTAGGTGAAAACCACCCAACTTTTTTTTAGGTAGCAGGTAGTGATCTTATATATATATATATATATATATATATATATATATATATATTCCAACCCCTCCGCACGAGCAGGATGTGACACAAGGTCAATTTCTTAAGCGGTTTGAATTCGGAGTTTTCCTTCTCCTAGACCGGTTGCCTAACCAAGGTTAAAGAGCCCAGTCTGCCCTACTATTTACCCATAGCTGGAAGGAGAGTAGGATTCATACCTTTCCCAAGGGTATTAGCGCTAAGTGAAATGCAATTACCCCACCCAGGATTTGAACTCGGGACGACGAGTCCATTTCCCATGACTTTAACCATTACACCATGCGCATCCTAGGTAGCGATCTTATATGTTTGCATTTATTATAAATACCCCCCCCCCTCTCTCTCTCTCTCTCTCTCTCTCTACCAGGTTTTAATGATCTCTAGCAGAAACATTATACAATCGAAATGGAAATTATTAAGTATTACATTGTCTGATACAGTATTACATTATTATGTATTACATTGTCTTATACAGAAACAGAAACATTATACAATCGTAATTGAAATTATTAAGTACTAGCAAAAGTACACGGTCCATGACCGGAAAAAAAATTTTTTAAGAACTTTTGTTCATTTAAAGATTTTAGTCCAACCCACCCCCCAAAAATTTACAGTTCGTACTAAATTACAAAACAAACGCATTCAAAAATGTTGACTTATTAGTAGAAATAGAGCGGATATTTGAAATGACTGATGATATAGGCAGTAGGCAAGCTCCTTCTGCTGGCGTATCAGCAAGAGCAGCTCTACGATGCTTTCTGAAAATCGTTTGATTTTTGTTTAATTAATTAATCATATCCGTTAATCAGTAAAGATCAATAACCAAATTTGGTATTTCTTAGTTGAAGGATATTAATATGTAAGCAAGATTTCGAATCTGAGTGACTCCTCTTTTTGGAGTTATAGGTCGACACGTACATACCAAACTTTCTTTTATATATATAGATTACATTGTCTTATACAGTAATGCTTCTAAATATTTTAACACGCTGACAATTTGCTACTAATCGCTTGTTTTTTTTAATTTTAATTTTTTAATTTTTTAAGTTAATGACAGGAACATTACGCAAGAAGAACCAAATTCTATTACAACTAATGATGTTGTTAGCCCTGTCGATTGAGGCTTTAGAATACACTGACTGCACCTCCCCTCTCTCTTTTTTTCTCTCTCTCTCTTTCTCTCTCGGAATGACAAAGTTTAAAGAGAGATTATAATCTCTTTAATTTACGTTGAGGGCTTAAGGGGCTCAGAACCAATTACTCACTTAGGCCTATTTTTATTTGTTATTTATGTTTATTTGCAATAGATTAGTTTTCCTTCAAATTCATTTACTATTTCTTTAATGTTTGATACAATTCCTTTATTATTCATTAGTGAAAAATATAAGAAGTTTTTTTCACGTGGAATAGTTACTGGGACCACAAAAATTAAAAGGAAAAGTGGTTGATGCGTTAAAAAAGCACTAAGAACTATTGCATTAAGTGTTACAATAGCCAACCGTTCCAGTTGAGTTAACACTTTATATGGCCTTAGTTTAGCCTGTAAAGTAATACAGAACACACTCCTTATTAATAGATTATAAAAAGTCATGGTTTTATATCTATTGTCAATTGTAATCATTTAATTACATAAAGAGGAGTCTGAATCAGAGGTGCAAAAAATAGGAAAAAATAATAATTAAAAATTATACAATTATAAAGATAATTACTCCTAAATTATACTCTGTCAGCATTTGGTGCGTATATGAGTAAGAATGACTAATTCTCTTCTTAGTAAAGTTCAAAGAAAGTAAAATGATTGGACTATTCAGATCCGGTTTTTTTAGTTCTTAAAAATAAAAGATACACACTAGTTTTGTATATGGCGGCGCGTGGTCTAATTATTAGAGTCGTAGGAAATGGACTCGTCGACCCGAGTTCAATTCCTGGACGAAGCTGTTTGCATTTCACATGGCGCTTATACCATTGGGAAAGGTGTGAATCCAATTCTCCCTCCAGCTATTGGTAAATAGCTAGGCAGACTGGACTCTTTAACCATGGCTAGGTAACAAGTCTAAAAGAAAGAAAACTCTGACTTTAAACCTGTTAAACTCCGCTTAGGAAATTGACCTTGTATCGCATCCTGCTCGTGCGGAGTGGTTGGTATATATATATATATATATATATATATATATATATATATATATATACACTAGCTCTGTTTCTGTTTCAGATTGTTCCCTTATTAGTCATTAGCTTTGATTACGCTTACTGTGTCCCCTACAGAGGTGTATACCCACTCTCACAAAGAAAGTACAGGGTATGACACTATGTATCGGATGGTGAGGTTCCAGTTCTGAAGATCTGGAGAGGGTGGAGTGTTGCATCAGTAAGTAATTACTGATGATAATATGGATTAAGGGGGGTTAAACCGAACTTAACAGACCTAAATTCCACAATTGTATGTTACCCTGTCGAAAGAAAAAAAAATACCAAAAAATCAGAGAATAAATAGAATTTAATGAAATTTTCAGTGTTGATATATTAATGAATGAAAGATATAATGTTATTTTACTTAAAAACGTTTACATTTTTTCAGGTCAGTTAACTTTATACCACGTATATTTGAGAATCTGTGTTACGCCTTAAAGATACGAGGTTCAAAGTTAACTGACCTGGAAAAATGTAAAAGTTTTTAAATAAAATAACTAGTGCATTATATCTTTTATTCATTAATATATCAACACTGAAAATTTCATTAAATTCGGTTAATTCCCTGATTTTTTATATTTTCTTTCTTTCAGTGGGGTGACATATGATGGTGGAATTTAGGTCCGTTAAGTTCGATTTAACCATTTAGGATTATGCCCCTCGTTGTTGGGTGTGTGTTGTACCCTTTCATTGCCATTAATCCCAGGTAAACTCTGACCTGGAGTAGTACATGTAGTAGTACATGTTAGGGTCCCATATATGGATCAAATTTAAAATGATTTCGAATTCGATTAGAATACTTGATGCCATATGATTGTAAATTGTTTGTATGGAGATTCCTAGTTGGACTATCTATCGACTGAGCTAAACTAGCTCTATAGATTACATTTTCTTATACAAGCTTGTAGTGATTACCTCGAATTATGTTGTTCGTTGTTACTTTATTCCTTTAAAAAAATCATTTTATATCTATCTATCTATCTATCTATCTATCTATCTATATATATATATATATATATATATATATTGTGTATTTTGGCAGCAAATTATTCTCAAGGCATGTGTTATTGAACAACACGGAGTATTCTTTTTTCATTTTTTGTATAGATATTTTTTCCAGTCTTCTGGCCATCCTTTTTGAATCTGGATCGAGTTGATTCGAGACATCCGACAGAATGAGGTAAAATAAGGAATGAAAGAACAAAACTCAGACAAAAATGTGTAGTATATTTCGCTAGAATATTGAATTCAGCTTCTTCTTTTATTGAATCATTAGGATCATACAAGTGTTTTATAGAAGGGGGAAGTAGATAGGTGGGTAAGTTTGTAGTGAGTGTAATTCCCCCTTCTATAAAACACTTGTATGATCCTAATGATTCAATAAAAGCAGAAGAAGCTAAATTCATATTCCAGCGAAATATACTCCACATTTTTTGTCTGGGTTTTGTTTTTCATTCCTTATTTTACCATATATATATATATATATATATATATATATATATATATATATATATATATGATCGTATTTATCTAGGTGCGTATGTGAAAGTCTGTTTGTAAGTACCTTGTTAGAATGTCTGAAGGTCACTATGTGCGTGCGTCCCCTACGAAACTGAAACCACATATACAATTTCTTGATTCTCTTTGTTGGTCACACCATCAGCCGTTAGTTGATGGCAACAAGAGAAGGAGAGTGTGGGGCGATAGAGCAAACGTACAGAAATGGCCTACTTCTTTTTTTTTTTTTCCAGTATCTAACTCTCTATTGTACCGGGGAATAGTAATGATTTATTTTCCGGCTTAAAACCACAATGAATTTCGCTGCAGTTTTTTAAAAGTAGGGAGTGCCCCTAAGAGGAAATTCACATAGTTGGGTGTTTATATTTTTTTTCACTCAGGACTCCCGGATTTAATATATTACACTCTTTTTTGCGTTTTTATAGTTATCGTCTGTTTGGAGGGTAGTATGCAAACCAGATCTAGTCTGGTAGATAAGAAGGTGGACCTAGAAAAATTGTTACCAAGCTAAATTTGGTATTTTGTGAAAGCTTAGGGTATCATCTTTTGAAATTTGAAAACTCCTCTTTTTGACCTCTTTGGGGTGGGTGGGTGGTATGCAAACCAGATCTAGTCTGGTAGATAAGAAGGTGGACCTAGAAAAATTGTTACCAAGCTAAATTTGGTATTTTGTGAAAGCTTAGCGTATCATCTTTTGAAATTTGAAAACTCCTCTTTTTGACTCCTTGGGAGAAAATTTGGTTGCAAATCGTCGTCAAAATTCAAACGGAAACTTATTTGGTGGTGATCTATGACAGTTTAACTACAGTTTATGAATGAACTTTTTTGCGAATTGGATTACGATTTAGGGATTTGGAGATTAAGAAGGTTTTTTAATTACGTATTGCTTAAAAAAAAAACAACAAAAAACCCAAATTACTTGTTGAAAAATATTTTTTTAAAACCAAGTTTAATTGAAATTATACATTGCAATACTAACAAACACAACTGAGACTAATGTGTCTACCGCTGGATTCAATAATTAATTTCAATGGTTAATCAAATATATAGTAATTTAGTTTTTTTAAAAAGCAATACGTAATTAAGTAAAGTCGACGGGGCGGCCTAAAGTCGGTATTAGCCAGTCAGCGAGGGAGTCTATCCCCTTTTCAATAGCGCTAGACCAAGGAGATTGTGTTAGCATCTGAGGTGGAGCGCCACACCTACCAGCAGCTCCTTACTTTACCGCACAGATCCCTGTGCTACTCATACGCTAAGTTGGCGGGGACCGGTATTGAACTAGGAACCTTGTGGTTTCTAGCCGAACGCTCTACCAACTGAGCTAACCCGGCCCCAAAACAACCTTAATTCCCAAACCCCTAAACCGTAACACAATTCGCCAAAAAGTTCATTCATACACTGTAGTTAAACTGTCATGGATCACCACCAAATAAGTTTCCGTTTTAATTTTGACCGAATTTCTTTGTTGTTGGGGAAGGGGGAGGGGGATATGCAAACCAGATCCCGTCTGGTAGATAAGAAAGTGGACCGGGAAGAAAATTGTTACTAAGCTAAATTTCGTATTTTTTGAAATCTTAGTGTATTCTCTTTTGAAATATTGAAAACTCCTCTTTTGGGGAATTTTTTTTTTTTGGTGGGAGGGGGGGAATGCAAACCAGGTTAGATTAATCTTGTACTGCCTTGCACAATTTCTCACATTAGTCCTGCCTATGCGTAGCTTTGGTCTGCTTTTGTAACGATGCGAATACCTGCTTTGTATTTAAAAATGTAGAAACTGTAAAGAAATGTTAATTGATTGATTCTATGGTATGTCAGACCTTGTTGAGTCATTTACTCTTTTTTGCGAGCAATTATTGTTGTATACCGTATATTATATTATATCTTATTATAATGGAGATTGTGTGTTTTTCTGACTGTAACCGAAACTATATTACTACTCAAGTCACATCACAATTCCCTTAATTATTTACGTCAAATTCTTTCATTCTTTTAAACCTTCAGTTATAAATAAAAATTGTTTTACATTATTAATACTGTTGACCATATCTACGTACTAATTATATGCAATTGTATATATATATACAACAAAATAGCGGTTTACAGTTTGAACGAGAAGGCTAATTTGCATATTGATATTTAAAATTTTATTTTAATAAATATGTGCTTGGTATTATTGATTTCTAATTGTTTGGTTTTATCTTAAGAAATATAAACAAAAATCTTGTGGATAAATCTTAAAAGAAATTTATTTACAAGAAGAAATAACTGTAATATTATCCTTTACTTCCTATTTTAACTAAATAGTTAAATTAGGAAAATTTACCAATGAAAGAGGGGAGTAATGGAAAATGATGGAATAATTACTTTCAAAGTTGTTCTATTTTTCGATTATACCCCCTCTGTTGCAGATCTTTTTATCTGCATTCTTAGTCAGTTTCATTAGCCTTTCTAATTTAATATGATATTTTATTATATCAAAACTTAAATACTTGCACCCGGAGGGTGCATATATTTGCTAGTACTATATAATATATATTATATATATATCATATATATTATATAATATATATTATACTATATAATATATATTATATATATATTATATACCGTATATTATATTATATACTATATAATATATATTATATATATTATATAATATATATACTAGTTGAGTTATTTACTCATTTTTGCGAGCAATTATTGTTGTATACCGTATATTATATTATATACTATATAATATATATTATATATATATTATATATATTATATAATATATATTATACTATATAATATATATTATATATATATCATATACCGTATATCATATTATATACTATATAATATACATTATATATATATTATATAATATATATACTATATAATATATATTATATATATATATATTATTTACCGTATATTATATCATATACTATATAATATATCATTGGCAATTCAGTCTCGAAAGACTATGATAAAAGTTTTTGTGTGCCCCTGAGGTTGCAGCGCCTCCTGTGACTATGAAGTCCTATGTTTGAGAAACATTCTCGACCACAGATTTTGCATTTGTAGGTTGTCCCTGTAGATGATGATGTCCCGATGCTTTGTTGCCGTTGCTTTCTTATGGACCTCTTAGCTTCATGATGTTGTATCAGGGTTAATTCTGACGTGTACAGGCCTCTATGGAAATTCTGCCGCCACCGAGGGCGGTCTTGAGCCAAATTTTCCCAGCTGGAAGGGACAATGCCAAAGCACCTGAGATCATTTTTGTAGACATCCTTGAATCGCAGTAGGGGGCGACCAATCTGTCTTTTACCAGATGTTAGCTCTCCATACAGGATGTCTTTCGGGATTCGTCCATCATCCATCCGACGTACATGACCCAACCATCGGAGAGGACGTTGTCTCAGTAGAGAGTACAGGCTGGGGAGTTGAGCTCTCTCTAGGACTGCTGTGTTAGTGATCCTGTCCCTCCAGGTGATGCCCAGTACACGTCTAAGGCAGCGAAGGTAGAAGGTATTTAGCCGCCGCTCTTGGTGGGAGTATAAGGTCCATGTTTCACTTCCATACATGAGGGTGCTGATGACACATGCCCTATACACTTGTACCTTTGTACGGATAGTGAGCTTGCTGTTGTCCCACACTCTTGTTGTGAGCTTCCCAAAAGTTGAGGCAGCTTTTCCGATCCGGCAACTGAGTTCAGCATCAAGTGATAGGTTGTCAGTGATGGTGGATCCAAGGTGTTTACGGCTTCCAGGGTGTAGCTGTTGATGGTGATGGAGGGAGGATTTCCAGTTCCCTGGCCCATCGTCTTAGTTTTCTTTATACTAATGGTCAGGCTGAAGTCCTGGCAGGCTTGGGTGAACTGGTCCATGAGTGTTTGCAGCTGCTCCTGAGAGTGTGCTACCACTGCTGCATCATCAGCAAATAGCATGTCCCGAATGACAAATTGCTTGACCTTTGTTTTTGCTTTTAGACGGCTGAGATTCAACAGATTTCCATCTGTCCTTGTGTGAAGGTAGACTCCTTCTGTTGATTTACCAAAAGCCTGGCGCAGAAGGAGGGAAAAGAAGATCCCAAACAGAGTGGGATCCAACACGCATCCCTGCTTGACACCACGACGAATGCTGAAAGGCTCTGAGGTGGACCCATCAAACATTACTGGGTAGAACATTACTCAGAACTCTACGCCAGCGACAACACCGTTTCTGATGCAACTCTACGTCATATAGAGCAACAACCAGTAGCAGAAGAGCTAGATAAGGAAGCTACAACTGAAGAACTTTGCATTGCCCTTGACAGACTAAACTGTGGCAAATCACCTGGAAGCGACGGAATTACAGCTGAAATCCTAAAGTGTGGGAAGCCTGTTCTCCTAGAAAAACTCCACAAGCTCCTCTGCCTATGCTGGAGTGAAGGGGTTATCCCACAAGACATGAGGGATGCCACCATCGTAACACTGTATAAGAACAAGGGAGACAGGAGCGATTGCAATAATTACCGTGGTATTTCTTTACTCAGCATTACAGATAAACTCTTTGCTAGAGTTGCACTAAATAGACTTCAGATCCTCGCAGAAAAGACTTACCCTGAATCACAGGCAGGTTTCAGAGTAGGAAGGTCCACTACAGACATGATCTTCTCTCTGAGGCAACTTCAGGAGAAATGTAGAGAACAGAGAAGACCACTCTACATAGCATTTATTGACCTCACAAAAGCTTTCGACCTTGTAAGCAGGAGTGGCCTCTTCCAGTTAATAGAAAGAATAGGCTGCCCCCCAAAACTTCTCCGCATTCTTCAGTCTTTTCACACTGACATGAAAGGCACCATCCAGTTTGATGGGTCCACCTCAGACCCTTTCAGCATTTATATAATATATATTATATATATTATATACCGTATATTATATATAGATTATATACCCTTCTGCATACTCGGGTATACAATCGTGGAGCGAGTTCATCTCGGGTGAGAGAGAGAGAGAGAGAGAGAGAGAGAGAGAGAGAGAGAGAGAGAGAGAGAGAGAGAGAGAGAGACTTAGATTAGTGATATTACTTATTACTCTGCTGCTCCTGTTGATTCGTCTAACTCGACTGGCCACCATCTTGTCTAGTTGACTTCTATCTGCTGGCCTTTTCTTCCTTGCTAATTCTTCTAGGGCTGAGCTTAACATTGCCTGTTTTTTTTTTTCATTTAATAAACACAACAAGACTTGGGTTTGCTTGATTAAGCTTTATTTTCTTCAAGCCCATATCGGTTCAACCGTGAGGATTGAGATGACCCGGGGAGAGGCGACAGTCACGTCTACTCTGCTTCCAAGTCGGGTCGAATCTAACTTATACCGTTATACCCGTCACCGATAATTTTCCATCCCTGATCCCAAAGTTAACTGCCCTTGATTTAAATTCTTAGCTACAGGTCTGTTCACAATTCATGATCACTCATGAATTGTAACATTATCTAATAATCGTTTGCAAGCAATTATAGTGTTGGACAATTATTCTTAATTAGTATTATCTGTGTTATTCGGACTATTGTCCCCATCTTCATTGTTATTTGTACAACGTTTCGGCCGATATGCCCTCCGGCCTTCTTCAGGTATTTCTTGTCGGACTCTCGGACTCGGGAACCTTCTTCAAAGAATCAGCATATATGATAGTCTGTACTGGGCTGTTAAGTAGACCTAGCATAGAAATGAATACAATATGGGAACCCATAATTAAGAAGGCTAGATCAGATTGAGAAAAAAAACACAATATGAGTCTAGGTAAAAAATCATACATAAGTAAATAGGTAGATATATTCAGAGAAATTAGTCTTAGTACTAATAATTTGAGCATTACGCTTTCAAGGGTTAAAACCCCCGAATGGTGATATCTGTTGGCCGTGGGTAGCACATGATGTTAAAAGACGGAATATAATTGTGACTGAGTAGTCCTTGATATGTACCACTCCACTTTGGCCCTTACTTAGGCTAGACGGGTGGTCGGAGAGGCTCCCTGCGATCAATCGGCTGGTCACGTCAAGCCCTAGCACCAATATGATTGTCCTTACCATATTGCCCGTATGATAACCCCCCCAATCCTTTTTATCATATATGTGCTAAAAGGCAGTGACTGATGGTCTTAGTGTCCTGGGTATATATCATCAAAATAGATACACACCACTAGACGATTAAGATATATCTTAAATTTGACACAAATTTCTAAAGCAAATCTTCATGCTTTCATGTTTTTTTCTTTCATTCATATAAGATATTTTCTTTTCTTTTTTTCTTTTTTCTTTTTAAATGAGGAAGAAAGAGGTTTATTTTTCTTCATGATGTGCATGGCTATCTAAAAAGACTGGTCTCTTTTACAAAGAGACCAGTTGGAATAAATTGATTTATAATATCCAAATGACGGCTTTTTTACTTATATATATATATATATATATATATATATATATATATATATATATATATATATATATGAGAGGGCAATATATATATATATATATATATATATATATATATATTTTGTTTATAATGGTGAAGGCTTGTGTTGGACCATCCGCACAGTCGATAGGAAAGAATTGGTGCACGAATGCCACAAACCCAATCAACGACTAACCTCAGGAATTTTGAATTCAGAGTTTTCCCTCTCCTAGACTGGCTACCTACCCAAGGTTAAAAAGCCCAGTCTGCCCTACTATTTTACCCATAGCTGGAGGGAGGATATATAGATTCATACCTTTCCCAAGGGTATTAGCGCAATGTGAAATGCAAACAGCCTTGTCTGGGATTTGAACTCGGGTCGACAAGTCTATTTCCCACGACTCTAACCATTATGCCACGCGCTTCCATATATATATTATTGGGTGTACATTGTATGATCCCTCATGCATCGAAATCGACGAGAGAATCCATAATATATATATATATATATATATATATATATATATATATATATATATACACTCACACACACACACACACACACACACACACATATATATATATATATATATATATATATTATATAAGTAAGTAAATGTCGGCATCAGTCATACAGCAATGGAGTCTATCCCCTTTTCACTATTGCTAGACCAAGGAGATTGTTTTTGTGTCTGAGGTGGAGCGCCACACCTACCATCAGCTCCCCATTTTACTGCACAGATCCCTGTGCTACTCATACGCTTTGGCGAGGGCCAGTATCAAACCAACAATATTTCGATTCCTATTGCAGTACTCTATTGACTCCACAATCATCGTGTTTCGATGTATCACGTCTCTTCAGTATGCCTAGACATTAGCAGACTACCTCCAGCCGGGATGGAAACCCGATCAAATTATCATCATTCAGGCTTCTTAACCACTCGGGTCATTAGCACCTACAGACTGGGACGAGGATTTTAACTGATAAATGTACATATGTAAAGGTCACCGAGAGTGATCTATCCTTTTATAGGAGAGTGTTGCCTTTAAGCGGCGGTACTCAGCGAAAATCCCCTCCAAAGCGCCTAAGCCACCAGGAGTGGGGAGCATATATAGTCACCCACAGACACCATGTTTCGACGTACATCTCTTTAGTGTGGCTAGACATTAGCGGGCTACCCCCAGCCGAGATGGAAACCCGAGTCAGGCTTATTAACCATCAACATCTACAGACTGGGACGAGGATTTTAACTGAGAAATACATACATATGTATATATGTAAAGACCGTCGGAGAGTGTCCCATCCGTTTTATAGGAGAGCGTTATACATCGCTGATGAGACTTGAAAAGTTGAAACAGTCTGTACGATGTTCTACGCGCCGCACAATCGCTTGCCGAAGTTCGCTTGTCATGATTACTTTCTATAATTATCGAATTTTATACGGTATACGCATTGTAATTGCCTTCAAGCACAATATAAATAATAATATATAATATATATATATATTTATAAATATATATATGAGAGGGCAAAGTCGATATTGTCCTTTTGGTTGTTGCAATTTTTTTTACATCAGTATATGTCTTCAGAAGCAGCAGAGAAAAAAAATATATATGCAGCCCTGCACACTCGTACGGTCGCACGGATTCACTCACCCACTCATCTTTTCTCTCCTTTGTGCCAGTTAATATAAACGCAGATGCAAACGGCAACCATTGAAACCCCCCCTCGAAAAAACCGCATTAAAGCACACCCTCAGCCATTTCTTTTTCCCCCCTCCACATCTCTCGCATTGGCTTGGCTTGCGACGAAGCGCCCGTTCCTACCCTATATGCATATGCTACTGCAACGAGCTAGTACGCTTTCAAGGGTGGTAAACACCTGCACATGTGTACGGCTGATTGGTGCAATGCATGCCTTATCGTGCATCCAATAACAAGACAGATGGATGCCGAGATTACGGGACTGAGCACGTAATAATAAGGATTGCCTCAAACACACACACGCACACACGCACTTCCATACACACGCACCTACCATATATATATATATATATATATATATATATATATATATATATATATATGACATAAGAAATGTGGCTGTTTGTCTTATTATTTTTGTTCATCTTATATATATATATATATATATATATATATATATATATATGTGTGTGTGTGTGTGTGTGTGTGTGTGTGTAAAGCCGGACATAAAATCGATAATTTTTTCACACGCCACACACACACACACGCACACACACACACACAGACACACACACATATATACATATATTCATATGTATGTATATATATGTGTGTGTGTGTGTGTGTGTGTGTATGTGAAAAAAAATATCGATATCATGTCCGACCGTATACACTCAGTGTTTATTATATATATATTTAATTGAGCTTATCTATCTATCTATCTATCTATCTATCTATCTATCTATCTGCCTGCTTCTATCTATCTATTTATATAATTCTCTACTTTTCTATCTATCTATCTATCTTTCTCTCTCTCTCTTTGTCTCTCTCTCTTTGTCTCTCTCTCTCTGTCTCTCTCTCTTTGTATTTCTAATTCCACCTGTTTTTATCTATCTATCTATCTATCTATCTATCTTAATTGGCTTCTATCTAGTTTCTATCTGTACTTTTTATTTCAGTTCATTTAAATAACGTAGTTATTTACATAACAGATTTAATCTATCTATCTATCTATCTATCTATCTATTTAAACCTGATAGTGTCTATCTCTTTAGCGATAAATTTAATGGACTCGCAATCTACCAATGAATTTATCTGCATATAATATCTATGGCATTTTCATCTGTACATTCGTTTGGACTCCATTTACTCAGATGCTTATCTTTATACAAGGTGTGTTAAAAAGTATCGATATTTTTTGTTCTTTTTGACACACCTTGTATTGTGAAAAAATAATGTTCTATTCATTAATTTTTTCAGAATACAAGATGTCAAAAAAATCCAAGTTTAAAGCTGTATTTACCAAGATAGAAATGAAAAATGAATGGAACGTTATTTTTTTTTTCAGAATACAAGGTGTGTCAAAATGTACTAAAAATCTCGATACTTTTTTGACACACCTTGTATATATACATGAAAAAAGAAAAAAGAATTCGAATGTAGTCCGAGAACTGGACATGATTGCACATTGCACCGCCAAGTTTCAGAAGTCGACATTTTTTTAAAAAAACTAATTCGCCATGTGAATGGCTCAGTATTGACTTTTTTGTTTTGTTTTATTTTCTTGTAAGCATGTTTAGGATCTTCCTGATGACTGATAAAAAAATGTGATAAAGAGTGTGTCCGAAGATTTGTATTCTTTGTAAAAATTTGCTGCTAAAACTGTTTCAATACTTTAAGAAGTATTTCTCTGAATGTTTGAGATGAGGCTTGATGATTACTATTATCTGCGTTATTCAGACTATTGTCCTCATCTTCATTGTTATCTATACAACATTTCGGCCGATATGCCCTCCGGTCTTCTTCAGGTATTTCTTGTTGGACTCGGTAACCTTCTCGGACTCGGGAACCTTCTTGTCGTAATCGGGAGCCAATGGGACACATGGGTGGATAAAGGAGTT
>CM042147.1:110457853-110465353 GCA_023376005.1 Doryteuthis pealeii | reverse complement strand
AACGAAAGTATAGAAACGACAGGATCGCATGACTTGTACGCTTTTTGGAACATCAATGTTTTCGTTTTGAATTCAAATTATTTTCAGCTTCTCTCTCGATGAGTCCGGAGTAAAAACAAGCTCTGATGATGATTTTTATAAATTGAAATATTGTTCAATATTAGCTATGAATATGATATAAAATATTTGCATTTTAACATCATTGTGTGTTTTCATATCCTTTTATCTATACTTATACCGTTGGATTCATTTCCTTTCTCTTATCTTATGTCCTGATTTTGGGATTCATTTCCTTACTCTTAACTATATAACTCTTATATATATATATATATATATATATATATATATATATATATATATATATATATATATAAAAGTTAAGAGTAAGGAAATGAATCCCAAAGGCTTAAAAAAAGTATGCCTGTTTTTTGAGTCACCCTATATATATACCTAAAAATGTTTCGGCTGTTGAACTTCGGGTGCTTCAATTATTGGGAATTCTACCTGGATTCTTTGGGTCAGGTAGTGGAAGTTGGTTCAATGGTTCGAGCTGAAGCTGAATCATAAGGATAACTTGATAAAGAAGAATTAGTCAAAACGAAATATCCGCATAGATTCCACAGTTGAATAATTTGTTCAGTTCAAAATTTAGGGAATTTTATGATTACACGGACCTGAAGAAAAGCGTCTCGGTACAATGGTCAAAATGTGTTGACTATACCCACAATGATGAATCTAAAATTTCAAGTTAATATGCACACACACACACACACACACACACACACACACACACACACACACACACGCTCCTAGGAAACTAGTTGAGCAGTCTAACTGTATTTAATTAATAACTGAAATAGAGATAATCACTTGATTTGAAAATCGCATTGGCCAGAAACTGACTGTTTATATCTACGCTACCCTTAAATATGTATGCTCAATCACTGACATTGATATATATATATATATATATATATATATATATATATATATATTAGAGCATCTCTCTCTCTCTCTCTCGCTCGCTCCCTCTCCCTCTGTATATACACACACACACACACACACACACACACACATATATATATATATATATATATATATATATATATATATATGCTCTAGTATCATAGTATTGAGCCCTATTTCTGTGCATATATATATATATATATATATATACATAATACACACACACACACACACACATATATATATATTTATATATATATATATATATATATATATATATATGGTGTGTGTGTTGTGTGTGTGTGTGTGTGTTTACCCAGGATTGGCCACGTGAAATTCAGAGTCCTGTTTTATTATTGTTGAAATTATATATATTTAGCTCTGTATTTTACTGATAAACATTTTAGTGTTAAATTTTCAGTGAAATTATATACATACATTTATATGTATACACATTCAACTATTACACACACACAGACACACACACACACACACACACACTCGGATTATTTAATGCCTAATCAAGTCATTTTGGTATCAGGTTGCTTACATAACCTACTTTTGATTAATGGTCACCCATTTATGTACTGAACAGGGTCATCGTTGTTTAACTTCGGGGATCTAGGCATCTTTCTCTCTCTCTCTTTTCTCTCTATCTCAATATATATATATATATATTAATATATATATATATATATATATATATAAGAATACATGCTAAAATATTCTCCGTTCTAGAGCCATGAAACTGACATGCAATTCCACAGATATATTCATGCCAGAGGTCAACACAAATGTCTCATCCTTTCTCAAGGTTATTTAACCCTTTTAAAAGGTAGTTCATTTCCTTCTTGATTAGTCAAAGAACTTTTCATTACCCCTTCGTATACTTATTTTATTTCAGACATTATTTCTTCTATAAATCCATCATTATTTCTTCTATGAATTTATTAAACAATGTTTAGCAATTCCAATCGATTTCGTTAAATCTAAAATTATACACATTATAGTCTTATTCTGTTGATAAGTAAAAGTCTGCGGAGTGACCTATTATTGGTATCAGCCGAACAACGAGGGAGTGAATCCGCTTTTCGCTAGCGCTAGACCATGGAAATTGGTGGGGTCCCAAACCTACCGTCAGCTTCCAGATGCTTTACCGCACGTATCAAAATTACCCAAGCTGCGTAACTCATGGGCTGACAGGGACCGGTATCAAACCCCGAACCATGGTTTATCTAGTGAATGAGCCAAACCGGACCCTGACTGAAATAAATTAATTTCTAACTACTTTTTTCGTGATAGTAAATACATTTCTAATGTTAAATAAATCAGTTTTTGGAATGCAGAATATTATAAGAAATGCAATTACACCAACATTAAAATTACTTTTGATTAGAAATTATGTTTACTAGTAAATATATGCACCCTCCGGGTGCAAGTATTTAAGTTTTAATATAATAAAATATCATATCAAATTAGAAAGGCTAATGAAACTGAATAAGAATGCAAATAAAAAGATTTGGAACAGAGGGGGTATGATTGAAAAATAGAACAACTTTGAAACTAACTCTTCCATCATTTTCCGTTACTCCCGTCTTTCATTGGTAAATTTTCCTGGTGTAACTATTTAGTTAAAATAGGAAGTAAAAAATAATATTACAGTTATTTCTTTTTGTTAATGAATTTTTTAAAAGATTTATCCCCGAGATTTTTGCTCATATTCAATAAGATAAAACCAAACAATTAGAAATCAATAATACTAAGCATATATTTATTAAAATCATTTTTTTAAAGATCAATATGCAAATTAGCCTTCCCGTACACACTGTAAACAACTATTTTGTTGTATATATAAATAGAAATGTATGTTCTTAGTATGTAGATATGGTCAGCAGTATTAATAATGTAAAACAATTTTATTAATTCTCCATTATAATAAGATTTCAAAATTAACTAGGTTACCAATTTGTTATTCTGTGGAATATTGTTGACAAATTTCTAAAGCAAATAAGAATTTGTCCTATATATTTTCTGCAATAAAAACAAATCTAAGAAAAGAAATGAGTAAATAATTTTTATTTACTTAAAAATGAAAAAAAAAATATCTTAGAAAAAATAATATAAAACATACATTTTCCTCTTCAAGATATATATCTATCTATACATATATAAAGGGTAGTTGTGTGTATATGTATGACCGGAGGAAACTTCGAAAATAAAACAATTAACGACAAAGTAAATATATATACACATTAAATATCACCAGGGCTTGGTTTTTGAGTAAAAATAATGAAGATTTGATTTATATATGTGAAGATAATTAGAAAAATGAAATTTAAATGATAACAGCATGGAATCTTTTGCATTTAGTATTTTTAAAAGGAGACATTAATTTTTCTTTTCGAATTGTCTGGATCAATGCAACGTCTTTTTTACATAGGGATTTTAATGGGGCATCCTGTGATGATCGAACTCGCGATTAAACAATAATGGACCTGCGAGACTACCTTTTTTACAACCCCCTCCACTTCTTTTACCCAGGCGGCACCGGGTAGCCGCTTCTAGTATATATATAAAGGTAAAAGATCCAACTGATTTGTATGTAGAGGATAATTTACTTCTATGAACCCCACCCAAAAAAAAACACTCCCCCCCCAAAAAAAAACAAAACAAAAAAACAAAAAAAAAACAAAAACAAAAAAACAACAAAAACATTAGCATCAATTCCTGACAATTACCATGGCGTAGTGGCTAACGTGCTGGACTGCGATAACATAGTAAACGAGTTCGAACTCTAGACTCACGATTACATTCACTTTCGGCCTAATACACTTGGGAAAGGTATGAACACTTTTATCCCCCCAACTCAGTCGGTAGAGCGTTCGGCTAGAAACCAAAAGGTTCCTAATTCGATACCGTTCCTCGCCAACACAGCTTATGAGTAGCATTGTGATCTGTACGGTAAAGTAAGGAGCTGATGGTAGGCGTGTCGCTCCACCTCAGACGCAAAAACAATCTCCTTAGTTCAGCGCTAATGAAAAGGGGATAGACTCAATCGCTGATTAGCTGGTACCCCGACTTTACTGTTCTTCTACAAAGGTGTTTTTGACATTAAATAAACCACAAAATTTAATATGCCATTAAACACAGAAACAAAACCGGATAAAACGTTTCTTTCTGATTTTCAATGTATATATATATATATAATATATATATATATATATATATATATATATATTTACCGGGGGAGGATGTGAAACTTGGTCCATTTCTTAAACGGAGTGAATTCAGAGTTTTCCTTCTTCTAAACAGGTTGCCTAACTCAAGGTTAAAGAGTTTTTCCAACTATTTTCCCATAGCTGGAGGGGAAATATTTGGACACATTCTTTTCTCAAGGGTATTAGTGCTATATTTCAATGCATTTATATAGTCAAAAAATGTACAATGTAATTCTATACTAAAATCACGAGCAATACATTTACATTATACATATGAACTGTGTTTTGTCATAAAAGCTTACATTAACTTCTGACCATAGAAATATTCTTCCTGACTTTCAATGAATTTCTATTATAAATAATTTTCGATGTAATTTGATAGTAAAATTAGTTGCAATGTTTTTGTGTGAAATTATTAGCAGTACATTGAGATTTATATATATATATATATATATATATATGAGTAAGAAAAGGGTGGAATGAAAACATCACACAATGCTGTTAAAGAAGAAACAATTATAATATAATCATAGCTATTACTGATCAATATTTCGATCAATTTACAAAAATCATCATCAAGCTCATTCACTCCCGTAGTTTTGGTCGGAGAGGAAGTCAAAATGAGTTTACAAAAACAAAAAACCTTAATACTGCAAAAAACGAAAACGTTACAATATTCACCCAACGTGGCGCATTTCGCGCCCATGATATATGTCGGTCATGATCCATGTATATCTTTTGACAACAAATGTAGCGAATTTTGATATGTTGCAACAAGGCGAAACAATTTAACGGAAGGGGATGGGTGTTAGAAATGTGACGTTGAATTCAAAGACTGTTAGTAAAGGAATTTTTTTACGATTAAATTTTTTATTATTTAAATTTTTATTTTAAGTTCTGTAATTTATAAATGATTAGAAAATTTACTGTAATTAGTTTTTATATATAAAGTGAAAAGTTATGAGGCTGAATATGTTAATATTTTAGAAAAGGAGTTTTATATATTTTTATTTTACATAATTATTTTAAATTTCTAATTATTATATTATAAAGTTCTGTAATTTAATAAATGATTAATATTTAATTGTGTTTTGTTTTTATATATAAAGTAAAAAGGTTATGGCGGAATTGGTTATTATTTTTAGAATTAATACCTTACATTAGATCCCAAATCGCTTAATCATTATCTAAAATAATAACCATTCCGCCCATAACCTTTTTACTTTATATTATTAAAAACGAAACACAATAAGATATTTAATCATTTATTAAATACAGAAATTTATAATAATAATAATTAGAAAATTAAAAATAATTAATCGTAAAATAAAAATATATAAAAAACTCCTTTTCTAAAAATATTAAACATATTCAGCTCATAAACTTTTTCACTTTATATATAAAAACAATTACATTTAAAATTCTAATCATTTATAAATTACAGAACTTAAAATTAAAATTAAATAATAAAAACATTTAATCGTAAAAAAATTCCTTTACTAAAAGTCTTTGAATTCCAACGTCACATTTCTTAACACCCATCCCTTCCGTTAAATTGTTTTCGCCTTGTGTTGCCAACATCTTCAAAATTCGTACATTTGTTGTCAAAGATATACATGGATCATGACCGACAGTATATATGCGCGAAATGCCCACGTTTGCGTGAATTATTGTAACGTCTTCGTTTTTTAGTATTAAGGTTTTTTGTTTTTGTAAACTCATTTGACTTTCCTCTCCGACCCAAACAACTACGGGAAGTGAATGAGCTTGATGATGATTTTGTTAAAATCGAAAATATTGATCAATTATCAGCTATGATTATATTATAAATTGTTTTCTTCTTTAACAGCATTGTGTGATGTTTTCATTCCACCTTCTTACTCATATTGTCGGATTAATTTCCTTTCTTTTAACTTTATATATAATATAATATATATATATATATATATATAATATATATTATATATTCCAAAGTATGAGATTTCTACGTATGTTCAAGTATTAAATGACAAATATATTGAAAAAATAAATGTACTGGATATTTTGTATATATTATATATATATATATATATATATATATATAATATATATATATATATATATATATATAATATTATTCATCAAAAAGTTGCGACCACGTTTATTTAGCTTAGCTAAATCCAAAAGCTCTCAAATATATTTCGTAAACTATAGAGCCATTTATAGTTGTAGAAAAAAAAGTATTTTTTCTACTATGCGTTTCGTGTTCAAGTACATTTCCTCAGAAAATAAAAAAAATTATAGGTAGAATTTTATATATATTTGTTTTGGTTAGAATTATTTTATTTCGCTGTCTGTCTTTTAAATATTCATATATATATATATATATATATATATATATAATATATATATATCAACTGCAATTAATCAATATCTTGATTCATCCAGGTGTATTTAACCCTGAAAGATCCTTATGTGCTGAATTCGATGTAGTTATACCGGTAACATTATCATATAAATTTGCTCTACCAACGTATGAGCACTTTATAGTTTTATATCGCTGCCTATCATGTGAATCTTTGCAATCAACTAACCACTGTACCTGTTTCACGAGGTAATCACCTTTTCCACGAATACCAATATATATATTTACCTATTACTACTATATACCTAATATATATTATATAATATATATATATATATATGAATGTGCATATCACGTCATTAATATTTATATTTACATTTTGTGTAAGTGGTTACTTAGAGAATTCTTTGCACAACAGTCCTATCCATCCAAATACGTTTATGAACAGATCTATTTTACCACAACAGATGGGATTTCTAACAGATACTACCACCCCAGGACAGAAAAGCAGAAGAGGTCTTACTTCTCTGCAGGGGTGATTTTATAAGCCCGCCGACGGGTCTCGTGAATAGAATACGATTAGATAATTTCACAATCAGGATTTCAACTTAATTGTTCTTGATACGAAAAAGTCTTTTTCTTTTTCAGCGTATTGTTTAGTCAAGGAAAACCATTCCCTCAGAGATATACATTGCAAATGGCCTCTCATCGTAGTTGTACATAGTTAGCAAGCTTAGTCTCGCAGATCCCAATAAAAATAAAATAGCGAGTTCTACCTAACTGGATGCCCCATCTTGTGGCACATCCTATCCGTGTTGAACGAGTTGGGTAACCGCCCCTGTCCCCGGGGGCATTAGAATGTACCGACTGCACCTCTGCAGATGGGTTTAGACTCCCCAATGGACCCACTTTGGCCGTAGGTGGCGACCCGTGATGCTTAAGATAGAACCCAGTGTGGAAGAGCAATCTCTC
>CM042147.1:110442749-110457753 GCA_023376005.1 Doryteuthis pealeii | reverse complement strand
GTTACCTTTTATCCAGGAATTATAAATATATATATATAATTATATATATATATATATATATATATATAAAATTTCACTCTGATGAAGTCGAATCTTTCTGTGTGCGGAATATTTTCACATATTTTTTTTTATATTATTATTTCATTTCATTTATTTTATTTAATGATAATAATAGTTTGAATCATGTACATGAAGATAAACTGACCGAAACACATGTGTTAAGTGATTGATTAAATTCATCTTTTATTATCCATTCTTTCTTTCTTTTCTTTATTCATTCTTCTTCATATATATATTTCCAACCCCTCCGCACGAGCAGGATGCGACACCAAAGTCAATTACTTAGGTGGAGTTTAACAGGTTTGAATTCAGAGTTTTTCATCTCCTAGACTGGTAACCTAGCCAAGGTTTAAAAGCTAGACCGCCCTTGCTATTGACCATAACTGGAGGGTGGGAGAGTAGTTGGCTTCATACCTTTCCCGAGAGTAATTAGCACTATGTGAAATCGAAACAGCCTCGTCCAGGATTAAACTCTGATCGACGGGTCCATTTCCTAAGACTCTAACCATTACACCATTATTATTCAAGGAATATGGTCAGTGTATTCTAAACCCTACTGACAGTGCAGTGATTCTCACTGTGTCCCATACTTCTAGCTTTGTGCCACATCTAAGCTAAGAAAATAATTAAAATTACGCAAGGTGTTAATAAATAGATAAATAAATAGATAAATAATAATAATAATAATAATAATAATAATAATAAGTAGGTATTTACCCAACCCGTTAGCCACAGGTAGGATGTGACACAAGGCTGTAAGTAAACGGCATCCAGCGAAGATCGAACACGCTATTCACTTGTCATTGATAGCTTGTAAACCATTATACTCGATAAAACAATTTTAAGATTGTAAAAAAAAAAGTTTACGAACGCAGTAAATCTGATATTGAAACTCTAGATACAAAAAGATAAGTGACCTGAACTGTAGATGGCAGACAGGGCCGTTGCAATATCTCCTTTAATCAGTGATACGGATACCCCACTCTACTGCATGTCAATTTTCATAAAATATTATTCATATAAAATATATAACCACACCCCGTACTGCATTACCATTTTTCATAAAGTAGTTTTCGTAAAGAATAAATTGAAACCCGACTTTCCAGGACACCCAAGTAGGTTCCACTGGTCGTGTGTTCTGGATTAGTACGCGCTGGCCTGATGATGGGTGCTTATTGAAGAATCACTGGGTGTGTGAACATGATATGATGAGTGGGCAAAGAACACTCCTTGAATTCAGGTAGTGATATCATCAAAACTTATTGGAATCTATTTACAAGTAGGTGACATCATATAGGTTAACTCAAAATATTTTTTTCACCAACAGAATCTCTACGTAACAGAATAAATTTATTTTCAGACAAAAGGACACCAGTAAGGGAGAGCACTGGTTGGCCATAGATATTAACAAGCTGAGATAGATAGAAAGATATTAACAAACTGAGATATATGGATAGATAGATAGATAGATAGATAGATAGATAGACGGACGATAGATATAGATAGATAGATAGATAGATAGATATGAATAGATAGATAGATAGATATGAACAGACTTAGATTGATCGATAGATAGATAGATAGATATTTTCTTAAGAATATTCAACAGAAACACCAGTGAAAATAAGTTATAGTTGTCCGTAAAATAAGCTGCAACTAATTAAGAAAAAAACAATATAATATATAGCATAGTGGGACCCGTGGATATACCATGTCTCTGTCCCTTTTACATTCCATTGTAACAGACGATACGCATGTACCTCCGTGTATCACGCCCTGTCTTCACAGTACAGTGACCAGATGGTCCAAGAAATTTTGCTCGAGTTGCAAGAGCCTTAATTAAAGTATTTTAATGGTTAGAGACGTAGGAAATGGACTCGTCGACCCGAGTTCAAATCCCCGACTGAAGCTGTTTGCCTTTCACATAGCGCTAATACCCTTGGGAATGGTATGAATCCAACTACTCTCCCTCCAGCTATGGTCAAAATAGTAGAGCGGACTGGGCTCATTAACCATAGCTAGGTAACCAGTACAGGAGAAGGAAAACTCTGAATTCAAACCTGGTAAACTCTGTTTAAGAAATTGACCTTGTGTCGTATCCTATTCGCACGGAGGGGTTGGTAAATATATATAACATTGAAGAGAATTTTGCTGGAAGATTCTAGAAAGCCCGGCCTGATGAGGGAACACTTGCTGACAGCTAGGAGGGGGGGCAATGGGTAAGATCCCTTTGTAGAATTGAGGTGATTAAAAAGAGATAAATGGGAACCACCCACAGGGAGAGTCTAGGGGAGAACGTCATTGGAAAATTCCAGATGTTGCAGAGATAGATAAATAAGACCATTGATTTTAGGAGGAGACAAATAGGTTCCGGATAAGAGATAGGTGGAACCATCAGAAGACTCAGACCAAAAAAGACTGGTAAATCTTGACCGCCAGAAATTTGTCACAGGATACGATAAATGCAAAACATTTATAAAGGAATCTAAAATGTTTCGATTTAAATTACTTTTTTTATATATAAAGTATATTTAAATTACTTTTTTATATATAAAGTATATTTTTTCCTTTTTTTATATATAAAGTATATTTTTTACTTTTTTTATATATAAAGTATATTTTTTACTTTTTTTATACATAAATATATTTTTCTATTTTTTTACTTTTTTTATATATAAAGTATATTTTTTTACTTTTTTTATATATAAAGTATATTTTTCTATTTTTTTACTTTTTTTATATATAAAGTATTTTTTTGTAGAGTTTATATATAAAGTATATTTTTTACTTTTTTTATATATAAAGTATATTTTTCTATTTTTTTACTTTTTTATATATAAAGTATATTTTTCTGTTTTTTTACTTTTTTTATATATAAAGTATATTTTTCTATTTTTTTACTTTTTTATATATAAAGTATTTTTTGTAGAGTTTATATATAAAGTATATTTAAATTACTTTTTTTATATATAAAGTATATTTTTTACTTTTTTATATATAAAGTATATTTTTCTATTTTTTACTTTTCTTATATATAAAGTATTTTTTTTGTAGAGTTTATATATAAAGTATATTTAAATTACTTTTTTTATTATAAGTATATTTTTTTACTTTTTTATATATAAAGTATATTTTCTAGAGTTTATATATAAAGTATATTTAAATTACTTTTTTTTATATATATATATTTTTTACTTTTTTATATATAAAGTATATTTTTCTAGAGTTTATATATAAAGTATATTTAAATTACTTTTTTTATATATAAAGTATATTTTTCTAGAGTTTTCATTGATTTCAAAATATTGAACTAAGTTATATTTAGTCATGATTAAATATGTTAATGCGTATGCAAGAAATAAACGTATTTGTATATCTTAAAGGCATATTTATAATGTTCGTAGGTAAGATTCAAATTGTTAGAATAATATATCATAAAAAAGTAGATAAATTCTATCGCACCGCGTACAATATAATTGCAGAATATCGTAAAAAGGAAACTATAGCATTAGAATTATTTGGTATAGATTAAACACAGAATTCCAATGAATTATACACATTTTAGCTAAACGTCAGCACCATGTCTAATGTATAAAAAGTTTAAGAGAAGTTTAATTAAGGAATGTTTTAGACCTCTCTCTCTCTCTCTCTCTCTCTCTCTCTCTCTCTCTCTCTCTCTCTCTCTCTCTCTCTCTCTCTCTCTCCCTTTCAAGAGTCCGCCAACGAAATAAAGTTAAAAGGGAAGTTAAATGTCTGGTATATTTCTGTTTACTCAGTATTAGCGAGATAAAACTGCACCCACTACACAAAAAGAAGACGGTTTTATCTTTCAGGAAATTCAAAACCAAAACCAAAATCAAAGGTGTTTGAGAGTCTCAACAATCCCTACCTACCGAACATTGCAGTTCTCTCAAAAAAAAAAAAGAGAGAGGACAATGGAAGGTGATATGCTTTTTTCATGGCAGACCAAAAGAAAGATAATGCGACATACGCGATCACCTTGACCTTACTGACTGCTGAGAAGGGGAAGGATTGACTCTTACATTCGCACGAGTGTCGTGTGCTTTTGGGATAGGTCGTTTGTGGGTTCAGTTAATCTTCGCAGTCGTTAGACTTTGTTACTCTTTGAATTCGAGTCAGACCATAAGGGAAGATACTACGTATTCAATTTAAGACTCTGTCCGCTATGAACGTACATGTTGCGTTTTTATACCGTGCCCGTTCCAGTAGTAGTACGTTACATATCGCGTTTTGGTACCATGCCTTCCCAACGCTCACCACACAACAATGTTTTTGTACTCAGCCTGTATATTTGGGATTGATAGACATGGCGCAGCGGCAAGCGCCTTTTGGACCATATGACCTTTAGGCACCCCTTTTGCTTTGCTGATTCATAAGAACATTTTTCATTTACACCGTCAACATCCGGTTGTTTGTTAACATACGATTTTTAGAGATTTTTTTATTATAAAACTAACCCCTAACCCTAACCCTAACCTTACCCCTAACAAACAACCGGATGTTGACGGGGTAAATGAAAAAAATGTACTTATGAATCAGCAAAGCAAAAGGGGTGTCTAAAGGTCATATAAAAAAAGTAAAGTCGTCGGGGCGGCCTAAAATCGGTATCAGCCAGTCAGCGAAGGAGTCTACCCCCTTTTCAATAGCGCTAGACCAAGGAGATTGTTTTTGGCGTCTGAGGTGGAGCGCCACACCTACCATTTGCTCCTTACTTTACCGCACAGACCCCTGTGCTACTCATACGCTGAGTTGGCGAGGACCGGTATCGAACTAGGAACCTTGTGGTTTCTAGCCAAACGCTCTACCGACTGAGCTAACCCGGCCCAAATGGTCATATGGTCCTGCCTTTTTTTGCGAGGTGGGGGTCATACATAGGGTTTTTTTTTTAATGTAAACTTTTCGATGGGAGTTCCTTTATGGTATTATGATTTTAAAGTCTCCAACTGTTTACTATTCCTATCAACACGTTATTTGAATGTTCCCCTCGTGGTCTTCCTTAGAAATATTAACATTGGTTTTTAATCACCTGTGGGAGATTCAAAGAATGTGTTGACTGGGATGGGGAACATTTGGAGGATGTTTGAAATTATATTGAAAAATACTGACCTTGTGTTTTTGTTTTTGTTTTGTCTTTGTTTTGTTTTTTATTGAAATAGATCACTAAGTATGCCTGAGTCTATTTTTGTAATGACCAGGTTTGAATTCAGATTTCTTCTTCTCCTGGACTGGTTGCCTAACCAAGGTTAAAGAGTCCCGTCTGCCCTACGATTAACCCATAGCTGGAGGGAGAATACTCTGATTCATACCTTTCCCAAGGGTATTAGCGCTTTGTGGATATTGGCTTTGTCCAGAAATTGAACTCGGGTCGTCGAGTCCATTTCTGGCGAATCTAACTAGCACACCAGCGCTCTTCCCTGAGTACACCACCGCTTTCCCTACTGTGTCACATCCTGACCATGGCATAGGGGTTAGGTAAATACATATTGAGGTTAAAGTTTTTATTTTTGTTTTCCGTAATTCAAAAAAGAATTCTTTAAATTCATCCAACTAAAAATGCTACCTGTGCATAGCACAGCGGTTATCGTTATAGATTAAATCAGTGATCGGAGTTCGAATACTAGACGAAGCTGTTCGCATTTCCTTTCACACCAATGCCTCTTGGAAAGGCATGAATCTAACTGTTCTTTCTCAGTTATGCATACGCATACTTCTCTCTCTCTCTCTCTCTCTCTCTCTCTCTCTCTTTTCTCCTTCTCCCTCTTTTTCCCTTCTCTCCTTCTATCTATTTTTTTCTCATTGATTTTCATTCCTTCTCTCTTTTTGCTCTCCTTCTCCCTCTTTTCTCCCCCCCCTCTCTCTCTCTCTCTCTCTCTCTCTCTCTCTCTCTCTCTCTCTCTCTCTCTCTCTTCTCCTTCCTCTTTTCTCTTCTCTCTTTTTATCTCTCTTTTTTATCTCATTGATTCTCATTCGTTTCTCTCTTTTTCTCTCCTTCTTCCTCTCTTTCTCTTTCCTCCTTCTTTTGTCTCCTTCTTTTTCTCTTCTCTGAATTGCATCTTACTTATTCTTCTATTTTCTTTCTCAATATTTTAACATCTTTCTCTCTGTCTTTTTGCAGACTAGTGACTATCAAATTGTTTCTTTATTTTCTCTGACTTCTCTAATCTCTTTTCTTTGTATTATTTGGACTATTGTCCTCATCTTTATTGTTATCTACACCAGTGGTTCCCAACCTATGGCCAATATTGGCCACAGCAAATTTCAGGTGGGCCAAGGAAATATAATTCTATATCGTTGTATCTTGATTGAATAAATATCTGATGTATTTCAAAACCCCACCGCATGAGTTATGACTAGTTAGTAGGACAGATTGGGTTCTTCAGCCTTTGGTAGGCAACCAGTATATATATTTTTTTTTTCCGAGCCCTCCGCGCGAGCAAGATACGACAAAAGATCAATTTCTTAAGCGGAGTTTAACAGGTTTGAATTCAGAGTTTTCCTTCTCCTAGACTGGTTACTTAGCCATGGTTAAAAAGACCAGTCTACCCTGCTAGTGTGTGTGCATATTAACTTGAAATTTTAGATTCATCCTTGTGGGTATAGTCAACACATTTTGACCATTGTAGCGAGACGCTTTCTTAAAATTTTCGTAAAATTCCCTAAATTTCGAACTGAACAAATTATTCAACTGTGGAATCTATGCGGATATTTCGTTTTGACTAATTCTTCTTTATCAAGTTATCCTTATGATTCACCTTCAGCTCGACCCGTTGAACCAACTTCCACTACCTGACCCAAAGAATCCAGATAGAATTCCCAATAATTCAAGCACCTGAAGAAAAACGGAAAATTCAACAGCCGAAACGTTTTTAGGTATATATATAGGGTGACTAAAAAACAGACCCCACACATTCTTTTTTTGAAAGTCAGGCCTCTTTTTTTTTGTCACACTATATATATATAATATATATATATATATATATATATATATATATATATAGCTCTGTAACGGGAGCGCGTGGTAAATATTCGAAATTCTTTAATTTTTACTATGAATATAAGCCTCGCTCGGCATATTGAAATAAAGTTTGTTTCTTTAGTATCATTGAAGCATTGTGTGTATGTGTAATGTAAAGATTTATATATTATATATATATAATATATATATATATATATATATATATATATATATATACAGGGTGACCCAAATAGAATAGGCTTCTGTTTTTTTGGGGTCACCATATATATATATATATATATATATATATATATATATATATATATTTCTTACGTGGAGTTTAACAGAATTTACCTTCTCATAGACTGGTTACCTTGCCATGGTTAAAGAGACCAGTCTACCTTGCTATTTATGCCTAACTGGAGGGAGAATTGGATTCCCTTTTCCAGGGGTATTAGCCCCATGTGAAATGCCAACAGTTTCGTCCCTGAATTGAACTCGGGTCGACGAATCCATTTCCTACGACTCTAACCATTAGGCCACACGCCTCCATAGGCAACTAATATGAGAGAAGGAAAACTCTTAATTCAAACCAGCTATACTCTGCTTAAAAATTGACCTTGTGTCATATCATGCTCGCGATGGAGAGGAGTTGGGCAAATATGTACACACGTAGTTTCTCGATACTTTTTATTTATATTGATCTCAATCTACTCGGTGTCCTCCTGCAAAGATGCCTCGCCTTTCTTAAAGGTGGTGGCACTGTCCAGACAAAAAAAGAGACTATTAAAACTCAGCTATAACATAGCAATAAACTCCCTGAATTATTTATAAGCCACTACCGTTTTGTTCAGACCAGCTCCTTCGGCTTATGCATATTTAACGTACATGTTGAGTTAATAAGTACATTAGTCACTTGCATGTAGATATTAATTAACCCATTCGCCACGGGTAGGATTTGACACAAAGTCATATATATGGGACATCCAGGGAGGATCGAACTCACAACTAAGAAGTAGTAGATCTTGCTTCCACCACGATGATACACCCTCTTTTACCATTCCGTTCGCCACGTGTGAGATGTGGCACGCGTGTGTGAGACAGCCATCGAGGATTGAACAGAATGGATCTACGATGGGAAGTCCTAGGTATTTACCCAACTTGGTTTGGTTTGGTTTGTTTTGTTTTACGGCATATCAACCTCGGTGGGTTATTTAATGCCGATAATGTTTTGAAATAAATCAATTCTCATGTTTTTATATTTAACCTATAGATGGGACCCTAACAGGTACTACCACTCTGGGTCAGAGTGGACCAGGGAGCAATGGTGATGAAGGGGTGCTCCACATTCCCCAAACCTCCAGAACTGGAACCTCACCATCAGATAGAGTTTAACGTCATTCCCAAGACATGTAGACCCTCAGTCACCGCCTTCTAGCACCCATATGATAAAAAGTGGTTGGGGCTTGCCATAAGGACAACAGGGATGGAAAAACCATATAGGTGCTAGGGCCAAAGTGGAGTATTGCAAGTCATGAACTGCTCATCCACCTGGGTTCTATCCTTAAGCATCACGGGTCGCCACCTACGGCCAACAGGTGGCCGCATTGGGGGAGTCTTACCCCTCTGCAGAGGTGCAGTCGGTACATTCTAATGCCCCGGCCGACAGGGCGGTTACCCAACTCGTTCAACACGGATAGGATGTGACACAAGATGGGGCATCCAGTTAGGATAGAACTCGCTATTTATTTTATTGGATCTGCGAGACTAGCTTGCTAACTATTACACTACGATGAGAGGCCCATTTGCATGTATATCTCTGAGGAATGGTTCCTTACTAAACAATCACGCTGAAAAAGAAAAAGACTTTTTCGTATCAGAACAATAAGTTTGAAATCCTGATTGTGAAATTATCTAATCGTATTCTATTCACATGAGACCCGTCGGCAGGGCTTATAACACTCACCCCTGCAGAGAAGTAAGACCCTTCTCTCTCTTTTCTGTCCTGGGGTGGTAGTATCTGTTAGAATCCCATCTGTGTGTAAAATAGATCTGTTCAAAACGTATTTGGATAGGATAGGACTGTGTGCAAAGAATTCTCCTAAGTAACCACTACACAAAAATGTAAATATAAATATATAATGAACGTGATATGCTACATTCACTAATATATATATATATATATATATATATATATATATATATATATATATATATATATATATATATGGTATTCGTGAAAAGGTGACTTACCTGTGAAACAGGTCACAGTGGTTAGTTGATGCAAGATTCACAATGATAAGGCAGCGATATAACAAATATAAAGTGCTCAATACGTTGGTAGAGCAAATTTATATGATAATGTTACACGGTAATAACCTACTCGAATTTCACCATAAGGATCTTCAGGGTTAAATACACTGGATTAATCAAGATATTGATTAATTGCAGTTGATATATATATATATATATATATATATATATATATATATATATATATTTAAAAAGACAGACAGCGAAATAAAAATAATTCTAAGCCAAACAAATATATATAAAAAATTACCTACCTATAATTTTTTTTAATTTTCCTGAGGAAAATGTACCTTGAACACCGAAACCATAGTAGAAAGAAATACTTTTTTTCTACAACTATAAATGCTCTATAGTTTACGAAATATATTGAGAGCTTTTGGATTTATGCTACTACAATGAAAACGTGGTCGCAACTTTTGATGAATATATATATATATATATATATATATATATATATATATATATATATATATATATATATATATATATACAAAATACCAGTACATTTATTTATATATTTGTCATTTAATACTTGAAACATACGTAGAAATCTCATACTTTGAAATATATATATATATATATATATATATATATATATATATATATATATATATATAAGTTAAAAGAAAGGAAATTAATCCGACAATATGAGTAAGAAAAGGTGGAATGAAAACATCACACAATGCTGTTAAAGAAGAAAACAATTTATAATATAATCATAGCTGATATTGATCAATATTTCGATTTTACAAAAATCATCATCAGAGCTCATTCACTCCCGTAGTTGTTTGGGTCGGAGAGGAAAGTCAAAATGAGTTTTACAAACAAAAAAACCTTAATACTACAAAAAACGAAAGACGTTACAATATTCACCAACGTGGGCATTTCGCGCCATATATATGTCGGTCATGATCCATGTATATCTTTTGACAACAAATGTAGCGAATTTTTGAGATGTTGGCAACAAGGCGAAAACAATTTAAACGGAAGGGATGGGTGTTAAGAAATGTGACGGTTGGAATTCAAAAGACTTTTAGTAAAGGAATTTTTTTACGATTAAATGTTTTTATTATTTAAATTTTATTTTTAAGTTCTGTAATTTATAAATGATTAGAAATTTACTGTAATTAGTTTTTATATATAAAGTGAAAAGTTATGAGCTGAATATGTTAATATTTTAGAAAAGGAGTTTTAATATTTTTTATTTTACGATTAATTATTTTTAAATTTCTAATTATTATTATTATAAAGTTCTGTATTTAATAAATGATTAAATATTTATTGTGTTTTGTTTTTATATATAAAGTAAAAAAGGTTATGGGCGAATGGTTATTATTTTAGATAATGTTAAGCGATTTGGATCTAATGTAAGGTATTATCTAAAATAATAACCAATTCCGCCATAACCTTTTTTACTTTATATATAAAAACAAAACACAATAAATATTTAATCATTTATTAAATACAGAACTTTATAATAATAATAATTAGAAATTTAAAAATAATTAATCGTAAAATAAAAATATATAAAAAACTCCTTTTCTAAAATATTAACATATTCAGCTCATAACTTTTTCACTTTATATATAAAAAACTAATTACAGTAAATTTCTAATCATTTATAAATTACAGAACTTAAAAATAAAATTTAAATAATAAAAACATTTAATCGTAAAAAAAATTCCTTTACTAAAAGTCTTTTGAATTCCAACCGTCACATTTCTTAACACCCATCCCCTTCCGTTTAAATTGTTTTCGCCTTGTTGCCAACATCTCAAAAATTCGCTACATTTGTTGTCAAAAGATATACATGGATCATGACCGACATATATATGGCGCGAAATGCCCACGTTGGTGAATATTGTAACGTCTTTCGTTTTTGCAGTATTAAGGTTTTTTGTTTTGTAAACTCATTTTGACTTTCCTCTCCGACCCAAACAACTACGGGAGTGAATGAGCTCTGATGATGATTTTTTGTAAAATCGAAATATTGATCAGTATCAGCTATGATTATATTATAAATTGTTTTCTTCTTTAACAGCATTGTGTGATGTTTTCATTCCACCTTTTCTTACTCATATATATATATATATATATATATATAAGCTCAATGTGCTGCTAATAATTTCACACAAAAAAACATTGCAACTAATTTTACTATCAAATTACATCGAAAATTATTTATAATAGAAATTCATTGAAAGTCAGGAAGAATATTTATATAGTCAGAAGTTAATGTAAGCTTTTATGACAAAACACAGTTTATATGTATAATGTAAATGTATTGCTCGTGATTTTAGTATTGAATTACATTGTACATTTTTTGACTACATAAATGCATTGAAATATAGCACTAATACCCTTGAGAAAAGAATGTGTCCAAATATTTCCCCTCCAGCTATGGGAAAATAGTAGGAAAAACTCTTTAACCTTGAGTTAGGCAACCTGTTTAGAAGAAGGAAAACTCTGAATTAACTCCGCTTAAGAAATGGACCAAGTTTCACATCCTCCCCCGGTAAATATATATATATATAATATATATATATATATATATATATATATATATATAATATTAAAATCAGAAAGAAACGTTTTATATCCGGTTTGGTTTATGTGTTTAATGGCATATCAAATTTGTGGTTTATTTAATGCCAAAAACACCTTTGTAGAAGAACAGTAAAGTCTGGGTGGCCTAAAGTCGGTACCAGCTAATCAGCGATTGAGTCTATCCCCTTTTCATTAGCGCTGAACTAAGGAGATTGTTTTTGCGTCTGGGGTGGAGCGACACGCCTACCATCAGCTCCTTACTTTACCGTACAGATCACAATGCTACTCATACGCTGTGTTGGCGAGGAACGGTATCGAATTAGGAACCTTTTGGTTTCTAGCCGAACGCTCTACCGACTGAGTTGGGGGGATAAAAGTGTTCATACCTTTCCCAAGTGTATTAGGCCGAAAGTGAATGTAATCGTGAGTCTAGAGTTCGAACTCGTTTACTATGTTATCGCAGTCCAGCACGTTAGCCACTACGCCATGGTAATTGTCAGGAATTGATGCTAATGTTTTTGTTGTTTTTTTGTTTTTGTTTTTGTTTTATTGTTTGTTTTTTGTTTTGTTTTTTTTTTTGGGGGGGAGTGTTTTTTTTGGGTGGGGTTCATAGAAGTAAATTATCCTCTACATACAAATCAGTTGGATCTTTTACCTTTATATATATACTAGAAGCGGCTACCCGGTGCCGCCTGGGTAAAAAAAGTGGAGGGGTTGTAAAAAAGGTAGTCTCGCAGGTCCATTATTGTTTAATCGCGAGTTCGATCATCACCAGGATGCCCCATTAAAATCACTATGTAAAAAAGACGTTGCATTGATCCAGACAATTCGAAAAGAAAATTAATGTCTCCTTTTAAAAATACTAAATGCAAAATTCCATGCTGTTATCATTTAAATTTCATTTTTCTAATTATCTTCACATATATAAATCAAATCTTCATTATTTTTACTCAAAAACCAAGCCCTGGTGATATTTAATGTGTATATATATTTACTTTGTCGTTAATTGTTTTATTTTTTCGAAGTTTCCTCCGGTCATACATATACACACAACTACCCTTTATATATGTATAGATAGATATATATCTTGAAGAGGAAAATGTATGTTTTATATTATTTTTTCTAATATTTTTTTTTTCATTTTTAAGTAAATAAAAATTATTTACTCATTTCTTTTCTTAGATTTGTTTTTTATTGCAGAAAATATATAGGACAAATTCTTATTTGCTTTAGAAATTTGTCAACAATATTCCACAGAATAACAAATTGGTAACCTAGTTAATTTGAAAATCTTATTATAATGGAGATTGTGTGTTTTTTGTCTGTAACCGAAACTATATTATTATACAAGTCACAATTCCCTTAATTATTTACATTACTTTCTCCATGATTTTATTTTTATTTTAAACCTCAATTATTAATAAAATTGTTTTTACATTATAATACTGCTGACCATATCTACATGATATTTACCGCGTACCCCACTTGACGGGTCAGGCACAAAGTCCCTATTAACGTGGGACCACCCCAAACCGAAGCTCATGGAGTGGCAGGTGAAAAAATTGCGTCGATCCCGTCGGCATTCCCCTCAAGGGGGCGCCTCAGGCACTGGGCAATAAACCCAGCCCTGCCCTTTAAATCGAGGGGGCAGGTGTTGCCTGGGGATGGCCCCCTGGGATCGACGCGTTAATTATATCAATGGTCCAGAGCCGAAGCCACTGTTGACCATATCACATACTAAGAAATACATTTCTATTTATAATATACAACAAAATAGTTTGTTACAGTGTTGTACGGGAAGGCTAATTTGCATATTGATCTTAAAAAAATGATTTAGTAAATATATGCTTAGTATTATTGATTTCTAATTGTTTGGTTTTATCTTATTGAATGATGAGCAAAAATCTCGGGGATAAATCTTTTTAAAAAAATTCATTAACAAAAAGAAAATAACTGTAATATTATTTTTTACTTCCTATTTTAACTAAATAGTTACACCAGGAAAATTTACCAATGAAAGACGGGAGTAACGGAAAATGATGGAAGAGTTAGTTTCAAAGTTGTTCTATTTTTCAATCATACCCCTCTGTTCCAAATCTTTTTATTTGCATTCTTATTCAGTTTCATTAGCCTTTCTAATTTGATATGATATTTTATTATATTAAACTTAAATACTTGCACCCGGAGGGTGCATATATTTACTAGTAAACATAATTTCTAATCAAAGTAATTTTAATGTTGGTGTAATTGCATTTCTTATAAATATTCTGCATTCCAAAACTGATTTATTTAACATTAGAAATGTATTTACTATCACGAAAAAAGTAGTTAGAAATTAATTTATTTCAGTCAGGGTCCGGTTGGCTCATTCACTAGATAAACCATGGTTCGGGGTTTGATACCGGTCCCTGTCAGCCCATGAGTTACGCAGCTTGGGTAATTTTGATACGTGCGGTAAAGCATCTGGAAGCTGACGGTAGGTTTGGGACCCCACCAATTTCCATGGTCTAGCGCTAGCGAAAAGCGATTCACTCCTCGTTGTTCGGCTGATACCAATAATAGGTCACTCCGCAGACTTTTACTTATCAACAGAATAAGACTATAATGTGTATAATTTTAGATTTAACGAAATCGATTGAATTGCTAAACATTGTTTAATAAATTCATAGAAGAAATAATGATGATTTATAGAAGAAATAATGTCTGAAATAAAATAAGTATACGAAGGGGTAATGAAAAGTTCTTTGACTAATCAAGAAGGAAATGAACTACCTTTTAAAAGGGTTAAATAACCTTGAGAAAGGATGAGACATTTGTGTTGACCTCTGGCATGAATATATTGTGGTATTGCATGTCAGTTTCATGGCTCTAGAACGGAGATATTTTAGCATGTATTTTATATTATATATATTATATATATTATATATATATATATATATATTGAGATAGAGAGAAAGAGAGAGAGAAAGATGCCTAGATCCCCCGAGTTAAACAACGATGACCCTGTTCAAATACATAAATGGGTGACATTAATCAAAAGTAGGTTATGTAAGCACCTGATACCAAAATGACTTGATTAGCATTAAATAATCCGAGTGTGTGTGTGTG
>CM042147.1:110425249-110437749 GCA_023376005.1 Doryteuthis pealeii | reverse complement strand
TAATATATGGCGTGGTTAATCTGCATACTGGTTTTAACAAAACAGGTTTAATAAATAATTACTTGGTGCTATTGATCTCTAATATTGTTTTATTCTCAATGTATCAAAATCAATCCTATGAATGATTTTATATAACACCAATTGATATAATTGAAATAAGTGTAATCTTTTTATATGCGTTCTCATTTAATTACGTTAGTCTTTCTAATTTGATATATTTCATTATATTAAACTTAAATACTTACACCAGGAAGGTGCAAATTCTTGCTAGTTGCACTAAAAGATCATAAGGAAAAACTTAAATAAATAAAACCACGTTTAGACTAATAAACCTAACAAAACGTAGCTCGTAAAATAAGTAAAAAAATATACTAGTATTTGGAGCGCAGCCACCTGATGAAGAAGAAGAACCCTAGATAATCGATCGGCCTAGCAGAAGATAAAAGAACCGAAGACGTGTTATCTACCCACTTCATATCGAGTATTATGGGGGAGGAGAGAGTGATGTTCTAATGTGGCCATCTTCTTCTGTGTTGATTTCTTCTTCTGGTCGATACGGCTTCTGTTATTCTAGGCTCCTTTGTCTGTGCTCATTTCTTTGTTTTTAATAATCAAGCAAGATTTTAGTTTCAAGACGTCTTTATTAAAAACCGAAGCCAAAAAAGGTTTTAACCGCGCTGTGAGAAGATAGCATATTGAGAACAGACGACAAGCAGAATTTTAGTTTTCAGACGTCTTTATTAAAAACCCAAAGCCAAAAAGGTTTAAACCGCGCTGTGAGAAGATGGCATATTTGAGAACAGACGACAAGCAGGATTTTAGTTTTCAAGACGTCTTTATTAAAAACCCGAAGCCCAAAAGGATTTTAACGCGCTGGTGAGAAGATGGCATATTTTGGGAACAGATATACCACGTCTGCTCCTTCCGACTTACGGGCAATTTAACTAACTCTAGCTCAGTCCCCTTCTCACGGCGTGCCTTAGCCAATCAGAAATCGGCGTCTAGTTCAAAGAAAGGTGAACTGCTGTCAATAACTTTTTTCAACGGTTAATGTTAACTTTCCATTTACCATACCGTTATTAAAATCTTACTACACTTACAGTCATAATTTGTAGCCAATCCACGAATTATATAACAAACGTGGTAAGAGTGACTATTTAACGCAAACATAAAATTTAAAAGCTTCTTAAAGTACTATTATCTGCGTTATTCGGACTATTGTTCTCATCTTCATTATCTGTACAACGTTTCGACCGATATGCCCCCGGCCTTCTTCAGGTATTTCTTGTCCGACTCGGCAACCTTCTTTTTGGACTCGGAAACCTTCTTTTCTGACACGGAACCTTCTTGTCGTAATCGGGAGCCATCACGGAACTTTGAACCAACCCTTTATTTGGTATATGGGTATCCTGTTCTCATTCCACTAACCATAGCTGGGGTAGGGGCGTTAAGCTGTGTTAATTATTATTCTATGTTACTGCTACCCTAGATCAGGATTGAACCATAATCTAGAGATAACTGTCACTTATCCTAACTCTTTATCCACCCCATGTGTCCCATTGGCTCCCGATTACGACAAGAAGGTTCCCGAGTCGAGAAGGTTACCGAGTCCAACAAGAAATACCTGAAGAAGACCGGAGGGCATATCGGCCGAAATGTTGTATAGATAACAATGAAGATGAGGACAATAGTCTGAATAACGCAGATAATAGTAATCATCAAGCCTCCTAACATTCAGAGAAATACTTCTTAAAGTATTTGAAACAGTTTTAGCAGCAAATTTTACAAAGAATACAAATCTTCGGACACACTCTTTATCACATTTTTTTTATCAGTCATCAGAAGATCCTAAACATGCTTACAAGAAATAACAAAACAAAAAAGTCAATACTGAGCATTCACATGGCGAATTAGTTTTTTTAAAAAAATGTCGACTTCTGAAACTTGGCGGTGCAATGTGCAATCATGTCCAGTTCTCGGACTACATTCGAATTCTTTTTTCTTTTTTCATGTATTATACAAAAGGTGTGTCAAAAAAGTATCGAGATTTTTAGTACATTTTGACACACCTTGTATTCTGAAAAAAAAAATAACGTTCCATTCATTTTTCAATTTCTATCTTGGTAAATACAGCTTTAAACTTGGATTTTTTTGACATCTTGTATTCTGAAAAATAGGATATGAACATTATTTTTCACATACAAGGTGGTCAAAAGAACAAATTATCGATCTTTTTTAAACACTTGTATAAAGATAAGCAATCTGAGTAAATGGAGTCCAACGAATGTTCTATTCATAATTTTTTCAGAATACAAGATGTCAAAAAATCCAAGTTTAAAGCTGTTTTACCAAGATAGAATGAAAAATGAATGGACGTTTTTTTTTTTTTCAGATACAAGTTTGTCAAAATGTACTAAAATCTCGATCTTTTTGACACACCTTGTATATATACATGAAAAAAGAAAAAAGAATTCGAATGTAGTCCCCGAGAACTGGACATGATTGCACATTGCACCGCCAGTTCAGAAGTCGCTTTTTAAAAAACACTAATTCGCATGTGAATGGCTCAGTATTGACTTTTTTTGTTTGTTTATTTCTTGTAAGCATGTTTTAGGATCTTCCTGATGACTGATAAAAAAATGTGATAAGAGTGTGTCCGAAGATTTGTATTCGTTGTAAAAAATTTGCTGCTAAACTGTTCAATACTTAAGAAGTATTTCTCTGATGTTTTGAAGATGAGGCTTGATGATTACTATTATCTCGTTATTAGACTATTGTCCTCATCTCATTGTTATCGTATACAACATTTCGGCGATATGCCCTCCGGTCTCTTCAGGTATTTCTTGATTGACTCGGTAACCTTCTCGGACTCGGGAAACCTTCTTTGTCGTATCGGGAGCCATGGGACAGCATGGGTGGATAAGGAGTTAGATAAGTGACAGTTATCTCTAGATACTGGTTCATCCTGATCTAGGTAGCAGTACATAGAATAATAATTAACACAGCTTACGCCCCTACCCCAGCTATGGTTATGGATGAGAAACAGGATACCCATATACCAAATTAAAGGGTTGGGTTCCAAAGTTCCGTGATGGCTCCCGATTACGACAAGAAGGTTCGTGTCAGAAGAGGAGGTTTCCGAGTCAAAAAGAGGTGCCCGAGTCGACAAGAAATACTGAAGAAGGGCGGAGGGCATATCGGTCGAAACGTGTACAGATATGAAGATGAGAACAATAGTCGAATACGCAGATAATCGTACTTTAAGAAGCTGTTAAATTTTTATGTTTGCGTTTAAAATTAGTCCTCTTACCACGTTTGTTATATATTGCGGGATTGGCTACAATATGCTGTAGTGTAGTAAGATTTTAATAACGGTATGGTAAATGGAAAGTTAACATTACCGTTGAAAAAGTTATGCAGCAGTTCACCTTTCTTGAACTAGATCTGCCCGATTTCTGATTGCTAAGGCACGCCGTGAGAAGGGACTGAGCCTGATAGTTCAATTTGGCCGTAGTCGGAGAAGCAGACGGTATATCTGTTCCCAATATGCCACTTCTCACAGCCGGTTAAAATCTTTTGGCTTCGGGTTTTAATAAAGACGTCTGAAAACTAAATCCTGCTTGTCGTCTGTTTCAATATGCCATCTTCTCACAGCGCGGTTAAAACCTTTTTGGCGTTTGGTTTTAAATAAAGACGTCTTGAAACTAAAATTCTGCTTGTCCGTCTGTTCTCAATATGCTATGCTTCTCACGACGCGGTTAAAACCTTTGGCTTCGGGTTTTTATAAAGCGCTTGAAAAATAAAAGTCTTGCTTGATTATTAAAAACAAAGAAATGAGCACAACAAAGGAGCCTAGAATAACAGAAGCGTATCGACCAGAAAGAAGAAATCAACACAGAAGAAGATGGCCACCATTAAGAACATTCACTCTCTCCCCCCCATTATAATAACTCGATATGAAGTGGGTAGATAACACGTCCTTCGGGTTCTTTTTATCTTCTGCTAGGCGTATCGATTATCTAGGGTTCTTCCTTCTTCATCAGTGGCTGCGCTCCATACTAGTATATTTTTACTTATTTTACGAGCTCACTTTTGTAGTTATTAGTCTAAACGTGGTTTTATTTATTTTAAGTTTTTCCTTATGGATGCTTTTATGGCAACTAGCAAGAATTTTGCACCTTCCTGGTGTAAAGTATTAAGTTTTAATATAATGAAATATTATCAAATTAGAAGACTAACTGTAATTAAATGAGAACGCATATAAAAGATAACACTTATTTCAATTATATTTAATGGTGTTTATATAAAATCATTCATAGGAATTGATTTTGATACATTGGAGAAAAAACAATATAGGATCAATTAGCAACAAGTAATTTATTAACCTGGTTTGTTAAACCAGTATGGCAGATTAACCACGCCATTATTATATAAACCTTTATGCTCTTAGTGTATTTAAGGCACATTGCAGGATTCTTCTTGATTCTTAGTTCTTGTTTTAATTCAGGAACACGGAAACATACTTTCCGTACACTAAATTTATTTTCCGCCCAATACCATCTGGCTGGCGCGCTGGCTACGACTGTCAGTTAACTTAAGTTTTACTCTCAGGCTCATCCGATCACCGTGACTCTTCGGACTCAGAGAGAGGCCCGACTAGCCAGGGTGAATCCTGGTCAATACTGTGCAATTTAAACTCTTGGTGAATTTTTACGTTAATAGTCAAATTTGAAAGGGCGGGGTTTAGCTCAGTCGGTAAGCGTTCGGCTAGATCACAAGGTTCCTGTTTCGATAGCCGACCCTCGCCTACTCAGCGTATAAGTAGCACAGGATATGTGCGGTAAAGTGAGGAGTTGATGGTAGGTGTGGCGCCTCACCTCAGATGCTAAATATCTCCTTGTCTAGGCGCTAATGAAAAGAGGATGACTCCCTCGCGTATAAGCTGACCCGACTAGGCCGCCCGATCGGACGACTTTAACGATGGCTAAACACAGCAACTACCTCTGAACAGGAAAGCGAAACGCGACTGATTTCGGCTGTCCGATTTGTTATCTCTCGGTCATTTTGGCAAGCTGGCGTTAAGGACGTTGTTTTAAACTATTAAATACATACATTTGTTTAATAAATTAAGATCACGCAGAGGGACTCGCAGTCTGTAACAAGGGACGATCATTGCTTTATGCTGGCAGTGAAGTTAATTTAAGTCGTCCCTAGAGACTTCTACGGTTTTTGGAGCATATTAATAAGTCATCACAGACACCGTGTTTCAATTTTCACGTCTCTTCAGTGTGGCTAGACACAGCAACACATCTGACCAGGAGTGAAACCGATGAGTCAGCTCCGATTCGTTTAACCTCCCAGCCATTTATATATATATATATATATATATATATATATAATATATATAATTAAACCTAGTGTTGACTCCATACCACGATACCTCAAGTCAACACACACAGCACACACCACAACACACAACAACACACACATATATATATAATTATATATTATATTATATATCTGTGTGTGTGTGTGTGTTTGTGTGTGAATACACACACCTGTAGGGGGGGGGGGGGGGGGGGGGGGGGGGGGGGGGGGGGGGGGTGGTTAGAAATCTCATTAGGATTTTTGACAAGAAGTAAAAGGGGGGGGGGGTGACCTCATGGACACGTTGATTAGAATAATATGTGTATATATCTTGTTTAATGTGTGTACGAATAACCAGCTCAACAACAAGGTGTCTGTTTTTAAACCATGGCTTGACAGGTGACAACGTCCGTATCGGCCATAACACGTTCACATACACACAAAGAAATCGAGACTCTGTCACCGGAACATCACCAGTGATGACAGGAAATCATTAAAAAGCCAAGCCGAGGTTTCGCCTTCTCCTCGTTCCATATTTAAACGCAGCGAATGACTTTATTAATACGCTTTCGCTCCTCAACATACGTAGCCATCTATAATGGTCATAGGAAGATGAACGCTGCTACATGTGTAGAAAGCCCTTATGTATATACAGAACCGTTGCGTTTTGTGTATAAAAACAAGACACAATCAGGCGTAATCTATTACGAGGGGCTATTTTACCTTCGAACTTGAAGCTCGTCTGTGCTCTTCCCTGGCCATGCCACCGGTGGTACGTGTCAAACATACATCTTATGATATATATACTTATTTATTCAATTACTGTTCTCATCTGGTTTGTTATAGTCATAACGTTTCGTCGTTGTAATTTTCTTACAGTGACTTCTTTGCAGTACCTGTGTTTACGGATTCCCTCCTTGTCTTTCTACAGGACTAATACTTAAGGTTCTAGGAGGCGATTCCTAGCTATAACGGTTGTCGTTTAAGTAATTGAGTCGATCGAACCGAGTTCAAATCCTTAATCATCCTGTCGGCGAGGCTTAGAAAATACGTTGCTTATATCTCAATACAGAGGGGGTAAATTGGCACTAAATTGCATCTGATGCTGAGGCTCCAGTTCTGAAGTTCGATGGAGTTTGGAGTACCTCTTCACTATTATTACTTCCATGTCCACTGTGTAGTACATGTGAGGTTCCCATCTAAGGGTTAATTCTGTTTAAAATCATTCGTATTCGATAGAATACCTGATGCGATATAACTGTAAATCATTTTTATTAAGAATAGTTATTGAAGATATATTTACTAACTAAAAATTATTATTAGTTACTTGAAATCATTAAAGATGTGCAAAGTTACTATTATCAAATAATAACACAATACTTGAAACCATTATAATTATGTATGCCAAAAAAAAAAAAAAATCTTGAGAAACAACTAAACTTAAAATAATATAGATGTACAATGAATGCAATTCCTTAACCTCTGGCATAAAATAACCATGGCGGGTTGACATACCATTAAAATCAATCAATAAAATCAAATCTTTGACGAGGCTGTTTGCGTTTCACTTCGCACTAATCCTTGAAAAGGCATAATCCCTTCCCCCTCACCTATTGTTAAATAGTAGGCAGACTGGTTTTTTTATCCTTGGTAAGGCAGCCAAGACTTGGAGGCGGAAGTTTCCGTATTCAAACCAACTGTGTTTTGCTTAAAATTGACCTTGTGTCATATCCTGCTCGTGGAAATACATACATACTTGTTATTATACGTTGATTTATTAGATTTGTTGCTGTTATCTTAGCTCTTTTAGTCACAATGTTTCGACTGTTATAGCCTCCGATCTTCTTCAGTATTTGTATATACGAAGGACTTACTTGCGTTATTAGATATCGTTTCTATGTACTTAAGCTATGCCACGAGTAGTTACGTATCATAAATACACACATACATATACATAATTATACATTGATTTATGTTAACTGTTCATTCTATTTTGTCTCTTATACTAAAAAAAACAGAAACAAAAGAAAACAAAAAAAAACGAGGCGCGTGGTATGATCGTTACCCTCGTTGGAAATGGACTCGGTTATCCAAGTTCAATCCTGGCGAAACTGGTTGCATTTTCACATAACATTAATACCCTTGGGAAAGGTATAAATCCAGCTATTCTCCTCAGATCATGGTAAATACTAAGGTGACTGGGCTCTTTAACCTTGGTCAAACAACCAGTCTAGAAGGAAAACTCTGAATTCAAAACCTGTTAACTCTGGCATAATAAATTGAACTAGTGTCACATCCTACTTGTGCGGGCGTTTGTATATATATATATATATATATATATATATATATATATATATATATATTATATAATATACAGGGTGACCCAAAAACAGGCCCCTACAAAAAACAAGTCTATTTTATTGGGTCACCATATATAATATCTATATATATATATATATAATATATATATATATATATAGTATATTATATTAATATATATATAATATTTATATTATATATATATATATACTGTGCAATATATATATATATAATATATATACTATATTGTAAATATATATATATAATATATATATATTATACTCTGTGCAATATATATATTATATATAGTATATATATATATATATATATATATATCTGTGCAAATATATATATATATATATATAAGTATAGAAAAAAGTATAGAAACGACACGATCGCATGACTTGTACGCTTTTTGGAACATCAATGTTTCGTTTTGAATTCAAATTATTTTCAGCTTCTCTCTCGATGAGTCCGGAGTAAAACAAGCTCTGATGATGATTTTTATAAATTGAAATATTGTTCAATATTAGCTATGAATATGATATAAAATATTTGCATTTTAACATCATTGTGTGTTTTCATATCCTTTTATCTATACTTATACCGTTGGATTCATTTCCTTTCTCTTATCTTATGTCCTGATTTTGGGATTCATTTCCTTACTCTTAACTATATAACTATATATATATATATATATATATATATATATATATATATATATATATAAGTTAAGAGTAAGGAAATGAATCCAAAGACTTAAAAAGTATGCCTGTTTTGAGTCACCCTATATATACCTAAATGTTTCGGCTGTTGAACTTCGGGTGCTTCAATTATTGGGAATTCTACCTGGATTCTTTGGGTCAGGTAGTGGAAGTTGGTTCAATGGTTCGAGCTGAAGCTGAAATCATAAGGATAACTTGATAAAGAAGAATTAGTCAAAACGAAATATCCGCATAGATTCCACAGTTGAATAATTTGTTCAGTTCAAAATTTAGGGAATTTTATGATTACACGGACCTGAAGAAAAGCGTCTCGTACAATGGTCAAAATGTGTTGACTATACCCACAATGATGAATCTAAAATTTCAAGTTAATATGCACACACACACACACACACACACACACACACACACACACACACCGCTCCTAGGAAACTAGTTGAGCAGTCTAACTGTATTTAATTAATAACTGAAATAGAGATAATCACTTGATTTGAAAATCGCATTGGCCAGAAACTGACTGTTTATATCTACGCTACCCTTAAATATGTATGCTCAATCACTGACATTGATATATATATATATATATATATATATATATATATATATATTAGAGCATCTCTCTCTCTCTCTCTCGCTCGCTCCCTCTCCCTCTGTATATAAACAACACACACACACACACACACACACACACATATATATATATATATATATTATAATATATATATATATATATATATGCTCTAGTATCATAGTATTGAGCCCTATTTCTGTGCATATATATATATATATATATATACATATATACACACACACACACACACACACATATATAATATATTTATATATATATATATATATATATATATATATATATGTGTGTGTGTGTGTGGTGTGTGTGTTTTACCCAGGATTGGCCACGTGAAATTCAGAGTCCTGTTTTTATTATTGTTGAAATTATATATATTTAGCTCTGTATTTTACTGATAAACATTTTAGTGTTAAATTTTCAGTGAAATTATATACATACATTTATATGTATACACATTCAACTATTACACACACACAGACACACAACACACACACACTCGGATTATTTAATGCCTAATCAAGTCATTTTGGTATCAGGTTGCTTACATAACCTACTTTTGATTAATGGTCACCCATTTATGTATTGAACAGGGTCATCGTTGTTTAACTTCGGGGATCTAGGCATCTTTCTCTCTCTCTCTTTCTCTCTATCTCAATATATATATATATATATATATATATATATATATATATATATATAAGAATACATGCTAAAATATTCTCCGTTCTAGAGCCATGAAACTGACATGCAATACCACAGATATATTCATGCCAGAGGTCAACACAAATGTCTCATCCTTTCTCAAGGTTATTTAACCTTTTAAAAGGTAGTTCATTTCCTTCTTGATTAGTCAAAGAACTTTTCATTACCCCTTCGTATACTTATTTTATTTCAGACATTATTTCTTCTATAAATCCATCATTATTTCTTCTATGAATTTATTAAACAATGTTTAGCAATTCCAATCGATTTCGTTAAAATCTAAAATTATACACATTATAGTCTTATTCTGTTGATAAGTAAAAGTCTGCGGAGTGACCTATTATTGGTATCAGCCGAACAACGAGGGAGTGAATCCGCTTTTCGCTAGCGCTAGACCATGGAAATTGGTGGGGTCCCAAACCTACCGTCAGCTTCCAGATGCTTTACCGCACGTATCAAAATTACCCAAGCTGCGTAACTCATGGGCTGACAGGGACCGGTATCAAACCCCGAACCATGGTTTATCTAGTGAATGAGCCAAACCGGACCCTGACTGAAATAAATTAATTTCTAACTACTTTTTTCGTGATAGTAAATACATTTCTAATGTTAAATAAATCAGTTTTGGAATGCAGAATATTATAAGAAATGCAATTACACCAACATTAAAATTACTTTTGATTAGAAATTATGTTTACTAGTAAATATATGCACCCTCCGGGTGCAAGTATTTAAGTTTTAATATAATAAAATATCATATCAAATTAGAAAGGCTAATGAAACTGAATAAGAATGCAAATAAAAAGATTTGAACAGAGGGGTATGATTGAAAAATAGAACAACTTTGAAAACTAACTCTTCCATCATTTTCCGTTACTCCCGTCTTTCATTGGTAAATTTTCCTGGTGTAACTATTTAGTTAAAATAGGAAGTAAAAAATAATATTACAGTTATTCTTTTTTGTTAATGAATTTTTTAAAAAGATTTATCCCGAGATTTTGCTCATATTCAATAAGATAAAACCAAACAATTAGAAATCAATAATACTAAGCATATATTTACTAAAATCATTTTTTTAAGATCAATATGCAAATTAGCCTTCCCGTACACACTGTAAACAACTATTTTGTTGTATATATAATAGAAATGTATGTTCTTAAGTATGTTGATATGGTCAACAGTGGCTTCGGCCTCTGGACCATTGATATAATTAACGGCGTCGATCCAGGGGGCCATCCCCCAGGCAACACCTGCCCCCTCGATTTAGGGGCAGGGCTGGGTTTATTGCCCAGTGCCTGAGGCGCCCCCCTTGAGGGGGAATGCCGACGGGATCGACGCAATTTTTCACCTGCCACTCCATGAGCTTCGGTTTGTGGGTGGTCCCACGTTAATAGGGACTTTGTGCCTGACCCGTACAAGTGGGGTACGCGGTAAATATCATGTAGATATGGTCAGCAGTATTAATAATGTAAAACAATTTTATTAATAATTGAGGTTTAAATAAAAATAAAATCATGGAGAAAGTAATGTAAATAATTAAGGGAATTGTGACTTGTATAATAATATAGTTTCGGTTACAGACAGAAAAACACACAATCTCCATTATAATAAGATTTCAAAATTAACTAGGTTACCAATTTGTTATTCTGTGGAATATTGTTGACAAATTTCTAAAGCAAATAAGAATTTGTCCTATATATTTTCTGCAATAAAAACAAATCTAAGAAAAGAAATGAGTAAATAATTTTTATTTACTTAAAAATGAAAAAAAAAATATCTTAGAAAAAATAATATAAAACATACATTTTCCTCTTCAAGATATATATCTATCTATACATATATAAAGGGTAGTTGTGTGTATATGTATGACCGGAGGAAACTTCGAAAATAAAACAATTAACGACAAAGTAAATATATATACACATTAAATATCACCAGGGCTTGGTTTTTGAGTAAAAATAATGAATTTGATTTATATATGTGAAGATAATTAGAAAAATGAAATTTAAATGATAACAGCATGGAATTTTTGCATTTAGTATTTTTAAAAGGAGACATTAATTTTTCTTTTCGAATTGTCTGGATCAATGCAACGTCTTTTTTACATAGTGATTTTAATGGGGCATCCTGTGATGATCGAACTCGCGATTAAACAATAATGGACCTGCGAGACTACCTTTTTACAACCCCCTCCACTTTTTTACCCAGGCGGCACCGGGTAGCCGCTTCTAGTATATATATAAAGGTAAAAGATCCAACTGATTTGTATGTAGAGGATAATTTACTTCTATGAACCCCCACCCAAAAAAACACTCCCCCCAAAAAAAAAACAAAACAAAAAACAAACAATAAAACAAAACAAAAACAAAAAAACAACAAAAAACATTAGCATCAATTCCTGACAATTACCATGGCGTAGTGGCTAACGTGCTGGACTGCGATAACAGTAAAACGAGTTCGAAACTCTAGACTCACGATTAACATTCACTTTCGGCCTAATACACTTGGGAAAGGTATGAACACTTTTATCCCCCCAACTCAGTCGGTAGAGCGTTCGGCTAGAAACCAAAAGGTTCCTAATTCGATACCGTTCCTCGCCAACACAGCGTATGAGTAGCATTGTGATCTGTACGGTAAAGTAAGGAGCTGATGGTAGGCGTGTCGCTCCACCCCAGACGCAAAAACAATCTCCTTAGTTCAGCGCTAATGAAAAGGGATAGACTCAATCGCTGATTAGCTGGTACCGACTTTAGGCCACCCAGACTTTACTGTTCTTCTACAAAGGTGTTTTTTGGCAT
>CM042147.1:110380249-110422749 GCA_023376005.1 Doryteuthis pealeii | reverse complement strand
ATATATAATATATATATATATCAACTGCAATTAATCAATATCTTGATTAATCCAGTGTATTTAACCCTGAAGATCCTTATGGTGAAATTCGAGTAGGTTATTACCGTGTAACATTATCATATAAATTTGCTCTACCAACGTATTGAGCACTTTATATTTGTTATATCGCTGCCTTATCATGTGAATCTTGCATCAACTAACCACTGTGACCTGTTTCACAGGTAAGTCACCTTTTCCACGAATACCATATATATATATATATATATATATATATATTAATATAATATATATATATATATAATATATAATATATTAGTGAATGTAGCATATCACGTTCATTATATATTTATATTTACATTTTTGTGTAGTGGTTACTTAGGAGAATTCTTTGCACACAGTCCTATCCTATCCAAATACGTTTTGAACAGATCTATTTTACACACAGATGGGATTCTAACAGATACTACCACCCCAGGACAGAAAAGAGAGAGAAGGGTCTTACTTCTCTGCAGGGGTGAGTGTTATAAGCCCTGCCGACGGGTCTCATGTGAATAGAATACGATTAGATAATTTCACAATCAGGATTTCAAACTTATTGTTCTGATACGAAAAAGTCTTTTTCTTTTTCAGCGTGATTGTTTAGTAAGGAACCATTCCTCAGAGATATACATGCAAATGGGCCTCTCATCGTAGTGTAATAGTTAGCAAGCTAGTCTCGCAGATCCAATAAAATAAATAGCGAGTTCTATCCTAACTGGATGCCCCATCTTGTGTCACATCCTATCCGTGTTGAACGAGTTGGGTAACCGCCCTGTCGGCCGGGGCATTAGAATGTACCGACTGCACCTCTGCAGAGGGGTAAGACTCCCCCAATGCGGCCACCTGTTGGCCGTAGGTGGCGACCCGTGATGCTTAAGGATAGAACCCAGGTGGATGAGCAGTTCATGACTTGCAATACTCCACTTTGGCCCTAGCACCTATATGGTTTTCCATCCCTGTTGTCCTTATGCAAGCCCCAACCACTTTTTATCATATGGGTGCTAGAAGGCGTGACTGAGGGTCTACATGTCTTGGGAATGACGTTAAACTCTATCTGATGGTGAGGTTCCAGTTCTGGAGGTTTGGGGAATGTGGAGCACCCTTCATCACCATTGCTCCCTGGTCCACTCTGACCCAGAGTGGTAGTACCTGTTAGGGTCCCATCTATAGGTTAAATATAAAAACATGAGAATTGATTTATAAAACATTATCGGCATTAAATAACCCACCGAGGTGATATGCCGTAAACAAAACAAACCAAACCAAACCAAGTTGGGTAAATACCTAGGACTTCCATCGTAGATCCATTCTGTTCAATCCTCGATGGCTGTCTCACACACGCGTGCCACATCTCACACGTGGCGAACGGAATGGTAAAAGAGGGTGTATCATCGTGGTGGAAGCAAGATCTACTACTTCTTAGTTGTGAGTTCGATCCTCCCTGGATGTCCCATATATATGACTTTGTGTCAAATCCTACCCGTGGCGAATGGGTTAATTAATATCTACATGCAAGTGACTAATGTACTTATTAACTCAACATGTACGTTAAATATGCATAAGCCGAAGGAGCTGGTCTGAACAAAACGGTAGTGGGCTTATAAATAATTCAGGGAGTTTTATTGCTATGTTATAGCTGAGTTTTAATAGTCTCTTTTTTTGTCTGGACAGTGCCACAACACCTTTAAGAAAGGCGAGGCACATCTTTGCAGGAGGACACCGAGTAGATTGAGATCAATATAAATAAAAAGTATCGAGAAACTACGTGTGTACATATTTGCCCAACTCCTCTCCATCGCGAGCATGATATGACACAAGGTCAATTTTTAAGCAGAGTATAGCTGGTTTGAATTAAGAGTTTTCCTTCTCTCATATTAGTTGCCTATGGAGGCGTGTGGCCTAATGGTTAGAGTCGTAGGAAATGGATTCGTCGACCCGAGTTCAATTCAGGGACGAAACTGTTGGCATTTCACATGGGGCTAATACCCCTGGAAAAGGGAATCCAATTCTCCCTCCAGTTAGGCATAAATAGCAAGGTAGACTGGTCTCTTTAACCATGGCAAGGTAACCAGTCTATGAGAAGGTAAATTCTGTTAAACTCCACGTAAGAAATATATATATATATATATATATATATATTATATATATATATGGTGACCCCAAAAAACAGAAGCCTATTCTATTTGGGTCACCCTGTATATATATATATATATATATATATATATATATATATATAATATATATATATATATATAAATCTTTACATTACACATACACACAATGCTTCAATGATACTATAAAGAAACAAACTTTATTTCAATATGCCGAGCGAGGCTTATATTCATAGTAAAAATTAAAAGAATTTCGAATATTTACACGCGCTCCGTTACAGAGCTATATATATATATATATTATATATATATATATATATATATATATATATATAGTGTGACAAAAAAAAAGAGGCCTGACTTCAAAAAAAGAATGTGTGGGGTCTGTTTTTAGTCACCCTATATATATACCTAAAAACGTTTCGGCTGTTGAATTTTCCGTTTTCTTCAGGTGCTTGAATTATTGGGAATTCTATCTGGATTCTTTGGGTCAGGTAGTGGAAGTTGGTTCAACGGGTCGAGCTGAAGGTGAATCATAAGGATAACTTGATAAAGAAGAATTAGTCAAAACGAAATATCCGCATAGATTCCACAGTTGAATAATTTGTTCAGTTCGAAATTTAGGGAATTTTACGAAAATTTTAAGAAAAGCGTCTCGCTACAATGGTCAAAATGTGTTGACTATACCCACAAGGATGAATCTAAAATTTCAAGTTAATATGCACACACACTAGCAGGGTAGACTGGTCTTTTTAACCATGGCTAAGTAACCAGTCTAGGAGAAGGAAAACTCTGAATTCAAACCTGTTAAACTCCGCTTAAGAAATTGATCTTTTGTCGTATCTTGCTCGCGCGGAGGGCTCGGAAAAAAAAAATATATATACTGGTTGCCTACCAAAGGCTGAAGAACCCAATCTGTCCTACTAACTAGTCATAACTCATGCGGTGGGGTTTTGAAATACATCAGATATTTATTCAATCAAGATACAACGATATAGAATTATATTTCCTTGGCCCACCTGAAATTTGCTGTGGCCAATATTGGCCATAGGTTGGGAACCACTGGTGTAGATAACAATAAAGATGAGGACAATAGTCCAAATAATACAAAGAAAAGAGATTAGAGAAGTCAGAGAAAATAAAGAAACAATTTGATAGTCACTAGTCTGCAAAAAAGACAGAGAGAAAGATGTTAAAATATTGAGAAAGAAATAGAAGAATAAGTAAGATGCAATTCAGAGAAGAGAAAAAGAAGGAGACAAAAGAAGGAGGAAAGAGAAAGAGAGGAAGAAGGAGAGAAAAAGAGAGAACGAATGAGAATCAATGAGATAAAAAAGAGAGATAAGAGAGAAGAGAAAAAAGAGGAAGGAGAAGAGAGAGAGAGAGAAGAGAGAGAGAGAGAGAGAGAGAGAAGAGAGAGAGAGAGAGGGGGGGGAGAAAAGAAAGGGAGAAGGAGAGCAAAAAGAGAGAAGGAATGAAAACAATGAGAAAAAATAGATAGAAGGGAGAGAAGGGAAAAGAGGGAGAAGGAGAAAGAGAGAGAGAGAGAGAGAGAGAGAGAGAGAGAAGTATGCGTATGCATAACTGAGAAAAGAACAGTTAGATTCATGCCTTTCCAAGAGGCATTGGTGTGAAAGGAAATGCGAACAGCTTCGTCTAGTATTCGAACTCCGATCACTGATTTAATCTATAACGATAACCGCTGTGCTATGCACAGGTAGCATTTTTAGTTGGATGAATTTAAAGAATTCTTTTTTGAATTACGGAAAACAAAAATAAAAACTTTAACCCTCAATATGTATTTACCTAACCCCTATGCCATGGTCAGGATGTGACACAGTAGGGAAAGCGGTGGTGTACTCAAGGGAAGAGCGCTGGTGTGCTAGTTAGATTCGCCAGAAATGGACTCGACGACCCGAGTTCAATTTCTGGACAAAGCCAATATCCACAAAGCGCTAATACCCTTGGGAAAGGTATGAATCAGAGTATTCTCCCTCCAGCTATGGGTTAATCGTAGGGCAGACGGGACTCTTTAACCTTGGTTAGGCAACCAGTCCAGGAGAAGAAGAAATCTGAATTCAAACCTGGTCATTACAAAAATTAGACTCAGCATACTTAGTGATCTATCAATAAAAAAAAAACAAGACAAAACAAAAACAAAACAAGGTCTATTTTAATATAATTTCAAACATCCTCCAAATGTTCCCCATCCAGTCAACACATTCTTTGAATCTCCCACAGGTGATTAAAAACCAATGTTAATATTTCTAAGGAAGACCACGAGGGAACATTCAAATAACGTGTTGATAGGAATAGTAAACAGTTGGAGACTTTAAAATCATAATACCATAAAGGAACTCCCATCGAAAAGTTTACATTAAAAAAAAACCCTATGTATGACCCCCACCTCGCAAAAAAAGGCAGGACCATATGACCATTTGGGCCGGAGCTCAGTCGGTAGAGGCGTTTGGCTAGAAACCACAAGGTTCCTAGTTCGATACCGGTCCTCGCCAATCTCAGCGTATGAGTAGCACAGGGGTCTGTGGCGGTAAAGTAAGGAGCAAATGGTAGGTGTGGCGCTCCACCATCAGACGCCAAAAACAATCTCCTTGGTCTAGCGCTATTGAAAAGGGGGTAGACTCCTTCGCTGACTGGCTGATACCGATTTTAGGCCGCCCCGACGACTTTACTTTTTTATATGACCTTTAGACACCCCTTTTGCTTGCGCTGATTCATAAGTACATTTTTTTCATTTACCCCGTCAACATCCGGTTGTTTGTTAGGGGTTAAGGTTAGGGTTAGGGTTAGGGGTTAGTTTTATAATAAAAAAATCTCTAAAAATCGTATGTTAACAAACAACGGGATGTTGACGGTGTAAATGAAAAATGTTCTTATGAATCAGCAAAGCAAAAGGGGTGCCTAAAGGTCATATGGTCCAAAAGGCGCTTGCCGCTGCGCCATGTCTATCAATCCCAAATATACAGGCTGAGTACAAAAACATTGTTGTGTGGTGAGCGTTGGGAAGGCATGGTACCAAACGCGATATTGTAACGTACTACTACTGGAACGGGCACGGTATAAAAACGCAACATGTACGTTCATAGCGGAAGAGTCTTAAATTGAATACGTAGTATCTTCCCTTATGGTCTGACTCGAATTCAAAGAGTAACAAAGTCTAACGACTGCGAAGATTAACTGAACCCACAAGCGACCTATCCCAAAAGCACACGACACTCGTGCGAATGTAAGAGTCAATCCTTCCCCTTCTCAGCAGTCAGTAAGGTCAAGGTGATCGCGTATGTCGCTTTATCTTTCTTTTGGTCTGCCATGAAAAAAGCATATCACCTTCCATTGTCCTCTTCTCTTTTTTTTTTTTGAGAGAACTGCAATGTTCGGTAGGTAGGGATTGTTGAGACTCTCAAAACACCTTTGATTTTGGTTTTGGTTTTGAATTTCCTGAAAGATAAAACCGTCTTCTTTTTGTGTAGTGGGTGCAGTTTTATCTCGCTAATACTGAGTAAACAGAAATATACCAGACATTTAACTTCCCTTTTAACTTTATTTCGTTGGCGGACTCTTGAAGGGAGAGAGAGAGAGAGAGAGAGAGAGAGAGAGAGAGAGAGAGAGAGAGAGAGAGAGAGAGAGAGAGAGAGAGTCTAAAACATTCCTTAATTAAACTTCTCTTACAAACTTTTTATACATTAGACATGGTGCTGACGTTTAGCTAAAATGTATAATTCATTGGAATTCTGTGTTTAATCTATACCAAAATAATTCTAATGCTATAGTTTCCTTTTTACGATATTCTGCAATTATATTGTACGCGGTGCGATAGAATTTATCTACTTTTTTATGATATATTATTCTAACAATTTGAATCTTACCTACGAACATTATAAATATGCCTTTAAGATATACAAATACGTTTATTTCTTGCATACGCATTAACATATTTAATCATGACTAAATATAACTTAGTTCAATATTTTGAAATCAATGAAAACTCTAGAAAAATATACTTTATATATAAAAAAGTAATTTAAATATACTTTATATATAAACTCTAGAAAAATATACTTTATATATAAAAAAGTAAAAATATACTTTATATATAAAAAAAAGTAATTTAAATATACTTTATATATAAACTCTAGAAAAATATACTTTATATATAAAAAAGTAAAATATACTTTATATATAAAAAAAAGTAATTTAAATATACTTTTATATATAAACTCTACAAAAAATACTTTATATATAAGAAAAGTAAAAAATAGAAAAAATATACTTTATATATATAAAAAATATAAAAAAAAGTAAAAAAATAGAAAAATATACTTTATATATAAAAAAGTAAAAAAAAGTAAAAATATAGAAAATAAAATATATATAAAAAAGTAAAAAATATACTTTATATAAAAAATAAAAAAAAGTAAAAAAAAATAAAAAATATACTTTATATATAAAAAAAGTAAAATAAAATATCTTTATATAAAAAAAAAAAAGTAAACTTTATATATCTTTATATATAAAAAGTAATTTAAATCGAAACATTTTAGATTCCTTTATAAATGTTTTGCATTTATCGTATCCTGTGACAAATTTCTGGCGGTCAAGATTTACCAGTCTTTTTTGGTCTGAGTCTTCTGATGGTTCCACCTATCTCTTATCCGGAACCTATTTGTCTCCTCCTAAAATCAATGGTCTTATTTATCTATCTCTGCAACATCTGGAATTTTCCAATGACGTTCTCCCCTAGACTCTCCCTGTGGGTGGTTCCCATTTATCTCTTTTTAATCACCTCAATTCTACAAAGGGATCTTACCCATTGCCCCCCCTCCTAGCTGTCAGCAAGTGTTCCCTCATCAGGCCGGGCTTTCTAGAATCTTCCAGCAAAATTCTCTTCAATGTTATATATATTTACCAACCCCTCCGTGCGAATAGGATACGACACAAGGTCAATTTCTTAAACAGAGTTTACCAGGTTTGAATTCAGAGTTTTCCTTCTCCTGTACTGGTTACCTAGCTATGGTTAATGAGCCCAGTCCGCTCTACTATTTTGACCATAGCTGGAGGGAGAGTAGTTGGATTCATACCATTCCCAAGGGTATTAGCGCTATGTGAAAGGCAAACAGCTTCAGTCGGGGATTTGAACTCGGGTCGACGAGTCCATTTCCTACGTCTCTAACCATTAAAATACTTTAATTAAGGCTCTTGCAACTCGAGCAAAATTTCTTGGACCATCTGGTCACTGTACTGTGAAGACAGGGCGTGATACACGGAGGTACATGCGTATCGTCTGTTACAATGGAATGTAAAGGGACAGAGACATGGTATATCCACGGGCCCCACTATGCTATATATTATATTGTTTTTTTTCTTAATTAGTTGCAGCTTATTTTACGGACAACTATAACTTATTTTCACTGGTGTTTCTGTTGAATATTCTTAAGAAAATATCTATCTATCTATCTATCGATCAATCTAAGTCTGTTCATATCTATCTATCTATCTATTCATATCTATCTATCTATCTATCTATCTATCTCAGTTCGTCAATATCTATCTATCTATCTATCTATCTATCCATATATCTCAGTTTGTTAATATCTTTCTATCTATCTCAGCTTGTTAATATCTATGGCCAACCAGTGCTCTCCCTTAGTGGTGTCCTTTTGTCTGAAAATAAATTTATTCTGTTACGTAGAGATTCTGTTGGTGAAAAAAATATTTTGAGTTAACCTATATGATGTCACCCTACTTGTAAATAGATTCCAATAAGTTTTGATGATATCACTACCTGAATTCAAGGAGTGTTCTTTGCCCACTCATCATATCATGTTCACACCCAGTGATTCTTCAATAAGCACCCATCATCAGGCCAGCGCGTACTAATCCAGAACACCGACCAGTGGAACCTACTTGGGTGTCCTGGAAAGTCGGGTTTCAATTTATTCTTTACGAAAACTACTTTATGAAAAATGGTAATGCAGTACGGTGGTGGTTATATATTTTATATGAATAATATTTTATGAAAATTGACATGCAGTAGAGTGGGGTATCCGTATCACTGATTAAAGGAGATATTGCAACGGCCCTGTCTGCCATCTACAGTTCAGGTCACTTATCTTTTTGTATCTAGAGTTTCAATATCAGATTTACTGCGTTCGTAAACTATTTTTTTTTTACAATCTTAAAATTGTTTATCGGAGTATAATGGTTTACAAGCTATCAATGACAAGTGAATAGCGTGTTCGATCTTCGCTGGATGCCGTTTACTTACAGCCTTGTGTCACATCCTACCTGTGGCTAACGGGTTGGGTAAATACCTACTCCTATTATTATTATTATTATTATTATTATTATTATTATTATTATTATTATTTATCTATTTATTAACACCTTGCGTAATTTTAATTATTTTCTTAGCTTAGATGTGGCACAAAGCTAGAAGTATGGGACACCCAGTGAGAATCACTGCACTGTCAGTAGGGTTTAGAATACACTGACCATATTCCTTGAATAATAATGGTGTAATGGTTAGAGTCTTAGGAAATGGACCCGTCGATCAGAGTTTAAATCCTGGACGAGGCTGTTTCGATTTCACATAGTGCTAATACTCTCGGGAAAGGTATGAAGCCAACTACTCTCCCTCCAGTTATGGGTCAATAGCAAGGCGGTCTAGGCTTTTAACCTTGGCTAGGTTACCAGTCTAGGAGATGAAAAACTCTGAATTCAAACCTGTTAAACTCCACCTAAGTAATTGACTTTGTGTCGCATCCTGCTCGTGCGGAGGGGTTGGAAATATATATATGAAGAAGAATGAATAAAGAAAAGAAAGAACAGAATGGATAATAAAAGATGAATTTAATCAATATCACTTACACATGTGTTTCGGTCAGTTTATCTTCATGTACATGATTCAAACTATTATTATCATTAAATAAATAAATGAAATGAAATAATAATAATAGAAAAAATGTGAAAATATTCCGCACACAGAGAAGATTCGACCTTCATCAGAGTGAAATTTTATATATATATATATATATATATATAATATATATATATATATATATATATCCTGGATAAAGGTAACCCTCCCCCAAAAAGGGGTGTTCTGGGTATATCACTAAACTGCATCTGATGGTGAGGCTCCAGTTCTGGAGGTCTGGGAAGTGTAGAGTACCTCTTCATTGCCATTACTCCCAGGCCCACACTAACCCACAGTGTTAGTATTTGTTTCTCTTATACTATAACGGCTGAAAACTACGTGGTTGCGAAAATGAGTAAAAAAAATTGTTTTAATTTTGTAACGCGTGGTATGAATCAGCAGTTCTTGATACTTTTGACGAAGTCGTGAAGGTAACGAGCCACACTGGACTGTAAGACACCGAGCTCGCCTGATACTCTCGGAGTGCTAGTGGTCAAATTTGTCCCCATGGTTTGGAACACGGCCTCGGAATCTACGGTTTTAGGTTACTCTGACCTTGTCTTATTGTCGAGGCTCTTGCAACTCGAGCAAAATTTCTTGGACCATCTGGTCACTGTACTGTGAAGACAGGCGTGATACACGGAGGTACGTGCGTATCGTCTGTTACAATGGAATGTAAAGGGGACAGAGACATGGTATATCCACGGGTCCCACTATGCTATATATTATATTGTTTTTTCTTAATTAGTTGCAGCTTATTTTACGGACAACTATAACTTATTTTCACTGGTGTTTCTGTTGAATATTCTTAAGAAAATATCTATCTATCTATCGACCAATCTAAGCCTGTTCATATCTATCTATCTATCTATCTATCTATCTAAGTCTGTTCATATCTATCTATCTATTCATATCTATCTATCTATCTATCTATCTATCTATCTATCTCAGTTCGTCAATATCTATCTATCTATCCATATATCTCAGTTTGTTAATATCTTTCTATCTATCTCAGCTTGTTAATATCTATCTATCAATTTCAGTTTATTCGTATCTATCTATCTATCTATCTATCTATCTATCTGTTTGCCTGTCTGTGTTTTTGTTTCGTTTTTCATCTCAAGTAAAGTGAGAAATTAACACTACAAAGGTTTCATTTATTGTTTTTCTTAATCCTTGTGTGGTCCTGTCCGTGTCTAGGCTAAGCTAATATAACAATGAGTTTCGTGTATTGAATACAAATGTGTCTCACGCATTGTTGTTGTTTTTGATGATGGTGGTGTTAGTGTTGGCTGTGGCTGTAGAGAAATAGTTGTGTGCGGCAACAACTTTAAAAGGGAGAGAAAATAACTCGTTAATATTTTCTTAAATGTTTTTTTCTTTGTGATATGGTCCTGTAGCACGCGATTGAGTCCTAAACGCCGGTATCAATAGAAATATAGATATAACATAGTTATAATTACAGTATAGGGGTTTTAGCTCAGTTGGTAGAACATACGCCTGGGAACTAGAAGGTTACGAGTTCGGCCAACTCAGCGCATGAGTAGCTTAGATCTGTGCGGTAAACTAGAGACCGAGTTCGAATTCTGGACGAGGTGGTTTGCGTTTCACTTCGTATTAATACCGTTGGAAAAATAATTAATCCATTAGTTTTCCTCTCCACCTGTGCGTAAATAGTAGGGCAGACTGGGTTCTTTAGCCTTAGTAAGGCAATTAGACAAAGAGAAAGAAAACTCTGAATTAAAACTAGCAGTGCTCTCCTTAAACATTATCCTTGTGTCAGATCCTACCCAGAGTGGCGTGGTTGAGTAAATACGACCTAGTCCAAATTGTTGACGGCACTTTTTGCATTTCCTTTTACACCAATGCCCTTGGGAAAGGCATGGATCCTTTTCGTCTTCTCCCAGCTATGGGTAAATACTAAGGCAGACAGGATTATTTAAATTGGTAAGGAAACCAGTTTAGGAGAAGGAAAAACTCTGAATTAAAACCAGCTTTACTCTTCTTAAAATGTTTCCTAGTGACACATTCTGCCAGTGGAGGAGATGCTCGGTAAATACTGACTTATATAGACATGGCGATAGATATGTTATTCAATGATAGGCATAGCCTATCATTTTTGTAATGAAGTGTCGTTGAGATTTAAATTTAACCGTAAACTCATCTAGAGTTTGACTGACAAGATTTGAACGCGAGTTGACCTGGGATGAGGCTCTGATTGGTTTATAAAATCACGTAACCAGTTGAATCATTGGGATAGTGAGATTTAGAGATAGACTTAATTCAGGAGTAATTCCATGTCAAATGATCCAGGCCATGTCACTTACCCACTTCAGTTTTTTTTATAATTTAGTACAGGTGTGGACTATGTTAAAGTTAGACATTCCCCCAAATTCGAGCTTCCAATTCCGAAAATTGGCGGAGTTATGTCGATTTTCAGCTCTCCAAATTTGAGGGGGCCGCAAAAAAATGGCGACTTTTTAAAATATATTTTTGTCTGTAAAAAGAATTCTAGTGCGTCCCTACTCTTCTTTTTATAAAATTACAATTGAAACTTATTCTAAAAATGCTGACTCATTGCAAAGTAAGCATTTCGGAGGAAATCGACACGGGAGGATTCCTGTGAATTACTGATAATTTCGCACCATAACGTGGCTCATAAAACGAAAATGTGCTTCGTCATGACAGTGTCATCAAAAAGGTTTTTCTAAGATAATCTTATAAGATACATTCCTTGATTTTTTTTTTATTCAGCATTTTATTCAAATCTTCTATATCAAATTCTAAAAAAGTTTTTTTTTTTTATTTACCGTTTTCTTATTTTCATTTTTCGAAGCGCTACACAAAATGTGGTTGAATCTAAAAACGCAAAAGCTATATTTTTTCTTTACTTTCAGTGGAGCTGTTTTGTTTGCCAGCAATATATATATATATATATATATATATATATATATATATATATATATATATATATATAATATAAAAATTATTAACGATGTGACATTTTTTCATTTTTGTCCAAACACTGCCAGTCGGAATTTAACGAAACTTTCAGAGTATAGTTAAAATAAATGTAGGTGTAGGCTATACAAAGAACCGTATTGTTCTGCACAACAAGAAACAAACGGTGGCTATTTGGAATATTAACACGATATAGAAATGTCCCAGTTACGAGCGTCATTTTCATCGTGCAAGTATAGATCGCAAATGTCACTTAACCTCTTCTGGGAAAGATATTATAACATCTAATCTTTCCAAAGGTATATATATATATATATATATATATATATATATATATATATATATATATATATATATCTTGATCTATGTGTCTGGGTTTGCCCTGGTTATATAGTATCCGGAAGAATTCACCTATATGCTTTTTAAATTTCATATTGCTCACCATTGGATAGCAGTACCTATTCCTCTATGTGCTTATTGTGAAAATGTGGCAGCGCAAATTTATGCATGTTAATCCCCACTTACCACTAACGATTTTTTGAAAATATACTACTTTTTGAAAGGGAGTGTTAAACTCCGCGTTAAGAAATTGACCTTGTGTCACATCCTACTCGTGCGGAAGTGTTGGTAAATATATATATCAGCAACATTTTACTATAAAAGAGAGGTATTTTTTGTTGCTTTACGTTTAATTAATAGAAAAAAGCCCTTTATGATAAAAGTTCTAAGTTATGCGCTTTAAAAATGTTCAATAAAGGGGGTTTAACCTCCATTAAAGTGTCTTGATATTATTGAAATTTGCTGACATTTTCTGAAAAGGCATCTTCAGAATACAAGGTGTCAAACAATACCAAGTTTAAAGCTGTATTTGTTACATAATCTATGCATAGATTATTGTCAACCCCCTGTATTTCTGAAGGGATGGCCCCTTTTCATATCACGGGCGGGACTTTCCATGGAATATTACAGAAAGCCCGCGAAATACGTAAAGTCACGTGGGACCTGGTTGGCTCTCAGTTTCAGCTTGGACGTCAGGCAGACAAGGCCTTAGCTGGACTCAATGCACACGCGCGTTGTGTTAGTTAGAGAAATATGTTTAGTTAAGTAAATAAAGGTTTAAATAAATAATATGGTTTTTGGTTGATGAATGTCTTGGCAACAAGACTGACCTAGAAGAAGAAACGAATCAAGAACAGAGAAATAGAAGACCAGACACGAAGTCGCCCAGACTAGGTCCAGACGCTGGAAGAAGAACGTAAGATACCAAAGATGAGCAGAAGAATAATAGAAGTAAAGAAAGGGTATACAACATATTTACCAAGATAAAAATGAAGAATGAATGGAACGTTATTCAATTTTTTCAGAATACAAGGAGCGTCAAAAAGTACAAAAAATCTCGATCCTTTTTTTTTGACACAACATGTATGACTGTGATATCGTAATAAGCAAGTTCAAAAACTGCTATTACATTCAGTTTTAGAGTAATATCCTTTGGAAAGGCATGAACTCTTTTATCCCCCCAGTTATGTCCCTTCTGATCAAAATGAAATATACTATATCCAAGTAGCCTGAGTAATTTAATATCACAATATATGGTTACGGGGGTCTGTCCCCCAAACCCTGGGAGGATTTGTGACCAAACAGACAGATAGGAAATGCAAAAAATAATTGTCTTTATGGCCAATTACACATATAGATCGTTATATGGGTGCGTAATAATCTGTGGAAGCTTCACTCAGTCGTTCATTAAATGAACGTGTGAAAACGGTTATAAGACCTAATTATGCATGGAGAAAGGCCAACAACATAACAGGCGTTTTAACAGCATATGGTACAATGACTTGTAACATTTCAAAATATTTAAGGAGGGTGTTCTTAGACTTTTGTAAATTTTATGCCTCGTGGGATCCCATGTATCTGCACCCGGATACTGGGCAAGTTGCATAGAAGACTGGTAGCTTTGAGTCAGCATTCACTTTAATTAATCACTGATGTTTTCCTAAGGAATGACAAGGTGCTATACAATGTAGCATCAATGCAGCTGCAGGGGGTAGTTTCCAGTCACTAGGCTGAAGACAACTAAGTTTCTATTAAAAAAAATCACAGCAAATTATAATATATATATATATATATATATATATATATATATGTATATATATATATATAATATATATATATATATGAAAAATAGATGGAAATTAATCCGACAGTATGAAATTTAACATTTTTGAAAAAACAAATGATGTTATATAATTGCTGACAGATATCTGAATTTTGTAATTGAAGAAAGATGTAAAGTTTCTGTGGACTTGTAAATTACTTTTTTTTAATAGCTGGAATATATCATGAACAATTTTGATACTCATTATACACTTTTTATATAATTTTACATCAAATCTTTTGAGTTTTATTATGAACTATAATGCTTCTGATTTTTTAAAATAAAATTTATTTTATTTTTAACACAGAACACGCATTTAAAAAAAAAATCCAGCGTTGAATATAGCGTTTGTTTGTACCCTGTCTTCTAACAGTTATTTTTTTCCCGTCTTTCTCTCATATGTTGCTCTTGATGATGACCGATCTATTGAGCTGGTCGAAACAGATATCTGTCAGCATTTAAAAAAAAAAATCCAGCGTTGAATATAGCGTTTGTTTGTACCCTGTCTTCTAACAGTTATTTTTTTCCCGTCTTTCTCTCATATGTTGCTCTTTGATGATGACCGATCTATTGAGCTGGTCGAAACAGATATCTGTCAGCAATTATATCACATCATTTGTTTTTTCAAAAATGTTAAATTTCATATATATATATAAAGTAAAGTCGTCAGGGTGTCCTAAAGTCGGTATCAGTCACTCAAAGAGGGAGTCTATCCCCTTTGAACTAGCGCTAGACAAAGGAGATTATTTTTAGCGTCTGAGGTGGAGCGTCACCCCCACCATCGGCTCCTTACTTTACCGCACAGATCCCTGTGCTACTCATACGCTGAGTTGGCGAGGGCCGATATCGAACTAGAAACCTTGTGGTTTCCATCCGAACGCTCTAGCGCTAGACAAAGGAGATTAATCTTAGCGTCTGAGGTGGAGCGCCACATCCACCATCGGCTCCTTACTTTACCGCACAGATCCCTGTGCTACTCATACGCTGATTTGGCGAAGGCCGATATCGAACTAGGAACCTTGTGGTTGTCCGAACGCTCTACCGACTGAGCTAAACCGGCCCCTTTATATATATATATATATATATATATATATATATATATATAGTATTGCAGTGTGTAATACTAAATCCGCTTTACTAACGTATTGAGTACTTTATATTTGTTATAACACTGACTTATTCCATTAATACTTGTATTGGGATTAACTCAATATCTTTTACTGGTAAGTCATTCACTATACACACACACACACACACAACATATATATATAATATATATATATATATATATATATATACACACACGGGAGGGTCATACCAATCGAAAATAATCGGTTAATACTATAACATTTGGCCAAAGGAATATATATATATATATATATATATATATATATATATATATATATATATATATAACCGCGAGGATTATCTAAAGCTAAAAAGTAAAAAGTGCTTTATACCTAAGTAGAGCAAATACTAGTTAAACCTAATGAGTCAGATATACCTACTAACAGTTTCGCTTAGTAGCTCATCAGGGCAAGAATCGTTTGCGGTACACATATCAAGTGACTGAGGCAGCTCAAGCCATTGAAGTTACTCGCTGTTGTAGATTGCTTCACTTTGATGAACGTTCAACGTCATCTAATTCAGGAACTTATCGTTTATGAGTTCGAACTGGGCCATTATACCGCATATCCGCATATACAACCAAAACATTTGTTGCGCGAAAGGTGAAAGCGAAGTTGATGATCACAGAACAGTATCGGCTGGTCCCATCAAGCCCTAGCACCTATATGATTTTCCCAACCCTATTGCCCTTATGGCAAGCCCCAACCCCTTTTTATCATATGGGTGCTAGAAGGCGGTGGCTGAGGGTCTACATGTCCTGGGAATGACGTTAAACTCTATCTGATGGTGAGGTTCCAGTGTTGGAGGTTTGGGAAATGTGGAGCACCCCTTCATCACCATTGATCCCTGGTCCACTCTGACCCGGAGTGGTAGTACCTGTTAGGGTCCCATCTATGGGTTAAATAGAAAAATGTATTTAAAAAAAAATTGTATTATCCATTAAGAATGAATTTATTTCACAACTTTGTCGGCATTAAATAACCCACCGAGGTTAATATGCCGTAAAACAAAACAAACCAAACCAAACAGAACAGTAACCAGATGGTGGAAGACATTTTGCTCAAGTTGCGAAAACCATGAAGATCAGGCAATGATAAGAAGGCATAAAATCGTGGATTCTGAGACCGGGCTCACAACCAGAGAGGCAAATTCAGAGATGGGCACTCGGAAAATATCAGGCGAACTCGGTATCTCACAGTCTTGTCTTTAGAATCTTCCTGGTCCTAGATAGAAGACGAAATATATATAAATTGATATATCTCTTAACTATCACTCACTTATACTGCAGTAAAGTGGCTTCTCGTTAATTTTTACCTTTTTAGTGTTCCTCTCTCAATTAGGTGTCCTGGGCATGACGCTAAGCTGCATCTAGTGGTGAGGTACCAATTCTTGAGCTTTAAGTAGTGTGGTGTAACCTTCATTGCCAGATACACTTTTAGGGTCCCATCTCTGGATTAAATAGATAAAAATGAGTTTAACAAATGTGTTTAAAAATGAGTTTTAAAATACTCACCAAACATGTATAAAAAGTTTGTTTGTTTTGTTTTGTTTTACGGCATATCAACCTCAGTGGGTCATTTAATGCCGATAAAGTTTTGAAATAAATCAATTCTTAATGGATAATACAATTTTTTTATAAATACATTTTTCTATTTAACCCATAGATGGGACCCTAACAGGTACTACCACTCCGGGTCAGAGTAGACCAGGGAGCAATGGTGATGAAGGGGTGCTCCACATTCCCCCAAACCTCCAGAACTGAAACCTCACCATCAGATAGAGTTTAACGTCATTCCCAGGACATGTAGACCCGCAGCCACCGCCTTCTAGCACCCATATGATAAAAAGGGGTTGGGGCTTGCCATAAGGGCAATAGGGTTGGGAAAATCATATAGGTGCTAGGGCTTGACGTGACCAGCCGATTGATCGGAGGGGGCCTCTCCGACCGCCTGTCTAGCCCAAGATAGGGCCAAAGTGGAGTATTGCATGTCATGAACTGCTCATCCACCTGGGCCCTATCCTTAAGCATCACGGGTCGCCACTCACGGCCAACAGGTGGCCCCATTGGGGGAGTCTTACCCCTCTGCAGAGGTGCAGTTGGTGCATTCTAACGCCCCAGCCGACAGGGCGGGTATAAAAAGTGTCTTTGGCATAAAATAACCCAAGAGTTGTTATGCTGTAATATCTAACTCTCAATGAGAACTCTCCTATTTGGTAACGATTCCGACTATTGTCCCTTTAGTTCTGGGTAAATAATACGACAGAATAGGCTCTTAAATATTGTTATGCCAAACAATCTAGGAAGAAAGGAAACTGAATTCAAACCAGACCTGGAGAGGAATGGGCTTTGCCAGTTTATTCATGCCCAAGTAGTACTGCCCCCGCGACCAGATCATGTTATTGAATATTTCTAATGTTTTACTAATGTGTTTGGTTGATTGGTTGGATTTTACGGCATGTAAGCACTTGTTGAGTTATTCTATGCCAAAGACAAAGTTTTTTTTAATTCATTCTTGATGGTATTCAAATTCTTTTCAAACATTTCTTTAAAACTCATCTTTTTTTCTATCTAACCCATTGATGGATCTAAAAGTACTACCACTCCGGGGAAAGAAGAGATCCCGTAAAGTCTAGCACCTATATGATTTTCCCAACCCTATTGCCCTTATGGCAAGCCCCAACCCTTTTATCATATGGGTGCTAGAAGGCGGTGGCTGGGGTCTACATGTCCTGGGAATGACGTTAAACTCTATCTGATGGTGAGGTTCCAGTTTGGAGGTTTGGGGAATGTGAGCACCCCTTCATCACCATTGTCCCTGGTCCACTCTGACCCGGAGGGTAGTACCTGTTGAGTCCATCTATGGGTTAAATAGAAAAATGTATTTAAAAAAAAATTGTATTATCCATTAAGAATGAATTTTTTTCACAACTTTGTCGGCATTAAATAACCCACCGAGGTTAATATGCCGTAAAACAAAACAAACCAAACCAAACAGAACAGTAACCAGATGGTGGAAGACATTTTGCTCAAGTTCGAAAACCATGAAGATCAGGCAATGATAAGAAGGCATAAAATCGTGGATTCTGAGACCGGCCTCACAACCAGAGAGGCAAATTCAGAGATGGGCACTCGGAAAATATCAGGCGAACTCGGTATCTCACAGTCTTGTCTTTAGAATCTCCCTGGTCCTAGATAGAAGACGAAATATATATAATTGATATATCTCTTAACTATCACTCACTTATACTGCAGTAAAGTGGCTTCCCGTTAATTTTTCCTTTTAAGTGTTCCTCTCTCAATTAGGTGTCTGGGCATGACGCTAAGCTGTATCTAGTGGTGAGGTNACCAATTCTTGACTTTTATAATAAATAGATGTCTTCCACATTTTCCTGGACATCGAATACAATTGCTTAATTGTAGACAGGTTTCAAAGTGCTTCTTTTCACACTTGTCTTTCTTTTCGAATCCGTTTTCCCTGACACATCATGGCCACCTTCACATAAGGATCTGTATTAAAAACAAACAGAAAGATAAGAAAAGATATTACACAAACTGTCATGTCAAAGTTCAACGTTTTATAAACTAACCCCCACCGAAAAAAAAAAAACAAGTTGTGTCATAAAAATGACAAGTTTAAAGCTGTATTTACCAAAATAGAAATGAACAATGAATGCTATTACTTTCAGGTACACTTTTAGGGTCCCATCTCTGGATTAAATAGATAAAAATGAGTTTAACAAATGTATTTAAAAATGAGTTTAAAAATACTCAACAAGCATGTATAAAAAATGTCTTTGGCATAGAATAACCCAAGTGTAGATATGCTGTAATATCTAACTCTCAATGAGGACTCTCCTATTTAGTAACGATTCCGACTATTGTCCCTTTAGTTCTGGGTAAATAATACGACAGAATAGGCTCTTAAATATTGTTATGCCAAACAATCTAGGAAGAAGGGAAACTGAATTCAAACCAGACCTGAAGAGGAATGGGCTTTGCCAGGTTATTCATGCCCAAGTAGTACTGCTCCCGCGACAAGATCATGTTATTGAATATTTATAATGTTTTACTAATGTGTTTGGTTGATTGGTTGGATTTTACGGCATGTAAACCCTTGTTGCGTTATTCTATGCCAAAGACGTTTTTTTATTCATTCTTGATGGTATTCAAATTCTTTTCAAACATTTCTTTAAAACTCATCTTTTTTTCTATCTAACCCATTGATGGGATCTTAAAAGGTACTACCACTCCGGGTCAGAATAGGCCTGGGAGTAATGGCGATGAAGGGATACTCCACACTTCCCAGATCTTCAGAACTGAAACTTCACCATTAGATGCAATTCGCAGTCGTACCCAGGACAATTTACAAATGTGGATTATGAATGTGGATTATCAATACTAGCAACAGAAAACACCCTCCGGGCGTCGTAAAAATTAATTTTTGAAAGACATTGCCTGAGAGGGTGGGAGTTAAAAATTCAGTGTCAGAGGGTTTGTATAATAAGTAAGCAAAATCCTCCTATTTATTAAAGGAGTAAAAAAACAACAACAAAAAAAAAAACAATTTGAAATGAAAACTGAGCTCTGTCCCCCTCAAATAGAATGTTGCGTGCATGTAATAATCAAACAATTATTTTGAATATTTTCCACATCAATTTTCCACAAAATCGTAGGTATTTATTTATTTGTAAACTTTTTAGTTAACTTCTTGTTACTGTAAAAAAAGGGACGAGAGTATAAAACAATTTTTAAAATTGCTTACTCAAATTTTGGGTGTATATAGCATAAGAATATTGTGTTGTAAGCTGTGACGTAGAGCTATGACGTAGTTTTTGTTACAGACAGAAATACAGACAATCTCCATTATCAATACTAGTACAAAATAAAAATAGATTTTTGAAATATATTGCCTGAGGGGTGGGAGTAAAAAATTCAATGTCAGCGAGTTTCTACCTAAGTAAGTAAAATCATCAAATTCATTAAAGGATTAAAAAATAAAACAATTTGAAATGTAAACTTTAAATATGTATTAAAATAAAACAAACTATATATAGATATATAATACCAGTCATGTATTTATAAAACTTGTTTTAATGAGAACTGTCTAATGCTGCATGCTCAAATTTTAAGTGTATTTATTCTATGTTATGACGATTTTGGGTAATGTGACGTAAGCAGTGACGTAATTTTTGTTACAGACAAAACCGGAAGCGAATCTCCATTATTTATAGATTTGGAGAATTTCTATTTTCCCCTTGTTAATTAATAATGACAAACCCTATATTTTACAGCAAAAGTTGAAAGAAGAACGCGAAGCCAAGAGACAGCAGTTAGATCAACGGCATCTATATATTCTTCAAACTGTAGCTGATTGTCTGCGACTGGAGAGAACCGAAGTAGAAGATGCCATTCTGGAAGGCATTCAGGTAATCCTGTTTTTCTCTTCTTGGACAATTATTTCGTATTGTTACAAAAATTGTTACATTGTTTTCGCGAGAACTTTTGTAAGTAACTAATCTCGTCCACACAGTATCGCCCATAAATAAGTACATCGGGGTCAACGTTTTGGTACCAGAAATGTATGCCAAAAGAGGCGGAGGTCCCTTAAGGAAAAATGTGATATTATAAAAAGTCATCATCATGTCGCGCTTTCAGCGCGGATATCCATGACAATCTCTCTCCATCCGTCCCTATCGCTCATCATTCTCGGGAGGTCCTCTATGCAGCATCCTGCATCCGCACAGAGCTGATCAATGTACGTTTTTGCTGGTCGGCCCACACTGGCTTTTCCATGTGCTGGCTTCCACAGGAGGACGTCGCTTATGAGTTCGTCTTTGCTTCTCCAGTCTCGCGTGTCTTGTCCGTCTTACTTTGATGGTTTGTGTGATATGTGGTAGGTGGCCGTATAGCTGTTTTCTCGTAGGGTGCTGTTTCCACGTCTTGTTCAGGATCACCCGCAGCATTCTTGTGCAGCTCCCATCTAGTTTATTCTCTAGTCGCTTAGTTAGGGTCCAGGTGGTGTAGCCATACAGCAGTACTGATATGACAACGTACCAGGTATCTATTACTCAAGTATAAGATATTATCTAGATCTAGATATAATATATAAATGATTTATTCATATATCTAGATTATAAATTACAATAATTTATAATAGATTATTTCAAGTTTTTAAAACATTCATGCCATCATGTCATTTTTTTCTATTAATTTTTAACTTAACTAATCAAGTAATTTTAGAATTTAATAAAGATAAGACAACCCATTCAACTGTTGCATATGGAAATCTAATAACATTGCAATGGAATTATCAGAATAATCATTAATTATGATAATTGTATTTATTTTATTATTGTCTAGAAGAACTACAACGGTGTAGAGTAGTACGACGGAATAGATATTGGACCGGGACGCCCTTGGACAGTCACCGGCAGTCACCTGCAATAATAGACTCTACCATGCACATGCAAGGCATGGGAAGGAACTAATATAAGCAGGCTTTCTCCTCCAAGCCGGCAGTTCACATTTTGCCGTCGAACTCGTTACAAACGGGTAAATTACAATAATAATAATAATAATAATAATAATAATAATAATAATAACCCTAGAGATGATAGAGATAGATTGTATGTGTCAAGAAAGGAAGGGGGAAGAGGTCTTGCCAACATAGAGGAATGCGTAGAAACCACAATCCAACAACTTGAAGATTACACAAGGAAGAGCAAAGACAAATTACTTATGGCGACCAACAATAGTAGAAACGGCAGATGGACAAACAGAAGAACGACAAAGACTAGATAACAAAAATGGGAAGAAAAACAATTATATGGACGCTTCAAACGACAAATAGAAGAGGTTGCACATGAAAAGACTTGGACATGGTTAAGAAAGGGAAACCTCAAAAGAGAAACAGAATCACTTATAATTGCTGCACAAAATAATGCCATAAGGACAAACTACATCAAAGCGAAAATTGATAAGACCCAACAAAATAGTAAATGTAGACTTTGCGGTAATAGAGATGAGACTGTTAACCATATACTCTGCGAATGTAGCAAACTAGCACAACGAGAATACAAAACTAGACACGACTGGGTTGGGAAGGTGATCCACTGGGAATTATGCAAGAAATTAAATTTTGACCACACAACAAAATGGTATATGCATAAACCAGAATCTGTTCTTGAGAACGAAACGCACAAAATTCTCTGGGACTTTGAAATTAAAACGGATCACCTTATCCCAGCAAGAAGACCAGACCTAGTGTTGATTAACAAAAAAGAAAGAACTTGTCAACTGGTGGATTTTGCAGTGCCAGCGGATCACAGGGTGAAGTTAAAGGAAAATGAAAAAATTGACAAATATCTGGACCTTGCCAGAGAACTGAAAAAGTTATGGAATATGAAAGTGAAAGTTATACCAATTGTAGTTGGTGCACTTGGAACAGTCCCAAAAGCATTAGAAAAGGGTTTGGAAAGTTTGGATATCAGAGGAAGGATTGAAACCATTTAGAACACTGCACTGCTGCAATCTGCCAGAATACTCAGAAGAGTCCTGGAGACCTGAGGAGACTTGCTGTCACTCAGACTCCAGTGAAAGACCATCAGCTAACACTGATGTGAAAACTCTAATAATAATAATAATAATAGTAGTACCAGATACTCGCCTGGTTACATTATTTTAGGAATGCCCCCCCCAATTTTAGAGGGATTAGTTACTTTATACAATATCCCCATTTTTCCGTAAGGCCTCCTCCGTTTTTGCCCTACTCGTCCAACACTTAAACTTTGACCCCCGCCTGCCGTAACATTAAAAAAAGTTAATTTTCATCTTAACCAAAGATATCAAGAATGTTATTATTCTTAGAAAAACAAAAGAACTAACTCTGTACCTACCAAATTTTCCCCATGGGTATACCAAATTTTCTTGGTATTTTTTTTTACCTGTATGGATTCCTATTTCAAAAGGATCAACTACCAGCCTCAGAGTTGGTTCAAACACAAAACTAAAGATGGCTGGGGTGTTCACGTAGTGGTTTTTCAGTGTAAAAAAGTGACACCCCTGAGAGCCGCTACCAACGGATTACGGTAGGATCGCAGTGGTGGGAGAACCGCTCTGAACGATTTAAAGTAGTCAAAGAATTAAGAACGACATTTTTACATTTCTAATATGTTTAGATATAGGCCATCGAAAAGATAAGCGCCTCTTTTTGTTCATACTTATTAAACCGGAAAGAAAGTTCTTTATATGTAAGCGTATATGAATGAGATGATCCATGTATAAAAAGTACTTTTTAAAGAAAAGACTTGCGTATGTATACACAGCACTTATACTAAGGGTCTCATGTCCCCAACTAATCTATGATACGTTCCCCCAATCTATGATACGAGACCCCCACTCTACTATAAGTCAATTTTCATTAATTAGTATTCATAGAAAATATATGAAACCCGCTCTTTGGGGCCCCCAGGTAGGTTTGGACCCATCCCAGTTGGGGGGGGGTCGGCAGTAATACGCATGGGCTGTGTATGTACATGGTGTTATGTCCTAGTGTATGGTGAAGCAAGTGAGGAGAAAGTACTTTTTGAAGAGAAGACATGTGTATGTGTACACAGCACCGGTGCTAAGGGTCTCATGCCCTCCCCACTAAACTATGATACGTACCCCCCCCCAATCTACGATACGAGACCCCCACTCTACTACAAGTCAATTTTCCTAAATTAGTATCCATAGAAAATATATGAAACCTTCCCTTCAGGGCCCCAAGCAGTCTTGGGCTCATCTCACTCGGTGGGTTCGAAAATAATACACATGGATTGTGTGTGTAAAGACTTGTGTACGTGTATACAGCACCGGTGCTAAGGGTCACTAATCGATGATATGTTCCCCCAATCCATGATACAAGAAACTCCACTCTACTACAAGTCAATTTTCATGATTTAGTATTCATAGAAAATATATGAAACCCTCCCTTCGGGGCCCCCAAGCAATCTTGGGCCCATCCCAGTCGGGGTTTTCGAGATGCAACACGCATGGGCTGTGTGTGTGAATGGTGTTATATCCTCGTGTATGGTGATGCAAGTGAGGAGAAAGAGAAAGAGGAAATGCTCACTTGACAAGAACAACATTGACAGTTTGATAGAAATAACAAACAAATAGGTTAACAAGGAAGAATGTATTTCTAAGTGGAATATACAAGACAATTTTACAAAACGAATGTCTGTTGCGACGAAATTCATGTTTCCTGTACATGGTTCGAGGAATAGAGTTCCTGTTTGTATGTATGTGTTTGTTTTGTTTTACGGCATATCAACCTCGGTGGGTCATTTAATGCCGACAAAATTTTTAAATAAATTCATTTTTAAAGGATGCTCAATCTTTTTTTTTGATAATAGATACATTTTTCTATTTAACTAATAGATGGGACCCTAACAGGTATTACCACTCCGGGTCAGAGTGAACCAGGGAGCAATGGTGATGAACAATAGTTTCTAGAATGTGGATAAGAACGTGGTTGTTGTTGATGTTCACGTGGCCAGAATTCTAATATGACAAAGTGTAATAAGTTGCCTCCCCTATTTTATTATTACTTCACCTTTTGGGAACTCTTTGGTGTTTTTAGGAGTATATAAGCTCTCAGTAAACTGTAACATTACTTGAACCTCCCCATCACCATCCCATGACATGAAGTCCCTCAACCACCGCATTCTAGCACATATATGATAAAACGGGTTGGGGCTTGCCATAAGGGCAATAAGGTTGGGACTCCCGTCTAGCCTAAGTAAGAGCCAAAGTGGAGTGTTGCATGTCATGGACTGCTCAGCAGTAAGCCTCACAGGTCGATACTCACGGCCAACAGATGGCCCCATTGATGGGGGTCTTATCTCTCTGCAGAGGTACAGTCGGTGTATTCTAAAACCCCCAGTCGACAGGCTGCTATGTGCGTGTGCACGTGACCGCAAAGATTGCACGAGAAAACCGTTGTTTGTTGAAATTAAGGGATTGCTCTCTGAGCATAGATTTACTTGTAGTGGCCATTGTTTTACTGTGGTTGTGGGTGACCGTGCGTACTTTGAGAGATTACAATGGTTACAGATATTTACAACTGTCACACAATATGCATGCTCACTGCCAACAGAGTATGCACTTGTACAACCCCTCCACTACAGGCGGGATGTGACACAGTCATTTTTCAAGCAGATTACAGGTAGTTTGAGATCAGAATTTCAAGACTGGTTGTATCAAACCAATTCTCAAGATATTCAAACTGGCTGCTGAGTTTCTAATCAGATATGAGCGTTTATAATTCTAGTTCAAATAGAGATCTTTCATTCTTAATGTTGAAAGCTTTCCATGAAAACGAAGAAAACCATTACTTATTGCAAAATAAATAAATAAACGAAACAAAAGAATTTCTTTGTAAAATAAAGTAAAGACCATATGTGTAAAGTGAGATATCATCCATTTGGTATGGACAAAATTACACCTGTTTTTTTTGTTACCCTTCCCATGAATTAAAATTCAACAAAACTAAGAATAAAATGAATGAAAATCAACGTAAATTTTAAAGTATTATTATGAAGAAGGATTTTAAGAAAAACACACGTAAAAATTATTTGCATTATTCTTTCTAAAACGGGTTTACTCAGTCAGCAATGAGACTATCAAAAAATTAGAATCTGTTGTTTTGGAAATTAACATTTATTTCCAAGGTATTGATGTTTCTACTACCATTTATATAAAGTAAAAATGAGTAAAGTCGTTGGGGTGGCCTAAAGTCAGTATTAGCCAGACAGCGAGGGAGTATATCCCCTTTTCACAACTACTAGATCAAGGAGATTGTTTTGGCATCTGAGGCAGAGTGCCACACCTACCTTTATTCCTTATTTTACCGCACACATTTTTATAAATTAAGATCTGTATGTATTTTGACAGCAAAATGGTGCATTTTGCCTGTCTTCTCTCTCTTTAAGATGAACTCTTTTTAACGTGATTTTTTTCATTGTTATGATTTTTTTTTAAATTATAGAAAAAGTATTATAAAAGTATAAGGAAAGGGGGAGGTGCTGTCGTACCGAAATTTTGGTCGTACCTCTCATTAATATACAACAATAGTTTCTAGAATGTGGATAAGAACGTGGCTGTTGTTGATGTTCACGTGGCCAGAATTCTAATATGACAAAGTGTAATAAGTTGCCTCCCCTATTTTATTATTACTTCACCTTTTGGGAACTCTTTGGTGTTTTTAGGAGTATATAAGCTCTCAGTAAACTGTAACATTATTCTAAGTAAGTTAAAGTTTTCTTAAGCCTATTCGTGTTTTCGTTTATCATTACACTGAGTAAAATAATATTCTAATATAATTAAAGTCATGATTAAATGAATCTTTATTTTTTCCAATTAAAAAACAAAACAAAACAAAACAAAAAAGAAAGCAAAACTAAAACTGAACACTTAAAAAAAAATTTGACTGAAATTTTTAACTCAACCGAGTGCATGATTTGAAATGAATGGTCAATAATTACTCTCTAATTATAATCATTTTATTTTCTAGATTGAAACGATTCACAAATTCCTGGGAGCTTCAGGTTCGCGACAAATTATGTTTTATTACCAAGAACCCGCCACAGAAAAAGATGCGTGTAAGTAGATGCTTATGTTCATGTCATTGAAGCGGGTAATTTTCTGCCCAGCAACATTCAAAGTAGAGAAGTTCCAACATGTAGTTTATGTGGAAGAGTATATCTCCCCAGGGATGACCTGATGAGTAATCTGAGAAAACACAAGGATACAGTGTTAAATGCTACTGGCACTTAAAAAAAACAAAAACAAAAAAAAACAAAACAAAAAAACAGGAAATGGTCTTACTCGATCACGAGTCGACAGCCAACAACAACATGTTGATATCAAAATTTCCGATTGCCAACATTCTGGGGTTATTTTATTTTATATATACGCATAAGAACCAATTAAGCAAAATTTGATAATACACAACACCTGGGCAGCCTCCCGTATAAGATGCTCTGGACCATTCTTAAAATGGACAGGGAGGGAATTCAGATGAATAGATCAAAGGACAAGTAAATTGATGAAGATGTAGAAAGCCTTGCACTCAAGAGGTGACATAAGAGAAAAGAAAGCCAAATTACAGTAGCCAGTATATAATATCAACATAACAACAACATCAAGACAAAAATGGTAAGGAAAAGAACTACAGAGATACTTTCAGTGACAGACTGCAGAGATTACGCAGGAGATGACCAGGACATAACTAAGAAGTGGAAATCTAAAGAGAGAAAATGAATCTCTTATAATAGCAACACAAAATAATGCCATAAAGACCAATTATATCGTGGCGAAAATACACAACAGAATAGCAAGTGTGGATTATGTGGAGACAAAGATGAGACGATTAATGATAAGTGAATGCAACAAGCACGACTAAATAGGAAAGGTGATCCACAGGAAATTTTGCAAGAGATTAAAATTTGACCATACTAATAAATGGTATATGCATAAACCAGAATCTGTCCTAGAAAATGAAGCGCATAAAATTCTCTGGAATTTTAAGATACAAACAGATCACCTAATTCCAGCCAGAAGACCAGATCTAGTATAAATTTATGGAGGTTAGGTAATCGTGTACATTGTATATTCATAGTTATATTTTTGTGTAATTGTTTAAAATTTTTGAAGACATTTACAGTATTAAGGATTATTATTTGTTACTTGAAACCATATAAGTGTATACAAATAAATGACAATTATCAAATAGAAATAATTACTTAAAACCATATAATTATTAGATATTAGGTTTGAATACTTAATATCGTATACAGTATTGGCCAGAATGGATGACACATGATTTTTCCTGTACATTTTCATCACGCAGTGTTCATTTATTGCGCACGTGATAGCCATCATTTTTAGAACTTTTAGAACTATTTATCAGCCTGGCAATTGCTGGTTGTTTTAGTTGCGATCTGGCAGCGATTTCGCGAGTGTTGTATCATTCTTCACTTAGAATTTGGAACTGCGCTTGCATCTTTGATTAAACTCTTTTACCAGGCGTTGTTACTATTACCACACTTTGTCTCACTATAATTCACAGCTAAATCACACTTCTAATCACAGCTAAATTCCACCTGAACCAGAAAGTGCAATAAAAATGAATATTCTTTGATCGGAAAAAGAATGAATCACCCAATTTGACCAATACAATACTGTATATAACATCAAGAATTATATCCTAATATCTAATAATTATATGATTTCAAATAATTATTTCAGTTTGATAATAGTCATTTAATTGCACAAATTTATATGGTTTCAAGTAAATAATAAGAATACGTAATAAACAATTATAGCTTAAATTAACTATTCTTCATACAAATAATTTACAGTTATATGATATCACTAGTTTAAAAGCTACTCTATTTGGTGGCAATTAAGCTAGCTCCTACGGAGGACTCTCAATTGAGACTTCGACTCGACAATGACACTTCATGCACTGAGTATATATCAAATTCTAATTTAAGCTTACCTTTTGAAAGTTCCGCGATAATTCTTCTGTTGCCACTTTATCTAAATAAAAACTGATTTTAATTTGCTCACAGAGTCGGCCTGATTGCAATATGGTATGAGATGTTCGGCTACCATCTCTAGGAGTTTTGAAGAATTTAGAAGATTTTGATTGTTTGATTGGTTGACTGATTTATTTTAACGGTGTGCCAACCTGTATGTTTAAAAAGTGTATAAAAAAATTAGTTTGATTAAAAAATAATTTAACTAAAAACAAGTAGTTAAAAATGATACACTATATGATAAACAAATCACATATAAAAGATTCAGTATTAAATAACCAATAAGGGTTGATTTGCCGTTAAACACCAACCAACCAACCAACTACCAACCAACCAACCAAGAAACCAATCAGCCAATCAACGTTGTCAAGAAAAACTTTGAATTATATTTACCATTGCAAAAGAACAAAAGAAAAAAGAAAAGGCAAAATAGACATAAAGAACAACGTCATCAACTTTTCCACGTCGATATGTTAATTCCCTTACACCCCCAACACACACACACACACACACACACACACACACACACACATATATATATATATTAAGGACGCGTAAAAGCATATGCATTATGTAAAATAAATTGTTTTTTTTTTCTTAAAAAGAAAGGAAAGGGTACCCTAGTTTTGATTTAAAATCAGAAATGAATTTCTTTTTTTCGATCAATGCTCCTCAGAGAAAAATTTCATTGAAAGATGGTGAAATAGTGTAGTTGTAGACAACGGACAAGACAGAAAGCAGTGAGAACAAGGACAATTTTTTTTCCCCAATAAGAGAATTCGTAAATTTACGAAACTTACAACTCACGTGGGGGGGGGGTCGGAAATTACGAGTGCCCCCGTTTGATAAGTTGAGGCTTGAAGTGCCAAAAAGGAGTAGTTGTTGGACTGCTTCTGAACGCACAGGAAGGGTTGAGTGCGGGAAATGAAAAGAGACTCGAGAATTTGCAGTTGTAGTTCGCTGTTGGAACTACAAAGGACTGAAAACATAGCTGGATGGTAGGAACGAGCACAAGCAGAATTTCTTAATAGATGTTGTCCAATGGTGGACGGAGTATTTAAGCCAGCAGCTGTGGGACAGTCCACGTTGCCAGCACGGATGTTGTAGGGTATGTGCTGCTTGATTCGAGATTCCAGTCTCAAGGTAGTACGGCCGATGTAGCAAATCTCACATTTGCATGTAAACATAGATAAGGTGGCTTTTGTGATGGGGGGCTATACTATCCTTGAGACTAGGAGGAAACAGCATATTCGATTTAAGGACAATCCGAGGACTGATGGCATTGAAGCAACGATGGATAGACTTTTTGATCTTGTCTAGCAAAGGAATGGAAGATTTGCCCAGCCAAGGAAGTCTTAGGTAGACTGGGCATTTTTCGGGACCAAGTTTCGGAAGGGTTGAAAGCTGCGCACATTTGTATCTTATAGTGGCATTAACCAAGTTCTCAGGGTAACCGTTCTTAATTAACGTAGTTTTAATAAAGGAAAATTCTTGCTGGAGTTTAGATTTGGAACAAATCATAAAGGCTCGATGAATTAAGGTTTTTATTAAGTTAATTTTACGTTGAGGGGGACAAAAGGAACCCAACGTGTATAGGACCCAGTAAAAGTAGGTTTACGGTAAATAGAGGTAAGAATTGTACTATCTGTTCGTTCCACTAGAACGTCGAGAAAAGGTAAACAATTATTAGACTCAAATTCACACGTAAAAGAAAGGGAGGGGTGTAGGTTATTAAGACGGTGAAAAAATAGTCTGTATTCAGACCTGGTAGAGAAAATGGCAAAAGTATCATCCACATATCTTTTGTAGAACAGTGGGAGTTGGTTATTAGAGTGGAATAATGACTCTTCTTGAAAGCCGACGAATATGTTTGCCAAGGCCGCTCCAAGGGGACTACCCATTGCTATGCCATCAATTTGTTGGTAAATACAGCTGTTAAAACTGAATTGAATGTTTTTTGTGGCGATGTTGATCAGTTTTATAAAAACTGGTTCTGGAATAGGAGGAGGGTCAAGGTGGCTGCGGTATAATATATCCGTGCAAATAGTGATGGTTTCATCCAAGGGGACATTAGTATATAAACTATTGATATCAAAAGAGCAGAAGAAATATTGGTGGAGATTCAAAGGAAGATTTTGTATAATCTTAGCAAATGTAAAGGAGTCAGGAATGCAAAATTTAGAATAGTAATTAACAGCAGGTTGTAGAAGAAGTGCTAACCATTTAGCAAGGCGATGTTGGGATGATCCAATCATGGATAGTATAGGTCGGAGAGGGGTATTGTTTTTGTGGATCTTAGGTAATCCATAAAGGCGGGGTCTTTGAGCGCATACAGGGCGAATTTTGGTGTAAATAGATTTAGGGAGTAGATGTCTTTTATAAAAAAGTAGAAGGTCCCGTTGGATGATCATTTCTTGTTTGGCTGTTTGGTCGAATTCTTCCATATTTCCAATTAATTTGAATTTCGTTGTGTCAGCAAGAATGGTTTCCATTTTGCTGTGGTAGTCACTCTTGTTGAGGATGACGACACCAGTATATATATATATATATATATATATATATATATATATATAACAACCGCACGAGTAGGGTGTGACACATGGTGAATTTCTTATGCGGATTTTAAAATATTTAAATTTAGAGTTTTCATTTTCCTAGACTGATCGCCAAACCAAGATTAAAGAGCCCAATCTGCCCTACTATTTATCCATAGCTAGAGGGACAATAGTTACATGCATAACTGCAAACAGTCTTGTTCAGGATTTGAAATCGAGTCATCGAGTTCATTTGCTACAACTCTCTCACTGTCTCTCTCTCTCTCTCTCTCTCTCTCTCTCTCTCTCTCTAATATATATATATATATATATATAGGTATATGTAAAAACAAAAAAATTTTTGCGATGAAACAAAGAAAATACAGTGCTCAATCACAGTTTGTAAGAGCTAATATTTATTTATTTTACAATGTTTTCACAGATCAATGTTCATTATTAACAGCGACCACGGTTTCATGCTAAATAGCAATCATCAGGTTGTCGAGCAAGATCCTATGGTGTTTGTTGGAGTTCTTTACTCAATGTCACATTTTGGATTGTAAATAACGTCGGTTAGTTTTGCGGACGCTGTTATAGTCCGGAATTACTAAAAATAAATTTTTTCAAAATTTGTATTTTTTTGTAGTAATGCCAACGAAGTTGCTTCCCTTTATTCGTTAAAAATAGAACGTTTTTTTTTAACTTTGAAAAAAATGTTTTATTTTTTATTATTTATTATTTATTTTTTATTTTTAAATTAATTCCGTTTGGCAAAGGATGCATATGTCTTCAAAAAACCATTTTAATATATATATGGTAGAGTCTTAGATACAAAATAGAGTGGAAAATCTTAGATCATCCCAAATGTTACACAAATGGCTCTAGATACTGCAACTTATGTGTTACCGAAAAATTTAGGATATTAAAAAACTTGATTTCCTTTAATAATAATAATAATAATAATAATAATAGAAGTTTAAATAAAAAATCAGAAATCTTCAAACAATGTCCCCATAAAAGAAAATTCTTCCTAAATGCATGGAGGGGAGATACTCAACATCCACCCTGAGAATCAATTCCGCAATTGTTTGCAAAGATATCCAATATTTCAACAGTGAAAAAATGATTTTTCGACAGAGAAACAACACCATCCACCTTTATATTATGTTGGATAAAAATTTAAAAGACTCTACCATATATATATTAAAATGGTTTTTTGAAGACATATGCATCCTTTGCCAAACGGAATTAATTTAAAAATAAAAAATAAAAAATAAATAATAAAAAATAAAACATTTTTTTCAAAGTTAAAAAAAACGTTCTATTTTTAACGAATAAAGGGAAGCAACTTCGTTGGCATTACTACAAAAAAATACAAATTTTGAAAAAATTTATTTTTAGTAATTCCGGACTATAACAGCGTCCGCAAAACTAACCGACGTTATTTACAATCCAAAATGTGACATTGAGTAAAGAACTCCAACAAACACCATAGGATCTTGCTCGACAACCTGATGATTGCTATTTAGCATGAAACCGTGGTCGCTGTTAATAATGAACATTGATCTGTGAAAACATTGTAAAATAAATAAATATATATATATATATATATATATATATATATATATACCAACCCACTCCACACGAGCAGTATGTAACATAAGGTCAATTTCTTAAGCGGAGGTTTGAATTCAAAGTTTTTCTTCTTTTAGACTGGTTATCTAGCCAAGGATAAAGAGCCGAGTCTACCCTACTATATAGCCATAGATGGAGGGAGAGTAGTTGGATGCACACCTTTCCGAAGGGTATCAGCGCTATGTAAAATGCAAACAGCCTTGTCCATGATTTGACCTCGGTTCGACTAGACCATATATATATATATATATTATATATTATATATATATATATATATATATACATGTGTGTGTATGTATGTGTATATGTATATATGTATATATATATGTATATGTATATATATGTACATATATGTGTGTGTATTTATCCATTATATATATATATATATATATGTAATGCAGTTAAGTTTCCTGTCCATGTTACGCTCTTTTGATGGAAAGTCATACCCAGCAGATGGTACAGGTAGCATATTTTAAGCCCCACCGATAGGGTGAAATAATAATGACGACTGACACTATTTCATGTAAAAATAAAATGAATAATATATCCGAAGAATATTACAGGGTCCAACAGAATAGTTTCCCCTGCTTAAAATTGCTACAGCGCAGGTGATCGTAACGATGAGCAGGTATGTTTTGCTTGGTTTGGTTTCTTGGATTTTACGACATGACAACCCTTGTTGGATTATTCTTGATCTATTACTTTTAGATGGGTATTCAACATTTTTAAAATTTAATTTTTATTTCTATTTAATTCATAGATAGGACTCTAACAGGTACTACAATCCGGGTCCGAGTAGACATGAGAGTAATGGTGATGAAGGGGTACTCCACTGTCTAGATATAAGTAAGGGTCAAAGTGATATGTTTGCATGTCATGGACTGCTTAGATACCAGGAATCTCTCCTTAAGAATCATGGGTTACCATGCACGTCTAGAAGGTGGCCTTAACGGAGGGCGGAGTTTACCATGCTGCAGAGGTTCCGTCGGTGCGTTCCATGGCCTCAGCCAACAGGGCGAGATACTAGCAGTGAGCAGGCATCTCTTTGAGCTGAAACAACCAAACCATTTTAATTGCAATCATAGTGTGGAATGTTGAACATTTATGATTGAAACTTATTTAAGAAATGCTGACTTATTGCAACCTAAGCATTTAGCTCGATACTGAAGAATTTCTGATATGAAAAATAATACAGAAAATACTGCTTGTTAATGTGGTACATAAATGAAACTGGGTAATTCAATGACAAATCACACAGAAAAAAGTAAAATTGTCACCAACCCCTTCAATTTTTCTGATTTTTTTCCAGATGTGGACTATGTTAACATTAGACGATCCCCAAAATTTGAGCTTCTAATGCCAAAAATTGGCGGAGTTATTTCAATTTTTTAGCTCTCCAAATTTGATGGTGTTGGCGAAAAATAGCTACTTTTTGTAACCTATTTTTGTCTGTAAAATGAGTTCTAGAGCTTCCCTACTACTAACAAAATAAAAGCATTTATAAAAGCATTTTTGCCATATTAAATCCAGAAAATGATCTGCCTGTAAATGCTGAAAATGAATATCTGGCCTGAGACATTGAACAACCATTCATGAGTTTACAAAGTTTATTCTCTGTATTGCCATTTAATATGTCAAACGTATTAACAGGTTCGAAAAGATCGCGATAGAAGTTTTAATAAATTTAATCATTTTTTCTTCTTGATTTTTCAGTGGACCACCTACGTGTGGGACAGACCACACAGAGGATTACTCGCGCGTTGAAGCCTAAAATATTTGTTTCTGATGGCAAGAAGTGCCCCTCCGAGGCGTCTGCTTGCTTTTCATCAAATCAGAAACCAACCTAGCCATTACTGATGCCAACATAGTGAAGGTAAGTTACTCTACGTTTAATTTGCAATTTTATTTTTCGTTACAGAGTTTCACTACTGCAGAGTTTGGTAATAAATACTGCCTAATGATATCCGTCTTGTTATCTCTATTAATAATGGAGATTCGCTTCCGGTTTTTGTCTGTAACAAAAATTACGCCACTGCATACATCACATTACCCAAACGTCATAACATAGAATAAATACACTCAAAATTTGAACATTCAATATTAGACAGTCCTCATTGTTTTTTAAAAACAAGTTTTAATAAATACATGACTGGTATTATATATCTATATATAGTTTGTTTTTTTTAATACATATTTAAAGTTTACATTTCAAATTGTTTTATTTTTTTAATCCTTTAATGAATTTGATGATTTTACTTACTTACTCGCTGACATTGAATTTTTTACTCCCACCCATCAGGCAATATATTTGAAAAATCTTTTTTTACATCGCCCAGAGGGCGTTTTTTTTTTAAATTTTGCTAGTATATATAATGTTCCACTAAAAATAATAAGATAATTTTAGTTAAGAAGAAAATCAACCTTTCTTTTATTAAAAAAAAGTATGTACTTATTTAATATTAAATACTTAATATCTATATATCTATATATAATGGAGATAGACTGCATTTTTGTCTGAAGCCGAAACTCCGTCACGGCTGACGTCAGACATTCCAAACATAACTCTAGCGTTTATCAATGAGAACCTAATTTATAATCAATTTGTGTTACACTTAATATTAAATCTATATATAATGGAGATAGACTGCATTTTTGTCTGAAGCCGAAACTCCGTCACGGCTGACGTCAGACATTCCAAACATAACTCTAGCGTTTATCAATGAGAACCTAATTTATAATCAATTTGTGTTACACTTAATATTAAAGGAACAAATTGCTTTATATACAAGTATTAAGATGCGTTTGTAATATTTGCTGGTTTGTAATATTTGCATAGCCAATTTTCAACGAATCTTTTAATAAATGCATGTTTAGTTCTAAACAGTTTCTAATTGATATTTTAATTTTTATTTGTATTTATAATTATTTCATGTATAAAGTTTTGCGAGAAATTAATTTAAAAATAAAGATACAGCCACTAATTTCAATCTTACCTTAAATTATTAGTTATGGTCTTTTGTCCGTGACTACTCCCGTTTTCGTTGCGGTAAAAAAAAATATTTTTAAAGTTTTAATAGAGTTAATTTTTAATGAAAAAATTTATAGATAAAATTTATTTTTAATTTTTGCGGCACCTTCACAAATATAACAAGTATTTTTTATTTCAAATTATTTTATTTCTATTAGGAATTTTTTTAAATTTATAGATAAAATTTATAGATAAAATTTATTTTTAATTTTCGCGGCACCTTCACAAATATAACAATTATTTTTTATTTCAAATTTTATTATTCCTATTAGGAATTTTTAAAAAATGTTTACATTTATTTTTAATTCAAAATTTGTTTACGGTTATTCCATATTACTAATATTAAAATTAAAATAACAACCAGTTCTGAGCGATGCTTTTCCGCTAAATATGATGACCCTGATTTATTTAGAAATTAAGAAATATCTTTTAATTTTAATTTGTCATAAATTCCCTTACAGAAACAGACGACAAAAAACAACAACAAAAAAAAAAATGATTTTACGTGTTTTTTTTTTTTTAACACTTAGCGCTTCTTTCTTAAACTAAAAATTAATCTTTATTTTTTATCATAATTGACGCAATACTTTTAAAATTCATTATTCAACAATGTTTAACCGAAGTTTGGTTTGTATAAACAAAAGCGGTGATAAAAAAAAGTCCCCTACCTAATCGATTTAGGTAGGGGACTTTTTAAATACAATAACATGATACAAACACCATGAAAAAATTTATAGATAAAATTTATTTTTAATTTTCGCGGCACCTTCACAAATATAACAAGTATTTTTTATTTCAAATTTTATTATTCCTATTAGGAATTAAAAAAAGATGTTTACTTTTATTTTTAATTCAAAATTTGTTTACGGTTATTTCATATTACTAATGTTATTTTTCATCATTTATTTAAATTAATTGTAGCGAGAAATTAATAGTATTTTGTTCAATGCTTAAACAATGTTTAAACAATACACATTCATCAATAAGAGGATTACTATTCTGTATTAGATGATTGAAAATAGCATTTTACTTCGAGTTTATATAAATTTTGTTTTGTTTTTAAAAATTAAATAAATAAAATTATTCGTCGGATCTGAAACCCCCCATCTAAAATTTTTTAAATCTTTTTTTTTTTCTTCAATGGATTATTATCGATTACACACCAATCTATCAGATTGTAAAAAAAAATTCAAAAAAGTTATTTATTTTTCGAGTTTTCAGGGGTGCTCAGTTCCCCGTATAAGTTTATTGTAAATCGATCCCCATATCGGAACCGCTAAAAAATTTTTTTTTTTTTTTTCCTTCAATGGATTGTTATCGATTACACACCAATCTATCAGATTGTAAAAAAAAAAAAAAAGCGCCTGATTCAAAAATAAAGAACTTTTTTGTTCTTTAATTTTTGAGTTTTCAGGGGTGCTCATTTCCCCGTATAAGTTTATAGTAAATCGCTCCCCTATATTGGAACCGCTCTACCTTAACAGTTGGGCTGAATTTACACAAAGGTGTCAAAATTAAGGTGACATTGAAAAAAAACAGAACCCACAAATTTTGTAATAAAACTGTTAATTGTAACTAGGGGGGTTTAGCGTTAGGATTTGAGGTTAGAGTTGGTGTTGGGGTTTAAGGTGAGTTTAATGGGAAAATAAATAAATAATTTGGGTTCTGTTTTTTCTGGGCCACCCTAACTTTGACACGTTTGCACCAGTTTCCTTTCGAGCGGTTCTGATATGGGGCAGCGATTTACTATAAACTTATATGTCGGCATGAGCACCCCTGAAAACTCAAAAAATAAAGAACATTTAAGAATTTTTTTAAAAACCTGATAGATTGGTGTGTAATCGATAATAATCCATTGAAGGAAAACAATAAAATAAATAAATGAATAAATTTTGTAGCGGTTCTGATATGGGGGATCGATTTACAATAAACTTATACGGGGAACTGAGCACCGCGGAAAATAAATAATTTTTTTGAATTTTTGTTCTTTTACAATCTGATAGATTGGTGGGCAATTGATAATAATCCATTAAAAGAAAGAAAAAAAAAAAATTAAAAACAAAAATTTTAGATGGGGGGTTTCCAGATGCTCAGGTCTGCCAATTATTCAATTTAATGCTTACTTTAATGGATATAAAATTTATTAAATCTCTAAGAAAATGAATTAAGAGTGTAACAACATATATTATATTCATTAATTTATTGTACAAACATTTTTACATAAACTAGCAAAAAATGCCATCTGGGCGGTTATAAAAATTAATTTTTGAAAGATAGTCTGAGTTAAAATTTCCATATAAGAGGGTTTGTATTATCGGTAAAATCATCAAATTTATTAAAGGAGTAAAGAAAAATGAAACCATTTGAAATGGAAACTTACTTCTGTCCCCCTCAAATCAAAATGTTGCATGCATCTATTGATTATTAATTAAATAATATTTTATCAATGACAGTGTTTTGATGTAAGCAGTGACGTAGTTTTAGTTACAGACAAATTGATACTGAATCTATTATCAAAAGATTTTATTTATTGAAAAAACTTTTTACAAAATTCATATTTTTACATAAGTGTACCAAACAAAATTTAGTTGAAAATAAATCTATAAATTAGATATTTTTATTTACTCCAATTAAAAAAAAATTAATATTAAATATTATTTAGCATTTAAAAATTGATTTAAGGGTATTTGCCTGCTCATCCCACTTATGAGGAAGTATCATTACTCTATTTTATTTTATGTAATATTTATTTACACTAAAACTAAATGTTTGTTAAATGTAAAATAAATAAAGTGAATGTTTATTTTTTTTTTAATTCAAAATTTTTAGAAATAATCAAAGCAATAAAAAATCATTTTGTATAGTTTATTGTTTTATTCATTGATAAACCAAATTTAATTTTATTATTGAATATTATTTCAGGAAAAACTTTGGTGTAGAAAGTTAACTTTCCTAATTTCTATTTCAAATTGTTTATTTTTTACTCCTTTAATGAATTTGATGATTTTAATTACTAAAATCATTAAATGTTGAATGTCCTTTTAAAGTTTTTGGCATATTTTGGCATTGTTGTTTTTTATTACTTTATTTGATTTATTAATTTTATAGCAACATAGTTTTAGTTACAGACAATTGATACTGAATCTCTTATCAAAAGATTTTATTTATTGAAGAAAATTTTTAAGAATTTATATTTTACAGAATTTTACCAAATAAAATTTAGTTGAAAATAAATCTACAAATTAGATATTTTTATTTACTCCGATTAAAAAAAAATTAATATTAAATATTATTTAGCATTTAAAAATTGATTTAAGTATCATTACTCTATTTTATTTTATGTAATATTTATTTACACTAAAACTAAATGTTTGTTAAATGTAAAATAAATAAGGTGAATGTTTGTTTTTTTTTATTTCAACATTTTTAGAAATAATCAAAACAATAAAAAATCATTTTGTATAGTTGATTGTTTTATTCATTGATAAACCAAATTTAATTTTATCATTAAATATTATTTCAGGATAAACTTTGGTGTAGAAAGTTAACTTTCCTAATTTCTATTTCAAATTGTTTATTTTTTACTCCTTTAATGAATTTGATGATTTTAATTACTAAAATCATTAAATGTTGAATGTCTTTTTTAAGTTTTTGGCATATTTTGGCATTGTTGTTTTTTATTACTTTATTTGATTTATTAATTTTACAGCAACATAGTTTTACTTACAGACAAATTGATACTGAATCTCTCATCAAAAGATTTTATTTATTGAAGAAAATTTTTAAGAATTTATATTTTACAGAATTTTACCAAATAAAATTTAGTTGAAAATAAATCTACAAATTAGATATTTTTATTTACTCCGATTAAAAAAAAATTAATATTAAATATTATTTAGCATTTAAAAATTGATTTAAGTATCATTACTCTATTTTATTTTATGTAATATTTATTTACACTAAAACTAAATGTTTTTTAAATGTAAAATAAACAAGGTGAATGTTTATTTTTTTTTTTATTTCAAAATTTTTAGAAATAATCAAAACAATACAAAATCATTTTGTATAGTTGATTGTTTTATTCATTGATAAATCAAATTTAATTTTATCATTAAATATTATTTCAGAAAAAACTTTGGTGTAGAAAGTTAACTTTCCTAATTTCTATTTCAAATTGTTTATTTTTTACTCCTTTAATGAATTCAATGATTTTAATTACTAAAATCATTAAATGTTGAATGTCCTTTTAAAGTTTTTGGTATATTTTGGCATTGTTGTTTTTTATTACTTTATTTGATTTATTAATTTTACAGCAACATAGTTTTACTTACAGACAAATTGATACTGAATCTCTTATCAAAAGATTTTATTTATTGAAGAACATTTTTAAAGAATTTATCTTTTTACAGAATTTTACCAAATAAAATTTAGTTGAAAATAAATCTATAAATTAGATATTTTTATTTACTCCGATTAAAAAAAAATTAATATTAGGTATTATTTAGCATTTAAATATTGATTTAAGTATCATTACTCTATTTTATTTTATATAATATTTATTTACACTAAAACTAAATGTTTGTTAAATGTAAAATAAATAAGGTGAATATTTATTGTTTTATTTCAAAGATTTTAGAAATAATCAAAACAATAAAAAATCATTTTGTTTAGTTGATTGTTTTATTCATTGATAAATCAAATTTAATTTTATCATTAAATATTATTTCAGGAAAAACTTTGGTGTAGAAAGTTAACTTTCCTAATTTCTATTTCAAATTGTTTATTTTTTACTCCTTTAATGAATTCAATGATTTTAATTAATAAAATCATTAAATGTTGAATGTCCTTTTAAAGTTTTTGGCATATTTTGGCATTGTTGTTTTTTATTACTTTATTTGATTTATTAATTTTATAGCAACATAGTTTTACTTACAGACAAATTGATACTGAATCTCTTATCAAAAGATTTTATTTATTGAAGAAAATTTTTAAGAATTTATATTTTACAGAATTTTACCAAATAAAATTTAGTTGAAAATAAATCTACAAATTAGATATTTTTATTTACTCCGATTAAAAAAAATTAATATTAAATATTATTTAGCATTTAAAAATTGATTTAAGTATCATTACTCTATTTTATTTTATGTAATATTTATTTATACTAAAACTAAATGTTTGTTAAATGTAAAATAAACAAGGTGAATGTTTTTTTTTGTTTTTTTATTTCAAAATTTTTAGAAATAATCAAAACAATAAAAATCATTTTCAAATTGTTTATTTTTTACTCCTTTAATGAATTTGATGATTTTAATTACTAAAATCATTAAATGTTGAATATCCTTTTAAAGTTTTTGGCATATTTTGGCATTGTTGTTTTTTATTACTTCAATTCATTTATTAATTTTACTTAGATACTACCCCTCTGACATTGAATTTTAAATCCCACTCGGCTCAGGCTATATTTTTCAAAATTTTATTTTTACACCGCCCGAAGGGCGGTTTTGTTATGCTAGTATTATTAATAATATATTTTAATAATAAATACTGTAATACTTAATACCATTAATTCTTATTGTTCATGATTAGAATATAGAATCTGCTATTCTTGGTTTTAGAAGAAAATTAACAGTTTAATAAAATATATATTTTGTGTGACACATGCGCAAACGGATATAGGGGTTGAGTTAATACACGTTTCTTAGTGACAATCATTGTAGGTTGCAGTTCAACCCTGGCCAAAGGGTAATAATAACATAATATCTTAACATAGTCTTAAACACTTTACCAGTCATGATTGGCGAATCAGAACAATCTGCCCCTGTGGGATTTATAGAGGGGTCGGTTTGAAGTTCTAGTGAGCTCCGATACGACATGAGGTCTCGAAAGCTCGAGGAAGGTTCCGAATTCGACAAGAAACACATAAAGAATGTCAGAGGACGCATACACCGAACGTTGTGTATATAAAATAAAGAACGAGGACAACAGTCAGCCTTAATTCAGTAAAAGAATGAAAAGTTGTCAACCCACCTCCTTCGAATTCTCTGAAATTTTGTGAGGTGTGGACTCATCTTAAAGTAGAACAATCCCTAACAATTTGAGGCTTTCCAATTCGAAAAAAAAAACTAATCGAGATATGTCGATATTTAATTCTCCAAATTGTTTTTTTTTTTGGTGGGGGGTAATGGCGAACTTTTGTGATCTAATGTTGTCTGTAAAATGCTGTTCTAGAGGTGTCCCGAACTCTAAAATTGTTTAATAAAAGCTTTTTGGTTGAATAAAATCGAAAGTGCTATCGAAAAAAATCGTAAAGTTAACGCAGTTTTGAAATGCTATTATGATTTCTGATTTTTCATAGCAGATCAAATATCCCCTGTGGCTGCAT
>CM042147.1:110330841-110380149 GCA_023376005.1 Doryteuthis pealeii | reverse complement strand
CATATTGAGGTATGAATGAAACTACAACAACCACAGCCGAGAGGAGGCGATGCCTCATACTTGCTGCGAGCAGGACCTGAAGATGTCGAGCTCTATTTAGCACGAGGATAATGACCGTGGGTCGCTGTTAGATAAAAAATCGATTTCATTATGAGTGATTTCAATGAAAAATAGGTTAAATAAAATAAATAAATATAAACTTATAAGCGTCATACTTATACAGAATCAATCACTGGATTATACTATAATATATATACCTTTGAAATGGCCTATCTAGTCAACAAGAGGCAAGTATCGATAACATGACACACCAATTCTCTTAAGCGTTAAAAGGTTTAAATGAATTTCAGAAGGTTTTTATTTCTATATCTTAATATAGGGTGCGTTATAAAGGTGGACAAGGGATATAGATGCCGCAGCCGAGTCCTACCCTACTATATTAGCCATAGATGGGAGGGAGAGAAAATTGATCGCACGAACACAGCTTGTCCGGAAGATGTATCAACCTCGTTTCACTCGTACAATGCAAGCATGGCCTTGTGTGTTCTTTGATTTGATCACTTCACACCGTTACTGACTATGTGAAATACTAACATATAATTATCTAGACTACCTAGCATCACTTATGTAAAAAATCTACTAGTATAAGCTATACTCTATTAGTTAATTTCAGGATGTTTTTTTTTATTAATAAAACTAATACCCTAAGCCGCTAAACAACAACACGGCTATTGACGGATATATATACATGTGTGTGTATGTATGTGTATATGTATATATGTTATAATTATATGTATATGTTATATATGTCATATACTGTGTGTGTTATTTATCCATTATATAATATATATATATATATGTAATGCACGTTAAGATTCCTGTCCATGTTACGGGCTCTTTTGAATGGAAAGTTCATACCCCAGCAGATGGTACAAGGTAGGCCATATTTTAAGCCGCCACCGATAGGGTGAAATAATAATGACGACTGACACTATTTCATGTAAAAAATAAATGAATAATATATCCGAAGATATTACAGGGTCCGCAACAGAATAGTTTTCCCTGCCTTAAAATTGCTACAGCTGGCAGGTGATCGTAAACGATGAAGCAGGTATGTTTTGCTTGGTTTGGTTTCTTGGATTTTACGACATGACAACCCTTGTTGGATTATTCTTGATTCTATTAACTTTTAGATGGGTATTCACATTTTTTAAAATTTAAATTTTTATTTCTAGTTTAATTCATAGATAGGAAACTCTAAACAGGTACTCACCAATCCGGGTCCGAGTAGACATGAGAGTAATGGTGATGAAGGGGTACTCCACTGTCTAGATATAAGTAAGGGTCAAAGTGATATGTTTTGCATGTCCATGGACTGCTTAGATACCAGGAATTCTCCTTATAGAATCATGGGTTACCATGCACGTCTAGAAGGTGGCCTTAACGGAGGGCGGAGTTTACCATGCTGCAACGAGGTTCCGTCGGTGCGTTTCATGGCCTCAGCCAACAGGGCGAGATACTAGCAGTGAGCAGGCATCTCTTTGAGCTGAACAACCAAACCATTTAATTGCAATCATAGTGTGGAATGTTGAACATCTTATGATTTGAAAACTTATTTTAGAAATGCTGACTTATTGCAACCTAAGCATTTAGGCTCGATACTGAAAGAATTTCTGTATGAAAAATAATACAGAAAATAACTGCTTGTTAATGTGGTACAGTAAATGAAACTGGGTAATTCAATGACAAATCACACAGAAAAAAGTAAAATTGTCACCAACCCCTTCAATTTTTCTGATTTTTTTCCAGATGTGGACTATGTTAACATTAGACGATCCCCCAAAATTTGAGCTTTTTCTAATGCCAAAATTGGCGGAGTTATTTCAATTTTTAGCTCTCCAAATTTGATGTGTTGGCGGAAAATAGCTACTTTTTTGTTAACCTATTTTTTTGTCTGTAAAATGAGTTCTAGAGCTTCCCTACTACTAAAAATAAAAGCATTTATAAAAAGCATTTTTGCCATATTAAATCCAGAAAATGATCTGCCTGTAAATGCTGAAAAAACTGAATATTCTTGGCCTGAGACATTGAACAACCATTCTTAGAGTTTACAAAGTTTATTCTCTGTATTGCCATTTAATATGTCAAACGTATTAACAGGTTTTCGAAAAGATCGCGATAGAAGTTTTAATCAATTTAATCATTTTTTTTCTCTTGATTTTTCAGTGGACCACCTACGTGTGGGACAGACACACAGAGGATTACTCGCGCGTTGAAGCCTAAAATATTTGTTTTCTGATGGGCAAAGAGTGCCCCTCCGAAGCGTCTGCTTGCTTTTCATCAAATCAGAACCAACCTAGAGCCATTACTGGATGCCAACATAGTGAAGGTAAGTTACTCCTACGTTTAATTTGCAATTTTATTTTCGTTACAGAGTTTCACTACTGCAGAGTTTGGTAATAAATACTGCCTAATGATATCCGTCTTGTTATCTCTATTAATAATGGAGATTCGCTTCCGGTTTTTGTCTGTAACAAAAATTACGCCACTGCATACATCACATTACCAAACGTCATAACAATAGAATAAATACACTCAAAATTTGAACATTCATATTAGACAGTCTCATTGTTTTTTTAAACAAGTTTTAATAAATACATGACTGGTAATTATATATCTATATATAGTTTGTTTTATTTAATACATATTTTAAAGTTTACATTTCAAATTGTTTTATTTTTTTAATCCTTTAATGAATTTGATGATTTTACTTACTTACTCGCTGACATTGAATTTTTTTACTCCCACCCATCAGGCAATATATTTGAAAAATCCTTTTTTTTACTCGCCCAGAGGGCGTTTTTTTTTTTTAATTTTTGCTAGTATATATAATGTTCACTAAAAATAATAAGAATAATTTTAGTTAAGAAGAAAATCAACCTTTCTTTATTAAAAAAAAGTATGTACTTAATTTAATATAAATACTTTAATATCTAATATACTATATATAAGGAGATAGACTTGCATTTTTGTCTGAAGCCGAAACTCCGTCACGGCTGACGTCAGACATTCCAAACATAACTCTAGCGTTTTATCAATGAGAACCTAATTTATAATCAATTTTGTGTTACACTTAATTTAAATCTATATATAATGGAGATAGACTGCATTTTTGTCTGAAGCCGAAACTCCGTCACGGCTGACGTCAGACATTCCAAACTAACTCTAGCGTTTATCAATGAGAACCTAATTTATAATCAATTTGTGTTACACTTAATATTAAGGAACAAATTGCTTTATATACAAGTATTAAGATGCGTTTGTAATATTTGCTGGTTTGTAATATTTGCATAGCCAATTTTCAACGAATCTTTTAATAAATGCATGTTTAGTTCTAACAGTTTCTAATTGATATTTTAATTTCTATTTTGTATTATAATTATTTTCATGTATAAAGTTTTGCGAGAAATTAATTTAAAAATAAAAAAGATACAGCCACTAATTTCATCTTACCTTAAATTATTAGTTATGGTCTTTTGTCCGTGACTACTCCCGTTTTCGTTGCGGTAAAAAAAAATATATTTTTAAAGTTTTTAATAGAGTTTAATTTTTAATGAAAAAATTTATAGATAAAATTTATTTTTAATTTTTGCGGCACCTTCACAAATATAACAAGTATTTTTTTATTTCAAATTATTTTTATTTCTATTAGGATTTTTTTAAATTTATAGATAAAATTGAAATAAAATAATTGTTATATTTGTGAAGGTGCCGCGAAAATTAAAAATAAATTTTTATCTATAAATTTTATCTATAAATTTAAAAAAATTCCTAATAGAAATAAAATAATTTGAAATAAAAAATACTTGTTATATTTGTGAAGGTGCCGCAAAAATTAAAAATAAATTTTATCTATAAAATTTTTTCATTAAAAATTAACTCTATTAAAACTTTAAAATATATTTTTTTTTACCGCAACGAAAACGGGAGTAGTCACGGACAAAAGACCATAACTAATAATTTAAGGTAAGATTGAAATTAGTGGCTGTATCTTTATTTTTAAATTAATTTCTCGCAAAACTTTATACATGAAATAATTATAAATACAAATAGAAATTAAATATCAATTAGAAACTGTTTTAGAACTAAACATGCATTTATTAAAAGATTCGTTGAAAATTGGCTATGCAAATATTACAAACCAGCAAATATTACAAACGCATCTTAATACTTGTATATAAAGCAATTTGTTCCTTTAATATTAAGTGTAACACAAATTGATTATAAATTAGGTTCTCATTGATAAACGCTAGAGTTATGTTTGGAATGTCTGACGTCAGCCGTGACGGAGTTTCGGCTTCAGACAAAAATGCAGTCTATCTCCATTATATATAGATTTAATATTAAGTGTAACACAAATTGATTATAAATTAGGTTCTCATTGATAAACGCTAGAGTTATGTTTGGAATGTCTGACGTCAGCCGTGACGGAGTTTCGGCTTCAGACAAAAATGCAGTCTATCTCCATTATATATAGATATATAGATATTAAGTATTTAATATTAAATAAGTACATACTTTTTTTTAATAAAAGAAAGGTTGATTTTCTTCTTAACTAAAATTATCTATTATTATTTTTAGTGAACATTATATATACTAGCAAAATTTTAAAAAAAACGCCCTCTGGGCGATGTAAAAAAAGATTTTTCAAATATATTGCCTGATGGGTGGGAGTAAAAAATTCAATGTCAGCGAGTAAGTAAGTAAAATCATCAAATTCATTAAAGGATTAAAAAAATAAAACAATTTGAAATGTAAACTTTAAATATGTATTAAAATAAAACAAACTATATATAGATATATAATACCAGTCATGTATTTATTAAAACTTGTTTTAAAAAACAATGAGGACTGTCTAATATTGAATGTTCAAATTTTGAGTGTATTTATTCTATGTTATGACGTTTGGGTAATGTGATGTATGCAGTGGCGTAATTTTTGTTACAGACAAAAACCGGAAGCGAATCTCCATTATTAATAGAGATAACAAAGACGGATATCATTAGGCAGTATTTATTACCAAACTCTGCAGTAGTGAAACTCTGTAACGAAAAATAAAATTGCAAATTAAACGTAGAGTAACTTACCTTCACTATGTTGGCATCAGTAATGGCTAGGTTGGTTTCTGATTTGATGAAAAGCAAGCAGACGCCTCGGAGGGGCACTTCTTTGCCATCAGAAACAAATATTTTAGGCTTCAACGCGCGAGTAATCCTCTGTGTGGTCTGTCCCACACGTAGGTGGTCCACTGAAAAATCAAGAAGAAAAAATGATTAAATTTATTAAAACTTCTATCGCGATCTTTTCGAACCTGTTAATACGTTTGACATATTAAATGGCAATACAGAGAATAAACTTTGTAAACTCATGAATGGTTGTTCAATGTCTCAGGCCAGATATTCAGTTTTCAGCATTTACAGGCAGATCATTTTCTGGATTTAATATGGCAAAAATGCTTTTATAAATGCTTTTATTTTGTTAGTAGTAGGGAAGCTCTAGAACTCATTTTACAGACAAAAATAGGTTACAAAAAGTAGCTATTTTTCGCCAACACCATCAAATTTGGAGAGCTAAAAATTGAAATAACTCCGCCAATTTTTGGCATTAGAAGCTCAAATTTTGGGGATCGTCTAATGTTAACATAGTCCACATCTGGAAAAAAATCAGAAAAATTGAAGGGGGTTGGTGACAATTTTACTTTTTTCTGTGTGATTTGTCATTGAATTACCCAGTTTCATTTATGTACCACATTAACAAGCAGTATTTTCTGTATTATTTTTCATATCAGAAATTCTTCAGTATCGAGCTAAATGCTTAGGTTGCAATAAGTCAGCATTTCTTAAATAAGTTTCAATCATAAATGTTCAACATTCCACACTATGATTGCAATTAAAATGGTTTGGTTGTTTCAGCTCAAAGAGATGCCTGCTCACTGCTAGTATCTCGCCCTGTTGGCTGAGGCCATGGAACGCACCGACGGAACCTCTGCAGCATGGTAAACTCCGCCCTCCGTTAAGGCCACCTTCTAGACGTGCATGGTAACCCATGATTCTTAAGGAGAGATTCCTGGTATCTAAGCAGTCCATGACATGCAAACATATCACTTTGACCCTTACTTATATCTAGACAGTGGAGTACCCTTCATCACCATTACTCTCATGTCTACTCGGACCCGGATTGGTAGTACCTGTTAGAGTCCTATCTATGAATTAAATAGAAATAAAAATTAAATTTTAAAAATGTTGAATACCCATCTAAAAGTAATAGATCAAGAATAATCCAACAAGGGTTGTCATGTCGTAAAATCCAAGAAACCAAACCAAGCAAAACATACCTGCTCATCGTTACGATCACCTGCGCTGTAGCAATTTTAAGCAGGGGAAACTATTCTGTTGGACCCTGTAATATTCTTCGGATATATTATTCATTTTATTTTTACATGAAATAGTGTCAGTCGTCATTATTATTTCACCCTATCGGTGGGGCTTAAAATATGCTACCTGTACCATCTGCTGTGGGTATGACTTTCCATCAAAAGAGCGTAACATGGACAGGAAACTTAACTGCATTACATATATATATATATATATATAATGGATAAATACACACACATATATGTACATATATATACATATACATATATATATACATATATACATATACACATACATACACACACATGTATATATATATATATATATATATATATATATATAATATATATATATATGGTCTAGTCGAACCGAGGTCAAATCATGGACAAGGCTGTTTGCATTTTACATAGCGCTGATACCCTTCGGAAAGGTGTGCATCCAACTACTCTCCCTCCATCTATGGCTATATAGTAGGGTAGACTCGGCTCTTTATCCTTGGCTAGATAACCAGTCTAAAAGAAGAAAACTTTGAATTCAAACCTCCGCTTAAGAAATTGACCTTATGTTACATACTGCTCGTGTGGAGTGGGTTGGTATATATATATATATATATATATATATATATATATATTTATTTATTTACAATGTTTTCACAGATCAATGTTCATTATTAACAGCGACCACGGTTTCATGCTAAATAGCAATCATCAGGTTGTCGAGCAAGATCCTATGGTGTTTGGAGTTCTTTACTCAATGTCACATTTGGATTGTAAATAACGTCGGTTAGTTTGCGGACGCTGTTATAGTCCGGAATTACTAAAAATGAATTTTTCAAAATTTGATTTTTTGTAGTAATGCCAACGAAGTTGCTTCCCTTTATTCGTTAAAAATAGAACGTTTTTTAACTTGAAAAAATGTTTTATTTTTATTATTTATTTTTTATTTTATTTTTAATAATTCCGTTGCAAAGGATGCATATGTCTTCCAAAAAACCATTTAATATATATAGCGTAGAGTCTTTAATTTAATCCAAATAATATAAAGTGGAGGTTGTTCTCTTTCGAAAAATCATTTTTTCACTTTGAAATATGGATATCTTTGCAAACAATGCGGAATTGATTCTCAGGGTGATGTTGAGTATCCCCTCCATGCATTAGGAAGAATTTCTTTTATGGGACATTGTTTAAGATTTCTATTTGATTTAAACTTCTATTATTATATATTATTATTATTATTATTATTAAAGAAATCAAGTTGTTTTAATAATCCTAATTTTTCGGTAAACACAAAGTTGCAGTACTAGAGCCATTGTGTAACATTTGATATCGAGATTTCCACTCTATTTTGTATCAAAGACTCTACCATTATATATAATTAAAATGTTTTTTGAAGACATATGCATCTTTGCCAAACGGAATTAATTTAAAAAAAAATAAATAAAAATAAATAAAAATAAAACATTTTTTTCAAAGTTAAAAAAAAAACGTTCTATTTTTAAACGAATAAAGGGAACAACTTCGTGGCATTACTACAAAAAAAATACAAATTTTGAAAAAAATTTAATTTTAGTAATTCCGGACTATAAACAGCGTCCGCAAAACTAACCGACGTTATTTACAATCCAAATGTGACATTGAGTAAAGAACTCCAACAAATACACCATAGGATCTTGTCGCAACCTATGATTGCTATTTAGCCATTGAAACCGTGGTCGCTTTATAATGAACATTGATCTGTTGAAAACATTGTAAAATAAATAAAATTAGCTCTTACAAACTGTGATTGAGCACTGTATTTCTTTGTTCATCGCAAAAATTTTTTGTTTACATATACCTATATATATATATAATATAGAGAGAGAGAAGAGAGAGAGAGAGAGAGAAGAGAGAACGTGAGAGATTTAGCAAATGACTACGATGACTCGATTTCAAATCCGAACAAGCTGTTTGCAGTTATGCATTAACTATGTCCCTCTAAGTATGATAAATAGTAGGCAATTGGGCTCTTTAATCTTGGTTTGCGATCAGTCTAGAAAATGCAAAAACTCTAAATTTAAAAATTTAAAATCCGCATAAGAATTCACCATGTGTCACACCCTACTCGTGCGCGTTTAATATATATATATATATTAAAATTATATATAATATATACTGTGCGTCAATCCCTCAACAAGAGTGACTACCACAAAGCAAAATGGAAAACCATTCTTGCTACACAACGAAATTCAAATTAATTGGAAATAGGAAGAATTCGACCAAACAGCCAAACAAGAAATGATCATCCAACGGGCACCTTCTACTTTTTTATAAAAACATCTACTCCCTAAATCGATTTACACCAAAATTCGCCCTATCGCTCAAAGACCCCGCCTTATGATTACTAAAGCCACAAAAACAATACCCCTCTCCACCTATACTATCCATGATTGATCATCCCAAACATCCCTGTAAATGAGTTTCACTTCTTTCTACACCTGCTGTTAATTACTATTCTAAATTTTGCCATTCCTACTCCTTTTACATTTGCTAAGATTATACAAAATCTTCCTTGAATCCCACCCAAATCTTCCTACTTTTAACAATAGTTTATATACTTAATTCCCCTTGGATAAAACCATCACTATTTGCACGATATATTATACGCAGCCACCTACCCTCCCTATCCAAACCAGTTTATAAAACTGATACAACATCGCCACCCAAAAAACATTTCAATTTTTCAGTTTTTTAAACCAGCTTATTTACAACCAAAATTGATGCATAGCAATGCGTAGCCCCTTGAGCCGCCCTGCAACATATTCGCCTTTCAAGAAGATCATATCCACTCAATAACCCAACTCCCACTTTCTACAAAAGAATGATTGATACTTTGCCATTTCTCTTACCAAGTCTGAATACAGACATTTTCCAAACCGTCTTAATAACCTACACCCACTCCTTCTTTTACGTGAATTGAGCTAATATTGTTACCTTTCTCGACGTCTAGTGAACAACAGATAAGTACAAATTCTTACCTCTATTACCGTAAAACCTAACTTTTACTGGGTCCTTACACGTTGCGATTCCTTTTCCCCCAACGTAAAATTAACTTAATAAAAACCTTAATTCATCACCTTTATGATTTGTTCAAATCTAAAACTCCAGCAAGAATTTTCCTTATTTAAAACTACATTAATTAAACGGTTACCCTGCAGAACTTGCTTATGCCCTATAAGGATACAAATGTGCGCAGCTTTCAACCCTCCAAACTGTTGCCCGAGAAAAATGCCCAGTCACCTAAGACTTCCTTGGCTGGTCGCAAATCTTTCCAGTTCTTTGCAGACAAGCATCAAAAATCTATCCATCTTGCTTCAATCCACAGTCCTCGATTGTCCATTAAATCGAATATGCTGTTCCCCTATCGTCAAGGATATATAAGCAAACCCCCCCATCACAAAAAGCCACCTATCTATGTTTACATGCAAATGTGAGATTGCTACATCGCCGTACTACTGAAGACTGGAGGAAACAGCATATTCGCATTTAAGGACAATTCCGAGGACTGATGGCATATGAAGCAACGATGGATAACTTTTGATCTGTCTAGCAAAGGAATGAAGATTTACCCAGAAACCAAGGAAGTCTTAGGAGACTGGAAGTGGTCTCGTAACAGAGTCATTCTTGAAGACCCTACTGAAAAACAGCTCACACTAATCTTATAGTGCCATTAACCAATTCTCAGAGTACCGTTCTTAATTAACGTATTTTAATAAAGGAAAATTCTGCTGGATTAGATTTGAACAAAATCATAAAGCTCGATGATTAAGTTTTTATTAAGTTAATTTACGTGAGGGGGACAAAGTAAATCCCAACGTGGTATAGACCCAGTAAAAGTAGGTTTACGGTAAATAGAGTAAGAATTGTACTAATCTGTTCGTTCCACTAGAACGTCGAGAAAAGGTAAAACAAATATTAGACTCAAATTCACACGTAAAGAAAGGAGGGTGTAGGTTATTAAGACGGTGAAAAAATAGTCTGCATTCAAACCTGTAGAGAAAATGGCAAAAGTATCATCCACATATCTTTGTAGAACAGGGGAGTTTTATTAGAGTGAATAATGACTCTTCTTGAAAGCCGACGAATATGTTGCCAAGGCCGCTCCAAGGACTACCCATTGCTATGCCATCAATTTGTGTAAAATACAGCTGTTAAAACGAATTGAATTTTTTTGTGGCGATGCTGATCAGTTTATAAAAACTGTTCTGAATAGGAGGAGGTCAAGGGCTGCGGTTATAATATATCCGTGCAAATATGATGTTTCATCCAAGGGACATAGTTATATAAAATATTGATATTCAAAAGAGCAGAAGAAATATTGGTGAGTTTCAAAGGAAGATTTTGTATAATCTTAGCAAATGTAAAGAGTCAGGAATGCAAAATTTAGATAGTAATTAACAGCAGGTTGTAGAAGAAGTGCTAACCATTAGCAAGGCATGTTGGGATGATCCAATCATGATAGTATAGTCGGAGAGGTATTGTTTTTGTGGATCTTAAATCCATAAAGCGCGTCTTTGAGCGCATACAGGGCGAATTTTGGTGTAAATAGATTTAGGGAGTAGATGTCTTTTATAAAAAAGTAGAAGGTCCCGTTGGATGATCATTTCTTGTTTGGCTGTTTGGTCGAATTCTTCCATATTTCCAATTAATTGAATTTCGTTGTGTCAGCAAGAATGGTTTCCATTTTGCTGTGGTAGTCACTCTTGTTGAGGATGACGACACCAGTATATATATATATATATATATATATATATATATATATATATAACAACCGCACGAGTAGGGTGTACACATGGTGAATTTCTTATGCGGATTTTAAAATATTTAAATTTAGAGTTTTCATTTTCCTAGACTGATCGCCAAACCAAGATTAAAGAGCCCAATCTGCCTACTATTATCCATAGCTAGAGGACAATAGTTACATGCATAACTGCAAACAGTCTTGTTCAGGATTTGAAATCGAGTCATCGAGTTCATTTGCTACAACTCTCTCACTGTCTCTCTCTCTCTCTCTCTCTCTCTCTCTCTATATATATATATATATATAATATAGGTATATGTAAAAAACAAAATTTTTGCGATGAAACAAGAAAATACAGTGCTCAATCACAGTTTGTAAGAGCTAATATTATTTATTTTACAATGTTTTCACAGATCAATGTTCATTATTAACAGCGACCACGGTTTCATGCTAAATAGCAATCATCAGGTTGTCGAGCAAGATCCTATGGTGTTTGTTGGAGTTCTTACTCAATGTCACATTTTGGATGTAATAACGTCGGTTAGTTTTGCGGACGCTGTTATAGTCCGGAATTACTAAAAATAAATTTTTTCAAAATTTGTATTTTTTGTAGTAATGCCAACGAAGTTGCCTCCTTTATTCGTTAAAAATAGAACGTTTTTTTTAACTTTGAAAAAATGTTTTATTTTTATTATTTATTATTTATTTTTTTTTTTAAATTAATTCCGTTTGGCAAAGGATGCATATGTCTTCAAAAAAACCATTTTAATATATATATGGTAGAGTCTTAGATACAAAATAGAGTGGAAAATCTTAGATCATCCCAAATGTTACACAAATGGCTCTAGATACTGCAACTTATGTGTTACCGAAAAATTTAGATATTAAAAAACTTGATTTCCTTTTAATAATAATAATAATAATAATAATAATAATAATAATAGAAGTTTAAATAAAAAATCAGAAATCTTCAAACAATGTCCCCATAAAAGAAAATTCTTCCTAAATGCATGGAGGGAGATACTCAACATCCACCCTGAGAATCAATTCCGCAATTGTTTGCAAAGATATCAATATTTCAACAGTAAAAAATGATTTTTCGACAGAGAAACAACACCATCCACCTTTATATTATGTTGGATAAAATTTAAAAGACTCTACCATATATATATTAAAATGGTTTTTGAAGACATATGCATCCTTTCCAAACGGAATTAATTTAAAAATAAAAAATAAAAAATAAAAATAAAAAATAAAACATTTTTTCAAAGTTAAAAAAAACGTTCTATTTTAACGAATAAAGGAGGCAACTTCGTTGGCATTACTACAAAAAATACAAATTTTGAAAAAATTATTTTAGTAATTCCGGACTATAACAGCGTCCGCAAAACTAACCGACGTTATTTACAATCCAAAATGTGACATTGAGTAAAAACTCCAACAAACACCATAGGATCTTGCTCGACAACCTGATGATTGCTATTTAGCATGAAACCGTGGTCGCTGTTAATAATGAACATTGATCTGTGAAAACATTGTAAAATAAATAAATATATATATATATATATATATATATATATATATATACCAACCCACTCCACACGAGCAGTATGTAACATAAGGTCAATTTCTTAAGCGGAGGTTGAATTCAAAGTTTTCTTCTTTTAGACTGGTTATCTAGCCAAGGATAAAGAGCCGAGTCTACCCTACTATATAGCCATAGATGGAGGAGAGTAGTTGGATGCACACCTTTCCGAAGGGTATCAGCGCTATGTAAAATGCAAACAGCCTTGTCCATGATTGACCTCGGTTCGACTAGACCATATATATATATATATATATATATATATATATATATATATATATACATGTGTGTGTATGTATGTTATATGTATATATGTATATATATATGTATATGTATGTACATATATGTGTGTGTATTTATCCATTATAATATATATATATAGTGTAATGCAGTTAAGTTTCCTGTCCATGTTACGCTCTTTGATGGAAAGTCATACCCACTGCAGATGGTACAGGTAGCAATTTTAAGCCCCACCGATAGGGGTGAAAATATAATGACGACTGACACTATTTCATGTAAAAATAAAATGAATAATATATCCGAAGAATATTACAGGGTCCAACAGAATAGTTTCCCCTGCTTAAAATTGCTACAGCGCAGGTGATCGTAACGATGAGCAGGTATGTTTTGCTTGGTTTGGTTTCTTGGATTTTACGACATGACAACCCTTGTTGGATTATTCTTGATCTATTACTTTTAGATGGGTATTCAACATTTTAAAATTTAATTTTTATTTCTATTTAATTCATAGATAGGACTCTAACAGGTACTACCAATCCGGGTCCGAGTAGACATGAGAGTAATGGTGATGAAGGGGTACTCCACTGTCTAGATATAAGTAAGGGTCAAAGTGATATGTTTGCATGTCATGGACTGCTTAGATACCAGGAATCTCTCCTTAAGAATCATGGGTTACCATGCACGTCTAGAAGGTGGCCTTAACGGAGGGCGGAGTTTACCATGCTGCAGAGGTTCCGTCGGTGCGTTCCATGGCCTCAGCCAACAGGGCGAGATACTAGCAGTGAGCAGGCATCTCTTTGAGCTGAAACAACCAAACCATTTTAATTGCAATCATAGTGTGGAATGTTGAACATTTATGATTGAAACTTATTTAAGAAATGCTGACTTATTGCAACCTAAGCATTTAGCTCGATACTGAAGAATTTCTGATATGAAAATAATACAGAAAATACTGCTTGTTAATGTGTACATAAATGAAAACTGGGTAATTCAATGACAAATCACACAGAAAAAAGTAAAATTGTCACCAACCCCCTTCAATTTTTCTGATTTTTCCAGATGTGGACTATGTTAACATTAGACGATCCCCAAAAATTTGAGCTTCTAATGCCAAAAAATTGGCGGAGTTATTTCAATTTTTAGCTCTCCAAATTTGATGGTGTTGGCGAAAAATAGCTACTTTTGTAACCTATTTTGTCTGTAAAAAGTTTCTAGAGCTTCCCTACTACTAACAAAATAAAAGCATTTATAAAAGCATTTTTGCCATATTAAATCCAGAAAATGATCTGCCTGTAAATGCTGAAAACTGAATATCTGGCCTGAGACATTGAACAACCATTCATGAGTTTACAAAGTTTATTCTCTGTATTGCCATTTAATATGTCAAACGTATTAACAGGTTCGAAAAGATCGCGATAGAAGTTTTAATAAATTTAATCATTTTCTTCTTGATTTTTCAGTGGACCACCTACGTGTGGGACAGACCACACAGAGGATTACTCGCGCGTTGAAGCCTAAAATATTTGTTTCTGATGGCAAAGAAGTGCCCCTCCGAGGCGTCTGCTTGCTTTTCATCAAATCAGAAACCAACCTAGCCATTACTGATGCCAACATAGTGAAGGTAAGTTACTCTACGTTTAATTTGCAATTTTATTTTTCGTTACAGAGTTTCACTACTGCAGAGTTTGGTAATAAATACTGCCTAATGATATCCGTCTTGTTATCTCTATTAATAATGGAGATTCGCTTCCGGTTTTTGTCTGTAACAAAAATTACGCCACTGCATACATCACATTACCCAAACGTCATAACATAGAATAAATACACTCAAAATTTGAACATTCAATATTAGACAGTCCTCATTGTTTTTTAAAACAAGTTTTAATAAATACATGACTGGTATTATATATCTATATATAGTTTGTTTTATTTTAATACATATTTAAAGTTTACATTTCAAATTGTTTTATTTTTTTAATCCTTTAATGAATTTGATGATTTTACTTACTTACTCGCTGACATTGAATTTTTTACTCCCACCCATCAGGCAATATATTTGAAAAATCTTTTTTTACATCGCCCAGAGGGCGTTTTTTTTTTAAATTTTGCTAGTATATATAATGTTCCACTAAAAATAATAAGATAATTTTAGTTAAGAAGAAAATCAACCTTTCTTTTATTAAAAAAAAGTATGTACTTATTTAATATTAAATACTTAATATCTATATATCTATATATAATGGAGATAGACTGCATTTTTGTCTGAAGCCGAAACTCCGTCACGGCTGACGTCAGACATTCCAAACATAACTCTAGCGTTTATCAATGAGAACCTAATTTATAATCAATTTTGTTACACTTAATATTATATATCTATATATAATGGAGATAGACTGCATTTTTGTCTGAAGCCGAAACTCCGTCACGGCTGACGTCAGACATTCCAAACATAACTCTAGCGTTTATCAATGAGAACCTAATTTATAATCAATTTGTGTTACACTTAATATTAAAGGAACAAATTGCTTTATATACAAGTATTAAGATGCGTTTGTAATATTTGCTGGTTTGTAATATTTGCATAGCCAATTTTCAACGAATCTTTTAATAAATGCATGTTTAGTTCTAAACAGTTTCTAATTGATATTTTAATTTTTATTTGTATTTATAATTATTTCATGTATAAAGTTTTGCGAGAAATTAATTTAAAAATAAAGATACAGCCACTAATTTCAATCTTACCTTAAATTATTAGTTATGGTCTTTTGTCCGTGACTACTCCCGTTTTCGTTGCGGTAAAAAAAAAAATATTTTTAAAGTTTTAATAGAGTTAATTTTTAATGAAAAAATTTATAGATAAAATTTATTTTTAATTTTTGCGGCACCTTCACAAATATAACAAGTATTTTTTATTTCAAATTATTTTATTTCTATTAGGAATTTTTTTAAATTTATAGATAAAATTTATAGATAAAATTTATTTTTAATTTTCGCGGCACCTTCACAAATATAACAATTATTTTTTATTTCAAATTTTATTATTCCTATTAGGAATTTTTAAAAAATGTTTACATTTATTTTTAATTCAAAATTTGTTTACGGTTATTCCATATTACTAATATTAAAATTAAAATAACAACCAGTTCTGAGCGATGCTTTTCCGCTAAATATGATGACCCTGATTTATTTAGAAATTAAGAAATATCTTTTAATTTTAATTTGTCATAAATTCCCTTACAGAAACAGACGACAAAAAACAACAACAAAAAAAAAAATGATTTTACGTGTTTTTTTTTTTTAACACTTAGCGCTTCTTTCTTAAACTAAAAATTAATCTTTATTTTTTATCATAATTGACGCAATACTTTTAAAATTCATTATTCAACAATGTTTAACCGAAGTTTGGTTTGTATAAACAAAAGCGGTGATAAAAAAAAAAGTCCCCTACCTAATCGATTTAGGTAGGGGACTTTTTAAATACAATAACATGATACAAACACCATGAAAAAATTTATAGATAAAATTTATTTTTAATTTTCGCGGCACCTTCACAAATATAACAAGTATTTTTTATTTCAAATTTTATTATTCCTATTAGGAATTAAAAAAAGATGTTTACTTTTATTTTTAATTCAAAATTTGTTTACGGTTATTTCATATTACTAATGTTATTTTTCATCATTTATTTAAATTAATTGTAGCGAGAAATTAATAGTATTTTGTTCAATGCTTAAACAATGTTTAAACAATACACATTCATCAATAAGAGGATTACTATTCTGTATTAGATGATTGAAAATAGCATTTTACTTCGAGTTTATATAAATTTTGTTTTGTTTTTAAAAATTAAATAAATAAAATTATTCGTCGGATCTGAAACCCCCCATCTAAAATTTTTTAAATCTTTTTTTTTTTCTTCAATGGATTATTATCGATTACACACCAATCTATCAGATTGTAAAAAAAAAATTCAAAAAAGTTATTTATTTTTCGAGTTTTCAGGGGTGCTCAGTTCCCCGTATAAGTTTATTGTAAATCGATCCCCCATATCGGAACCGCTAAAAAATTTTTTTTTTTTTTTCCTTCAATGGATTGTTATCGATTACACACCAATCTATCAGATTGTAAAAAAAAAAAAAAGCGCCTGATTCAAAAATAAAGAACTTTTTTGTTCTTTAATTTTTGAGTTTTCAGGGGTGCTCATTTCCCCGTATAAGTTTATAGTAAATCGCTCCCCCTATATTGGAACCGCTCTACCTTAACAGTTGGGCTGAATTTACACAAAGGTGTCAAAATTAAGGTGACATTGAAAAAAACAGAACCCACAAATTTTGTAATAAAACTGTTAATTGTAACTAGGGGGGTTTAGCGTTAGGATTTGAGGTTAGAGTTGGTGTTGGGGTTTAAGGTGAGTTTAATGGGAAAATAAATAAATAATTTGGGTTCTGTTTTTTCTGGGCCACCCTAACTTTGACACGTTTGCACCAGTTTCCTTTCGAGCGGTTCTGATATGGGGCAGCGATTTACTATAAACTTATATGTCGGCATGAGCACCCCTGAAAACTCAAAAAATAAAGAACATTTAAGAATTTTTTTAAAAACCTGATAGATTGGTGTGTAATCGATAATAATCCATTGAAGGAAAACAATAAAATAAATAAATGAATAAATTTTGTAGCGGTTCTGATATGGGGGATCGATTTACAATAAACTTATACGGGGAACTGAGCACCGCGGAAAATAAATAATTTTTTTGAATTTTTGTTCTTTTACAATCTGATAGATTGGTGGGCAATTGATAATAATCCATTAAAAGAAAGAAAAAAAAAAATTAAAAACAAAAATTTTAGATGGGGGGTTTCCAGATGCTCAGGTCTGCCAATTATTCAATTTAATGCTTACTTTAATGGATATAAAATTTATTAAATCTCTAAGAAAATGAATTAAGAGTGTAACAACATATATTATATTCATTAATTTATTGTACAAACATTTTTACATAAACTAGCAAAAAATGCCATCTGGGCGGTTATAAAAATTAATTTTTGAAAGATAGTCTGAGTTAAAATTTCCATATAAGAGGGTTTGTATTATCGGTAAAATCATCAAATTTATTAAAGGAGTAAAGAAAAAATGAAACCATTTGAAATGGAAACTTACTTCTGTCCCCCTCAAATCAAAATGTTGCATGCATCTATTGATTATTAATTAAATAATATTTTATCAATGACAGTGTTTTGATGTAAGCAGTGACGTAGTTTTAGTTACAGACAAATTGATACTGAATCTATTATCAAAAGATTTTATTTATTGAAAAAACTTTTTACAAAATTCATATTTTTACATAAGTGTACCAAACAAAATTTAGTTGAAAATAAATCTATAAATTAGATATTTTTATTTACTCCAATTAAAAAAAAATTAATATTAAATATTATTTAGCATTTAAAAATTGATTTAAGGGTATTTGCCTGCTCATCCCACTTATGAGGAAGTATCATTACTCTATTTTATTTTATGTAATATTTATTTACACTAAAACTAAATGTTTGTTAAATGTAAAATAAATAAAGTGAATGTTTATTTTTTTTTAATTCAAAATTTTTAGAAATAATCAAAGCAATAAAAAATCATTTTGTATAGTTTATTGTTTTATTCATTGATAAACCAAATTTAATTTTATTATTGAATATTATTTCAGGAAAAACTTTGGTGTAGAAAGTTAACTTTCCTAATTTCTATTTCAAATTGTTTATTTTTTACTCCTTTAATGAATTTGATGATTTTAATTACTAAAATCATTAAATGTTGAATGTCCTTTTAAAGTTTTTGGCATATTTTGGCATTGTTGTTTTTTATTACTTTATTTGATTTATTAATTTTATAGCAACATAGTTTTAGTTACAGACAAATTGATACTGAATCTCTTATCAAAAGATTTTATTTATTGAAGAAAATTTTTAAGAATTTATATTTTACAGAATTTTACCAAATAAAATTTAGTTGAAAATAAATCTACAAATTAGATATTTTTATTTACTCCGATTAAAAAAAAATTAATATTAAATATTATTTAGCATTTAAAAATTGATTTAAGTATCATTACTCTATTTTATTTTATGTAATATTTATTTACACTAAAACTAAATGTTTGTTAAATGTAAAATAAATAAGGTGAATGTTTGTTTTTTTTATTTCAACATTTTTAGAAATAATCAAAACAATAAAAAATCATTTTGTATAGTTGATTGTTTTATTCATTGATAAACCAAATTTAATTTTATCATTAAATATTATTTCAGGATAAACTTTGGTGTAGAAAGTTAACTTTCCTAATTTCTATTTCAAATTGTTTATTTTTTACTCCTTTAATGAATTTGATGATTTTAATTACTAAAATCATTAAATGTTGAATGTCTTTTTTAAGTTTTTGGCATATTTTGGCATTGTTGTTTTTTATTACTTTATTTGATTTATTAATTTTACAGCAACATAGTTTTACTTACAGACAAATTGATACTGAATCTCTCATCAAAAGATTTTATTTATTGAAGAAAATTTTTAAGAATTTATATTTTACAGAATTTTACCAAATAAAATTTAGTTGAAAATAAATCTACAAATTAGATTTTTATTTACTCCGATTAAAAAAAAATTAATATTAAATATTATTTAGCATTTAAAAATTGATTTAAGTATCATTACTCTATTTTATTTTATGTAATATTTATTTACACTAAAACTAAATGTTTTTTAAATGTAAAATAAACAAGGTGAATGTTTATTTTTTTTTTTATTTCAAAATTTTTAGAAATAATCAAAACAATACAAAATCATTTTGTATAGTTGATTGTTTTATTCATTGATAAATCAAATTTAATTTTATCATTAAATATTATTTCAGAAAAAACTTTGGTGTAGAAAGTTAACTTTCCTAATTTCTATTTCAAATTGTTTATTTTTTACTCCTTTAATGAATTCAATGATTTTAATTACTAAAATCATTAAATGTTGAATGTCCTTTTAAAGTTTTTGGTATATTTTGGCATTGTTGTTTTTTATTACTTTATTTGATTTATTAATTTTACAGCAACATAGTTTTACTTACAGACAAATTGATACTGAATCTCTTATCAAAAGATTTTATTTATTGAAGAACATTTTTAAAGAATTTATCTTTTTACAGAATTTTACCAAATAAAATTTAGTTGAAAATAAATCTATAAATTAGATATTTTTATTTACTCCGATTAAAAAAAAAATTAATATTAGGTATTATTTAGCATTTAAATATTGATTTAAGTATCATTACTCTATTTTATTTTATAATATTTATTTACACTAAAACTAAATGTTTGTTAAATGTAAAATAAATAAGGTGAATATTTATTGTTTTATTTCAAAGATTTTAGAAATAATCAAAACAATAAAAAATCATTTTGTTTAGTTGATTGTTTTATTCATTGATAAATCAAATTTAATTTTATCATTAAATATTATTTCAGGAAAAACTTTGGTGTAGAAAGTTAACTTTCCTAATTTCTATTTCAAATTGTTTATTTTTTACTCCTTTAATGAATTCAATGATTTTAATTACTAAAATCATTAAATGTTGAATGTCCTTTTAAAGTTTTTGGCATATTTTGGCATTGTTGTTTTTTATTACTTTATTTGATTTATTAATTTTATAGCAACATAGTTTTACTTACAGACAAATTGATACTGAATCTCTCATCAAAAGATTTTATTTATTGAAGAAAATTTTTAAGAATTTATATTTTACAGAATTTTACCAAATAAAATTTAGTTGAAAATAAATCTACAAATTAGATATTTTTATTTACTCCGATTAAAAAAAAATTAATATTAAATATTATTTAGCATTTAAAAATTGATTTAAGTATCATTACTCTATTTTATTTTATGTAATATTTATTTATACTAAAACTAAATGTTTGTTAAATGTAAAATAAACAAGGTGAATGTTTTTTTTTGTTTTTTTATTTCAAAATTTTTAGAAATAATCAAAACAATAAAAAATCATTTTCAAATTGTTTATTTTTTACTCCTTTAATGAATTTGATGATTTTAATTACTAAAATCATTAAATGTTGAATATCCTTTTAAAGTTTTTGGCATATTTTGGCATTGTTGTTTTTTATTACTTCAATTCATTTATTAATTTTACTTAGATACTACCCCTCTGACATTGAATTTTAAATCCCACTCGGCTCAGGCTATATTTTTCAAAATTTTATTTTTACACCGCCCGAAGGGCGGTTTTGTTATGCTAGTATTATTAATAATATATTAATAATAAATACTGTAATACTTAATACCATTAATTCTTATTGCATGATTAGAAATAATAGAATCCTGCTATTCTTGGTTTAGAAGAAAATTAACATTTTATAAATAATTATTTGTGTGACACATGGCGCAACGGATATAGGGGTTGAGTTAATACAGTTCTTAGTGACAATCATCTGTAGGTTGCAGGTTCAACCCTGGCCAAGGGTAATAATAACATGAAATACTTAACATAGCTTAACACTTGTACCCAGTCATGATTGGCGGAATCAGAACAATCTGCCCCTGTGGATTTAATAGAGGGGTCGGTTTGAAGTTCTGTGAAGACTCCCGATTACGACATGAAGGTTCTCGAGCTCGAGAAGGTTCCCGAATTCGACAAGAAACACATAAAGAATGTCGGAGGACGCATCAACCGAAACGTTGTGTATATAACAATAAAGACGAGGACAACAGTCAGCTTATTCAGAAAAGAATAAAATTGTCACCCACCTCCTTCAATTTCTCTGAAATTTTGTGGAGGTGTGGACTATCTTAAAGTTAGACAATCCCTAAAATTTGAGCTTCCAATTCGAAAAAAAAAACTAATCGAGATATGTCGATATTTAATTCTCCAAATTGTTTTTTTTTTTTGGTGGGGGGGTAATGGCGACTTTTTGTGATCTATTTTTGTCTGTAAAATGTGTTCTAGAGTGTCCGAACTCTTAAAAATTGGTTTATAAAAGCTTTTTGGTTGAATAAATCGAAAAATGCTATCGAAAAAATCGTAAAGTTAACCAGTTTTAAGCTATTAATGATTTCTGATTTTTTCATAGCAAGATCAATATCCCACTGTGGCGTGCATCTGTGATAAAACCTTTTTCTATTATTATTTTTCATATATTGAACATTATTTGTACCAAAAAGATAGTTACAACATCGGTTACAATTTTGCACTTTTACGTTTTAAGTGTTTCCGTTCTGCCATTAAATAAGGTCAATATGGAGGAAAATAACTGTCAGAGTCCGATAGAAATGATCAGGATTATGTTGGTGGTTGCATATATTTAAAATAATATAGAAACAATGAATTTCTCTTGTATAAATCAAATTGCCTGCAAAACTCTGACAATTTTAATTTTTTACTGTTCCACTAGATACAATACAATCCTGTATGGATAAATTTTACCTGGTGTCAACCCTTGGGTTATGTTATATTATGCTGAAGGCATAGATGAAACCCTAACAGGTACTACCACAACGGGTCAGAGTGGACCTGGGAGTAATAACAATGAAGGGGTAATCCGCACTACCCAGACCTCCACTGGAACTTAACAACTAGGTGCAGTTTAACGTCATACCCAGGACAATGACCCTCACAATAAGACCTCATCGCCTTCTTGCACATATTCGGGAGTAATCCACATGCGCTGTGTGTATACATGGTGTGTATACATGGTGTGTACATGGCGAGTCAAGTGAGCAGAATGTGCTTTTTGAAGAATAGACTTGTGTATGTGTACACACCATCGGTGCTAATGGTCTCATGTCCCCCCCCCACTAATCTAAGATACGTACCTCCAATCTATGATACGAGAGCCCCACTCTAATACAAGTCAATGTTCATAAATTAGTATTCATAGAAAATATATGAAACCCGCCCTTTGGGGCCCCAAGTAGGTTTGGGCCCATCCCAGTCGGGGGGTTCGGGAGTAATACACATGGGCTGTGTATGTACATCGTGTTATGTCCTAGTGAGGAGAAAGTACTTTTTGAAGAAAAGACTTGTGTATGTGTACACAACACCGGTGCTAAGGGTCTCATCCCCCCCCAATTAATCTATGATACGTACCCTTAATCTATAATTCGAGACCCCCACTCTACTACAAGTCAATTTTCATAAATTAGTATCCATAGAAAATATATGAAACCTTGCCTTCGGGACTCCCAAGCAGTCTTGGGTTCATCCCAGTCGGTGGGTTCGGGAATAATACGTATGGATTGTGTGTAAAGACTTGCACATATACGATAAAAACTTTCGGGGTTTTGCCATAAGAGCAATAAGGTCGGAACAATCATATAGGGATTAGGGCTTGATGTGACCAGCCAATTGATAGAAGGGGATTCTCCGACCACCCATGTAGCCTAAGTAAGGGCCAAAGTGGAGTGTTGCATGTCATGAATTGCTCAGCCACCGTTCTTAAGCATCACTGGTCGCCACCCACGGACAACAGGTGGCCATTTAGAGGGGATTTTACCCTTCTGCAGAGGTGCAGTTAGCGCGTTCTATAACCCAGGCCAACAGGGCAGTGAGCAGGCATGTCTTTGAGGATAAACAAGCATACGATTTTAGTTGCCCTCATAGTGTGGAATGTTGAACATTTATGATTGAAACTTATTTAAGAAATGCTGACACTTAAGCATTTAGCTCAACATAGAAGAATTTCCGATATGAAACACAATACAGAAAATCCTGCTTGTTAATGTGGCCTATGAATGAAAATATTCTGTGTTATTGGAGAGAGAGAGAGAGAGAGAGAGAGAGAGAGAGAGAGAGAGAGAGAGAGAGAGAGAGAGAGAGAGAGAGAGCAATCTTTTATAATAATACAAATACTTCATCTAAAAAGCAACAATGATGAGATTGTGTAAACTACAACTACTACTACTGCTACTACTACTACCACCACCACTACTACTACTACTACTACTACTACTGCTAATAATAATAATAATAATAATAATAATAATAATAATAATAATAAAGAAGAAGAAGAAGAAGAAGAAGAGAAAATGTCATCTCGTGGATTTTGCCGTCCAGGCCGACCACCGAGTGAAAATGAAAGAGAGCGAGAAGATAGACAAATACTTGGACCTTGCCAGAGAACTGAGGAAATTGTGGAACATGAAGGTGATGTTGTAATTGGTGCCCTTAGAACGGTCCACACTGTAAAATGCTTTCAACTACAGTCCTAAAATGGTTACACGAATCGTAATAGATAACCTAAGAATGCGATCTTTTTGTTGAATAGCACCAAAGATCCTCTACTATAATGCAAATGATCCTTGTTTTAGCAAAATTTAGCCTTTAGAAAACGAGGACTTTTAGTGCATTTTAGTAGACGATCTTTGATGCTATTTTCTCAAACAATAATACAAGTAAAAGATCTAATTTTTGGTATCAGTATTCAATATACTAACGCAGAACTTTCGCAGAGATGGACAATTTGATATTTTTAAAAAAGTGAAAAATCGACCTACCCCAATGGACAGGCTTTAGCTTTTGAATTCATGACACATTTTGATGAATGGAATTTGAGTCAGAGATTGATATATTCTGTGATACGGCCCTGAATGAACCAAAAGAAAAGATAAAATGATATTAATGTTAATAACAAATACTTGTATTTTTTATTTAATAAATAATTGAGAAAGTAATTCGGATTAAACATTATACTATTAATGGTCTGTTAGTTATACTAGCAAATGTATGCACCCTCCGGGTGCAAGTATTTAAGTTTTAATATAATAAAATATCATATTAAATTAGAAAGGCTAATGAAACTGAATAAGAATGTAGATAAAAAGATTTGGAACAGAGGGGGTATGATTGAAAAATAGAACAACTTTGAAACTATTCCATCATTTCCCTTACTCCCGTTTTCATTGTTAAATTTTCCTAATTTAACTGTTTAGTTAAAATAGAAAGTAAAATAATTAGTTATTTCTTCTTGTTAAGGGATTTCTTTAAGATTTATCTCCGAGATTTTGCTCATATTCATTAGAAAAAACAAACAATTAGAAATCAATAATACCAAGCGCATATTTAATAAAATTAAACTTTTAATATCAATATGCAAATTAGCTTTCCTGTTCACACTGTAACCCGCTATTTGTTGCATATATAAATAAAATTGCATGTTATTAGAATGTAGATAAAGTCAAAAGTATTAATAAGGTATAAACAATTTTATCAATAACTTTAAATAAAAATAAATTCATGGTGAATGTGACGTCAATAACTAAGGGAATTGTGACTTGAGTAGTGATTTTAGTTTCGGCTTCAGACAGACAAACACACAATCTCCATTATAATAAGATATTCTAACTACAACCCTGTGACATTATCTGTGTTATACATTAACAATCTGACATAATAATAATAATAATAATTGGTTGATGCACAAAGCAGAATCTGTCTTAAAGAATGAGATGCATAAGATTCTCTGAGAGTTACAAACGTTGGTTGGTTTTGTTTTACGGCATATGTCAAGTTCTGTCCTAACGAAATATCTAGAGTTACACCCCTTGATGAGTAGAGGGCAGTTACCTCCCATGACCGGTGTATTGTGGGAGCTAGGACCAGAAATGGGGCTTCAGCCATGACACACATGGATTGGTACACGAGGTAGCTGGTCACACACAAGCTGAGCTCTTAAGTCATTTTTTGTGGGGTAGAAGCCTATGGTTTCTCTACTCTGTATTAAATAAAAACTTATTTAGTCTCAACAATCTGGTCTTGTATTTTTATTCAGTGCTTTGTATTTTATTTGTATGGAAAAATATAACAGCATATCGACACTTTCGGGTCATTTAATGCTGAATTTAGTCAATTTGATAAACAAAGGACTCATGTAGCGCTAAAGAAAATNCAGCAAGAAGACCAGACCTAGTGTTGATTAACAAAAGAGAAAGAACTTGCCAACTGGTGGATTTTGCTGTTCCAGCAGATCACAGGGTGAAGCTAAAGGAAAATAAAAAAATGGACCTTGCCAGAGAACTGAAAAAGTTATGGAATATGAAAGTCAAAGTGATACCAATTGTAATTGGTGCACTTGGAACAGCCCAAAAGGATTGGAAAAGGTTTGGAAAGTTTGGAAATCAGAGGAAGGATTGAAACGATTCACTGTAACACAGCACTGCTGCAATCTGCAGAATACTCAGAAGAGTCCTGGAGACCTGAGGAGACTTGCTGTCACTCAGACCCCAGTGAAAGACCATCAGCTAATGCTGATGTGAAAACTCAAAAGGAGTAAAAATAATAATAATAATAATAATAATAATAATAATAATAATAATAATAATAATAAAAACAGAATCTGTTCTTGAGAATGAAAACGCATAAGATTCTCTGGGATTTCGAGATAAAGACGGATCACCCTATCCACCTAGGAGATCAGACCTGTTCCAGCAGATCACAGGGGAAGTTGAAAGAAAACGAAAAGATGGACAAATGCCTGGACCTTGCCAAAGAAATTGAAAAAACTGTGGAATATGACGGTCAAAGTGATATCAATTGTAGTTGGTGCACTTGGAACGGTCCTAAAAAAACTTGGAAAAAGACTAGAGGATCTGGAAATCAGAGGAAGAATTGCTGCAATCGGCTAGAATGCTCAGAAGAGTCCTAGAAAACTGTGGAGACTTGTTATCACTCAAACTCCTGTGAAATAAACATCAGCTAACGCTAATGTGAAAAACTCAAAAGGAGTGATAATAATAATAATTAATAATAAATAATAATAATAATAATAATAATATAATAACTAGCAGAACTTGTAGATATACCACAGTATGATAATTTAATTATTATAACTTTTGATGTTTAATTAAAAGCTATTTCAAAATAGTTCAATATAATAAAAAGCATAATAATTGTGATTTAACTCTCTCTCTCTCTCTCCTCTCTCTCTCTCTCTCTCTCTCTCTCTCTCTCTCTCTCTCCCCCCCTTCTTTTTAATCTTTTCATTATGTTCGATTGAAATAGATTAGCGTTATCGCTTCCCCGCGCTTATCCCCTCTCTCTGTCTTTCCCCTACTCTGTTTCTTCTTCTTATTATATTTTTCTGTCTACCTTGTCTTTTTCTTCCGTTTCTTTCTTTATAATAAGAACGGAAGGGCCCATTAATAGCTGAGGTGACGACACTCATGAGAAATAAGAATTCGGCGGATAAGCAAGACTAGATAATCAGGATTTAAATTTTTGCATTCATCTTGGACGATTGGGCGGTGTCATTTCTAACCAAAGGGCGTTGCAAGATTATAACGGTCGGAATATCAAGGGCAAACGTATTAAAATATAATATAATATATATATATATATATATATATATATATATATGGGGGGGGTGAAGAGAAAAATCGAAGTGAATCCGACAGTATGTAATATAATGAAAAAGTGAAAAGACACAGGTTCATAAAATGGGTGATGTTTATTCAGCCAACGCCGCAGTGTTTCAATCTGTTTAGTAGATCTTCTTCAGGGCTTTTGTTTTAAGGAAAAAAATTTATAACAGACAGGACTCCAGGATCTTCTGCGTATTCTGCCTGATCTTAACAGTGCTGTTATTTAAATAGTCTCGTTTCTTCTTCGGATTCCCAATTCTTCCACTTCTACAATTCTGCTAGTTTGCTGCATTCGCTTATTATATGATTTACTGTTTCTCATACATTCTACACTCGCTATCTTTGTGTCTTATCTGAGTTTGCTTTTATATATTTGTACTTATGGAATTGTCTTGTGCTGCGATTATAAAAAAAGATTCTGTTTCTCTCTTGAGGCTTCCTCTGCTTAGCCATGTCCATGTCTTCTGATATTATTATTATTTATTATTATGTTATCACACCTGTTCGTAGCTGGTGATTGACTGGAGGCTGAGTGACAGCAAGTCACCTCAGATCTTCAGAACTCTTCTAGAGTATTCTAGCCGATCCCAACAGTGCTGTAGTTTGGATGGTCTCGATTCTTCCTCTGATTTCCAATTCACCCAAATTCTTTTCCAGAGCTTTGGGGGCCGTTCCAAAGGCACCAATTACAATTGGTTCGAACTTCACCATGTATTTATTATTACCATTACTACTACTTCTACTACTACTACTACTACTACTGCTATAAGGGTTCGGTTTAGCTCAGTGTTAGAGCATTCTCCTTGGAACCACAAGGTTCCGGATCGATACCGGCCCTCACCAACTCAACGTATGAAGCATGTCTTGGATCTGTGCAGTAAAGTAGAGAGCTGATGGTAAGTGTGGCGCTCGACCTCAGACGCAAAACAATCTCGCTAGTCTAGCGCTAGTGAAAAGAGGATAGACGCCCACGCCTACAGGCTGATACTGACAATAGGCCTCTTCACTGAATACTAGATATGGTATAATACTATTTGATATACTAATTACTCATTGGGTTTTCCACGATTTTAGCAAATAAAAACTAAAACAACAATGAATCCGCTATTGATACGCATGATGAAAATTATTATTCTTTCGTGACACGGACGGGGGCGGTGAGTGTAAGAATCTACTTAATGTTTATAAGGGGTACAAGTAGGGAAAAACTTAAAAAACTAAGTGGTTCGCTCTCAACCTCAAATAGAAAATGCCATATTCTCAAAAACAACTAAGTGGCCCCAATATTTATAAATAGAGTAGTCCTCGTCATCCCCAGACGTTTCATTTCAAGTCACGTACCAAATGGTTAAAATCCCCCATACGTTGGTGGTTAGTTGGTTGGTTGGTTGGTTGGTTGGTTGGTTGAAATGGTTGGGTGGTTTATGCCGTAAGGTAGCATTTGTTGGATCATTTTAACTGAGTCAGTTTAACAATTATGGTCTCCAGATATATATTTATTTACTAAGCATAGCTCAGATGCGACACAAGGCCAGGAGTATGGGTTACCCAGTGAGAATCGAACTCACTAACAATGGTCTGCTAATCTAGCTTGATAACCATTACACTACATGAGGTGTCTCCAGCTATATAGTTATTTACTAAGCGTAGCTCAGATGCGACACAAGGCCAGGAGTATGGGTTACCCAGTGAGAATTGAACTCACTAACAATGGTCTGCTAATCTAGCTTGATAACCATTACACTACATGAGGTGTCTCCAGCTATATAGTTATTTACTAAGCGTAGCTCAGATGCGACACAAGGCCAGGAGTATGGGTTACCCCAGTGAGAATCGAACTCACTAACAATGGTCTGCTAATCTAGCTTGATAACCATTACACTACATGAGGTGTCTCCAGCATATAGTTATTTACTAAGCGTAGCTCAGATGCGACACAAGGCCAGGAGTATGGGTTACCCAGTGAGAATCGAACTCACTACAATGGTCTGCTAATCTAGCTTGATAACCATTACACTACATGAGGTGTCTCCAGCTATATATTATTTACTAAGCGTAGCTCAGATGCGACACAAGGCCAGGAGTATGGGTTACCCAGTGAGAATCGAACTCACTAACAATGGTCTGCTAATCTAGCTTGATAACCATTACACTACATGAGGTGTCTCCAGCTATATAGTTATTTACTAAGCGTAGCTCAGATGCAACACAAGACCAAAGTAACGGCGCCCATTGAGAATTTCAAACACACTAACAATGGTCTGGTAATTTAGCTTGCTAACCATTAACACAACATGAGGTGTCTCCAGCTTATACAGGGTACAATTATGGTACGAGGGAGACTCAAAAATTATCCAATCTTTCCCAATAACATATATTGTAATGTCCCACTGCGCTCAGCACGTGCCTTAGTTGACACTGTTATGGTCACGTGATCGAAGTTTGAGACTGATCGCCATTGACCCGATTTCTCGAGCGTCACTCTTGACCGACCACTTTTAAACTTCTCTACCTCTCATACACTCTTCTACCGTTAATTCACTGTCCCGTGTTGGGCTAAAACCTCCGATGAATTTAAGCCCCTGGTCCTGCTTCTGACCAGAGACATCGGGTCACTGGTCTTTGTTTTTCCCTGATGCATACTGTAAAAACAGCAGACAAAATCGTACACCCATATAATGCATTAAGGAAGTGCGTGTGTAATGGTTAAAGTCATGGGAAATGGACTCGTCGCCCCGAGTTCAAATCATGGACGTGGTAATTGCATTCACTTAGTGCTAATACCCTTGGAAATACTCTCCTCCAGCTATGGGTAAATATGTAGGGAAAACTGGGCTCTTTAACCTTGGTGAGCCAACCGGTCTAGGAGAAGGAAAACTCTGAATTCAAACCTGTTAAAATCCGCTTAAGAAATTGACCTTGTGTCACATCCTGCTCGTGCGGAGAGGTTGGTAAATATATATAATGCATTAAGTGGATACTTACATTCACTGTCCGCCCCCGTCGTGAAAGAATAATAATTTCATCATTAGTATCAACAACTGAGTCATTGTGGTTTTGAATTTTATTTGTTAAAATCGTGGAAAATCCACTGCGCTATAAATAGTATTATACAATATCTAGTAGTAAAGAATGTCGGCCTATTGTCGGTATCAGCCGTACAGCGAGGGAATTTAACCTATTTTCTTTAGCGCTACATGAGTCCTTTGTTTATCAAATTGACTAAATTCAGCATTAAATGACCGAAAGTGTCGATATGCTGTTATATTTTTCCATACAAATAAAATACAAAGCACTGAAAAAAATACAAGACCAGATTGTTGAGACTAAATAAGTTTTTATTTTTATACAGAGTAGAGAAAACATAGGCTTCTACCCCACAAAAAATGACTTAAGAGCTCAGCTTGTGTGTGACCAGCTACCTCGTGTACCAATCCATGTGTGTCATGGCTGAAGCCCCATTTTGGTCCTAGCTCCCACAATACACCGGTCATGGGAGGTAACTGCCCTCTACTCATCAAGGGTGTAACTCTAGATATTTCGTTAGGACAGAACTTGACATATGCCGTAAACAAAACCAACCAACGTTTGTAACTCTCAGAGAATCTTATGCATCTCATTCTTTAAGACAGATTCTGCTTTGTGCATCAACCAATTATTATTATTTATTATTATGTCAGATTGTTAATGTATAACACAGATAATGTCACAGGGTTGTAGTTTAGAATATCTTATTATAATGGAGATTGTGTGTTTGTCTGTCTGAAGCCGAAACTAAATCACTACTCAAGTCACAATTCCCTTAGTGTATTGACGTCACATTCACCATGAAATTTATTTTTATAAACTCAGTTATTGATAAAATGTTATACCTTATTAATACTTTTGATTTATCTACATTCTAATAACATGCATGTATTTATATATGCAACAAAATAGCGGGTTACAGTGTGAACAGGAAAGCTAATTTGCATATTGATATTAAAAGTTTAATTTATTAAATATGCGCTGGTATATTGATTTCTAATTGTTTGTTTTTTTTCTTAATGAATATGAGCAAAAATCTCGGAATAAATCTTAAAAGAAATCCTTAACAAGAAGAAATACTAATATTATCTTTACTTTCTATTTTAAACTAAACAGTTAAATTAGGAAAATTTAACAATGAAAGACGGGAGTAAGGAAAATGATGGAATAGTTTCAAAGTGTTCTATTTTCAATCATACCCCTCTGTTCCAAATCTTTTTACTCTACATTCTTATTCAGTTTATTAGCCTTTCTAATTTAATATGATATTTTATTATATTAAAACTTAAATACTTGCACCCGGAGGGTGCATACATTTGCTAGTATAACTAACAGACCATTAATAGTATAATGTTTAATCCGAATTACTTTCTCAATTATTTATTAAATAAAAAATACAAGTATTTGTTATTAACATTAATATCATTTTATCTTTTCTTTGGTTCATTCAGGGCCGTATCACAGAATATATCAATCTCTGACTCAAATTCCATTCATCAAAATGTGTCATGAATTCAAAAGCTAAAGCCTGTCCATTGGGGTAGGTCGATTTTTCACTTTTTTAAAATAATCAAATTGTCCATCTCTGCGAAAGTTCTGCGTTAGTATATGAATACTGATACCAAAAATTAGATCTTTTACTTGTATTATTGTTTGAGAAAATAGCATCAAAGATCGTCTACTAAAATGCACTAAAAGTCCTCGTTTTCTAAAGGCTAAATTTTGCTAAAACAAGGATCATTTGCATTATAGTAGAGGATCTTTGGTGCTATTCAACAAAAAGATCGCATTCTTAGGTTATCTATTACGATTCGTGTAACCATTTTAGGACTGTAGTTGAAAGCATTTTACAGTGTGGACCGTTCTAAGGGCACCAATTACAACATCACCTTCATGTTCCACAATTTCCTCAGTTCTCTGGCAAGTCCAAGTATTTGTCTATCTTCTCGCTCTCTTTCATTTTCACTCGGTGGTCGGCCTGGACGGCAAAATCCACGAGATGACATTTTCTCTTCTTCTTCTTCTCTTCTTCTTTTATTATATTATTATATTATTATTATTATTATTATTATTATTAGCAGAGTGTAGTAGTAGTAGTAGTAGTAGTAGTAGTGGTGGTGGTAGTAGTAGTAGCAGTAGTAGTAGTTGTAGTTTACACAATCTCATCATTGTTGCTTTTTAGATGAAGTATTTGTATTATTATAAAAGATTGCTCTCTCTCTCTCTCTCTCTCTCTCTCTCTCTCTCTCTCTCTCTCTCTCCTCTCTCTTCTTCTCTCTCTCTCTCTCCAATAACACAGAATATTTCATTCATAGGCCACATTAACAAGCAGGATTTTCTGTATTGTGTTTCATATCGGAAATTCTTCTATGTTGAGCTAAATGCTTAAGTGTCAGCATTTCTTAAATAAGTTTCAATCATAAATGTTCAACATTCCACACTATGAGGGCAACTAAATCGTATGCTTGTTTATCCTCAAAGACATGCCTGCTCACTGCCCTGTTGGCCTGGGTTATAGAACGCGCTAACTGCACCTCTGCAGAAGGGTAAAATCCCCTCTAAATGGCCACCTGTTGTCCGTGGGTGGCGACCAGTGATGCTTAAGAAGGTGGCTGAGCAATTCATGACATGCAACACTCCACTTTGGCCCTTACTTAGGCTAGACGCATGGTCGGAGAATCCACCTCTCTATCAATTGGCTGGTCACATCAAGCCCTAGCCCTATATGATTGTTCCGACCTTATTGCTCTTATGGCAAAACCAGAAGTTTTTATCGTATATGTGCAAGTCTTTACAACAATCCATACGTATTATTCCCGAACCCACCGACTGGGATGAACCCAAGACTGCTTGGGAGTCCGAAGGCAAGGTTTCATATATTTTCTATGGATACTATTATGAAAATTGACTTGTAGTAGAGTGGGGGTCTCGAATCATAGATTAAGGGTACGTATCATAGATTTGTGGGGGGGGGAATGAGACCCTTAGCACCGGTGCTGTGTACACATACATAAGTCTTTTCTTCAAAAAGTACTTTCTCCTCACTAGGACATAACACGATGTACATACACAGCCCATGTGTATTACTCCCGAACCCCCGACTGGGATGGGCCCAACCTACTTGGGCCCCAAAGGGCGGTTTCATATATTTTCTATGAATACTAATTTATGAACATTGACTTGTATTAGAGTGGGGCTCTCGTATCATAGATTGGAGGTACGTATCTTAGATTAGTGGGGGGGGACATGAGACCATTAGCACCGATGGTGTGTACACATACACAAGTCTATTCTTCAAAAAGCACATTCTGCTCATTGACTCGCCATACACCATGTATACACACCTGTATACACACCATGTATACACACCATGTATACACACCATGTATACACACAGCGCATGTGGATTACTCCCGATATGTGCAAGAAGGCGATGAGGTCTTATTGTGAGGGTCATTGTCCTGGGTATGACGTTAAACTGCACCTAGTTGTTAAGTTCCAGTGGAGGTCTGGGTAGTGCGGATTACCCCTTCATTGTCATTACTCCCAGGTCCACTCTGACCCGTTGTGGTAGTACCTGTTAGGGTTCATCTATGCCTTCAGCATAATATAACATAACCCAAGGTTGACACCAGGTAAAATTTATCCATACGGATTGTATTGTTATAAATTCAAATTGCCTGCAAAACTCTTTTTTTTTTTCCCTTTCTTTTTCCTTTTTCTTTTTTTTTTTTTTATCTTCACTTTTTTTTTCTTTTTTTTTTTTCTTCCCCTTTATGGACAATTTTAATTTTTACTTGTTCCACTAGAACAATGAAATCTGTATGGATTTAAATTTTACCTGTGTCAACCCTTGGTTATGTTATATTATGCTGAAGGCCATAGATGAAACCCTAACAGGTACTACACAACGGGTCAGAGTGGACCTGGGATAATGCAATGAAGGGGTATCCGCACTACCCAGACCTCCACTGGAACTTAACAACTAGGTGCATAACGTCATACCCAGACCAATGACTCACAATAAGACCTCCATCGCCTTCTTGCCACATATCGGGGAGTATCCACATGCGCTGATGTGTATACATGGTGTGTATACATGGTGTGTATACATGGTGTGTATACATGGTGTTTATACATGGTGTATGGCGAGGTCAGTGAGCAGAATGTGCTTTTTTGAAGAATAGACTTTTGTATGTGTACACACCATCGGTGCTAATGGTCTCATGTCCCCCCCCCCCACTAATCTAAGATACGTACCTTCCAATCTATGATACGAAGAGCCCCACTTAATACAAGTCAATGTTCATAAATAGTATTCATTAGAAAAATATGAAACCCGCCCTTTGGGGCCCCAAGTAGGTTTGGCCCATCCCAGTCGGGCCAGGGGTTCGGGAGTATACACATGGGCTGTGTATGTACAATCTGTTATGTCTAAGGGAGAGAAAGTACTTTTTGAGAAGAAAAAGACTTATGTATGTGTACACAGCACCGGTGCAAGGGTCTCATCCCCCCCCCCCCACAAATCTATGATACGTACCCTTAATCTATGATTCGAGACCCCACTTTACTACAAGTCAATTTTCATAAATTAGTATCCATAGAAAATATATGAAACCTTGCCTTTCGGGCTTCCCAAGCAAGTCTTGGGTTCATCCAGTCGGTGGTGTTCGGGAATAATACGTATGGATGTGTTGTAAAGACTTGCAACATTCGATAAAAAACGTTCTGGGTTTTGCCATTAAGAGCAAGTAAGTCGGAACAATCATATAGGGGCTAGGGCTTGATGGACCCAGCAATGATAAAGGTGGATTCCCGGACCATGCGTCTAGCCAAGTAAGGGCCAAAGTGGAGTGTTGCATGTCATGAATTGCTCGACCACCATTCTTAAGCATCACCTGGCCCACCCACGACAAACAGGTGGCCATTTAGAGGGGATTTTACCCTTCTGCAGAGGGCAGTTAGCGCGTTCTTACCCAGGCCAACAGGGCAGTGAGCAGGCATGATCTTTTGAGGTAAAACAAGCATTACGATTTTAAGTTGCCCTCATAGTGTGGAATGTTGAACATTTTATGATTTAAACTTATTTAAGAAATGCTGACACTTAAGCATTTAGCTCAACATAGAGAATTTCCGATATGGGAAAACAAATACAGAAATCCTGCTTGTTAATGTGGCCATGAATGAAAATATTCTGTGTTATTTGGAGAGAGAGAGAGAGAGAGAGAGAGAGAGAGAGATGGAGAGAGAGAGAGAGAGAGAGACTGAGAGAGAGAGAGAGAGAGCAATCTTTTATAATAATACAAATACTTCATCTAAAAAAGCAACAATGATGAGATTTGTGTAAACTACAACTACACTACTGCTACTACTACTACCACCACCACCACTACACTACTACTACTATACTATAACTACTACTCTAATATAATAATAATTAATAATAATAATAATAATTTAATAATAATAATAAGAAAGAAGAAGAAAAGAAGAAGAGAAAATGTCATCTCGTGATTTTGCCGTCCAGGCCGACCACCGAGTGAAAATGAAAGAGAGGAGAAGGATAGACCAAATACTTGGACCTTTGCCAGAGAACTGAGGAAATGGGAACATGAAGGTGATGTTGAATGGTGCCCTTAGAACGGTCCACACTGTAAAATGTTTCAACTACAGTCCAAAAATTGGTTACACGAATCGTAATAGATACCTTAAGAATGCGACTTTTTGTGAATAGCACAAAGATCCTCTACCTATAATGCAAATGATCCTTGTTTTAGCAAAAATTTAGCCTTTAGAAAACGAGGACTTTTAGTGCATTTTAGTAGACGATCTTTGATGCTATTTTCTCAAACAATAATACAAGTAAAAGATCTAATTTTGGTATCAGTATTCAATATACTAACGCAGAACTTTCGCAGAGATGGACAATTTGATATTTTTAAAAAGTGAAAAATCGACCTACCCCAATGGACAGGCTTTAGCTTTTGAATTCATGACACATTTTGATGAATGGAATTTGAGTCAGAGATTGATATATTCTGTGATACGGCCCTGAATGAACCAAAAGAAAAGATAAAATGATATAATGTTAATAACAAATACTTGTATTTTTTATTTAATAAATAATTGAGAAAGTAATTCGGATTAACATTATACTATTAATGGTCTGTTAGTTATACTAGCAAATGTATGCACCCTCCGGGTGCAAGTATTTAAGTTTTATATAATAAAATTCATATTAAATTAGAAAGGCTAATGAAATGAATAAGAATGTAGATAAAAGATTGGAACAGAGGGTATTGATTGAAAAATAGAACAACTTTGAAAAATTCCATCATTTTCCTTATCCCGTCTTTCATTGTTTAAATTTTCCTAATTTAACTGTTTAGTTAAATAGAAAGTAAAGAATAATATTAGTTATTTCTTCTTTTTAAGGGATTTCTTTTTATTATCTCCGAGATTTTTGCTCATATCATTAAGAAAAAAACAAACAATTAGAAATCAATAATTCCAAATATTTAATAATTAAACTTTTAATATCAATATGCAAATTAGCTTTCCTGTTCACACTGTAACCCGTATTTTGTTGCATATATAAATACTTGATGTTATTAGAATGTAGATAAAGTCAAAAGTATTATAAGGTATACAATTTTATCAATAACTGAGGTTTAAATAAAAATAAATTCATGGTGAATGTGAGTCAATAACTAAGAATTGTGACTTGAGTAGTGATTTAGTTTCGGCTTAGACAGACAAACACACAATCTCCATTATAATAAATATTCTAACTACAACCCTGTGACATTATCTGTGTTATACATAACAATCTGACATAATAATAATAATAATAATTGGTTGATGCACAAAGCAGAATCTGTCTTAAAGAATGAGATGCATAAGATTCTCTGAGAGTTACAAACGTTGGTTGGTTTTGTTTTACGGCATATGTCAAGTTCTGTCCTAACGAAATATCTAGAGTTGATGAGTAGAGGGCAGTTACCTCCCATGACCGGTGTATTGTGGGAGCTAGGACCAGAAATGGGGCTTCAGCCATGACACACATGGATTGGTACACGAGGTAGCTGGTCACACACAAGCTGAGCTCTTAAGTCATTTTTTGTGGGGTAGAAGCCTATGGTTTCTCTACTCTGTATTAAATAAAAACTTATTTAGTCTCAACAATCTGGTCTTGTATTTTTTTTCAGTGCTTTGTATTTATTTGTATGGAAAAATAACAGCATATCGACACTTTCGGGTCATTTAATGCTGAATTTAGTCAATTTGATAAACAAAGGACTCATGTAGCGCTAAAGAAAATGGGTTAAATTCCCTCGCTGTACGGCTGATACCGACAATAGGCCGACATTCTTTACTACTAGATATTGTATAATACTATTTATACGCAGTGGATTTTCCACGATTTTAACAAATAAAAATTCAAAACCACAATGACTCAGTTGTTGATACTAATGATGAAATTATTATTCTTTCACGACGGGGGCGGGACAGTGAATGTAAGTATCCACTTAATGCATTATATATATTTACCAACCTCTCCGCACGAGCAGGATGTGACACAAGGTCAATTTCTTAAGCGGATTTTAACAGGTTTGAATTCAGAGTTTTCCTTCTCCTAGACCGGTTGGCTCACCAAGGTTAAAGAGCCCAGTTTTCCCTACTATTTACCCATAGCTGGAGGGAGAGTATTTCCAAGGGTATTAGCACTAAGTGAAATGCAATTACCACGTCCATGATTTGAACTCGGGGCGACGAGTCCATTTCCCATGACTTTAACCATTACACCACGCACTTCCTTAATGCATTATATGGGTGTACGATTTTGTCTGCTGTTTTTACAGTATGCATCAGGGAAAAACAAAGACCAGTGACCCGATGTCTCTGGTCAGAAGCAGGACCAGGGGCTTAAATTCATCGGAGGTTTTCAGCCCAACACGGGGACAGTGAATTAACGGTAGAAGAGTGTATGAGAGGGTAGAGAAGTTTAAAAGTGGTCGGTCAAGAGTGACGCTCGAGAAATCGGGTCAATGGCGCGATCAGTCTCAAACTTCGATCACGTGACCATAACAGTGTCAACTATAAGGGCGCACGTGCTGAGCGCAGTGGGACAATTACAAATATATGTTATTGGGAAAGATTGGATAATTTTTGAGTCTCCCTCGTACATAATTGTACCCTGTATAGCTGGAGACACCTCATGTTGTGTTAATGGTTAGCAAGCTAAATTACCAGACCATTGTTAGTGTGTTTGAAATTCTCAATGGGCGCCGCTTACTTTTGGTCTTGTGTTGCATCTGAGCTACGCTTAGTAAATAACTATATAGCTGGAGACACCTCATGTAGTGTAATGGTTATCAAGCTAGATTAGCAGACCATTGTTAGTGAGTTCGATTCTCACTGGGTAACCCATACTCCTGGCCTTGTGTCGCATCTGAGCTACGCTTAGTAAATAACTATATAGCTGGAGACACCTCATGTTAGTGTAATGGTTATCAAGCTAGATTAGCAGACCATTGTTAGTGAGTTCGATTCTCACTGGGTAACCCATACTCCTGGCCTTGTGTCGCATCTGAGCTACGCTTAGTAAATAACTATATAGCTGGAGACACCTCATGTAGTGTAATGGTTATCAAGCTAGATTAGCAGACCATTGTTAGTGAGTTCGATTCTCACGGGGTAACCCATACTCCTGGCCTTGTGTCGCATCTGAGCTACGCTTAGTAAATAACTATATAGCTGGAGACACCTCATGTAGTGTAATGGTTATCAAGCTAGATTAGCAGACCATTGTTAGTGAGTTCAATTCTCACTGGGTAACCCATACTCCTGGCCTTGTGTCGCATCTGAGCTACGCTTAGTAAATAACTATATAGCTGGAGACACCTCATGTAGTGTAATGGTTATCAAGCTAGATTAGCAGACCATTGTTAGTGAGTTCGATTCTCACTGGGTAACCCATACTCCTGGCCTTGTGTCGCATCTGAGCTATGCTTAGTAAATAAATATATATCTGGAGACCATAATTGTTAAACTGACTTCAGTATAAAATGATCCAACAAATGCTACCTTACGGCATAAACCACCCAACCATTCAACCAACCAACCAACCAACCAAACCAACCAACTAACCAACCAACCGTATGGGGGATTTTAACCATTTGGTACGTGACTTGAAATGAAACGTCTGGGGGATGACGAGGGACTACTCTATTTATAAATATTGGGGCCACTTAGTTGTTTTTGAGAATATGGCATTTTCTATTTTGAGGTTGAGAGCGAACCACTTAGTTTTTAAGTTTTTCCCTACTTGTACCCCTTATAAAACATTAAGTAGATTCTTACACTCACCGCCCCCGTCCGTGTCACGAAAGAATAATAATAATTTCATCATGCGTATCAATAGCGGATTCATTGTTGTTTTAGTTTTTATTTGCTAAAATCGTGGAAAACCCAATGAGTAATTAGTATATCAAAATAGTATTATACCATATCTAGTATTCAGTGAAGAGGCCTATTGTCAGTATCAGCCTGTAGGCGTGGGCGTCTATCCTCTTTTCACTAGCGCTAGACTAGCGAGATTGTTTTGCGTCTGAGGTCGAGCGCCACACTTACCATCAGCTCTCTACTTTACTGCACAGATCCAAGACATGCTACTCATACGTTGAGTTGGTGAGGGCCGGTATCGAATCCGGAACCTTGTGGTTCCAAGGAGAATGCTCTAACCACTGAGCTAAACCGAACCCTTATAGCAGTAGTAGTAGTAGTAGTAGTAGAAGTAGTAGTAATGGTAATAATAATACATGGTGAAGTTCGAACCAATTGTAATTGGTGCCTTTGGAACGGCCCCCAAAGCTCTGGAAAAGAATTTGGGTGAATTGGAAATCAGAGGAAGAATCGAGACCATCCAAACTACAGCACTGTTGGGATCGGCTAGAATACTCAGAAGAGTTCTGAAGATCTGAGGTGACTTGCTGTCACTCAGCCTCCAGTCAATCACCAGCTACGACAGGTGTGATAACATAATAATAATAATAATAATAATAATAATAATAATATCAGAAGACATGGACATGGCTAAGCAGAGGAAGCCTCAAGAGAGAAACAGAATCTTTTTTTATAATCGCAGCACAAGACAATTCCATAAGTACAAATTATATAAAAGCAAACTCAGATAAGACACAACAGAATAGCGAGTGTAGAATGTATGGAGAAACAGTAAATCATATAATAAGCGAATGCAGCAAACTAGCAGAATTGTAGAAGTGGAAGAATTGGGAATCCGAAGAAGAAACGAGACTATTTAAATAACAGCACTGTTAAGATCAGGCAGAATACGCAGAAGAATCCTGGAGTCCTGTCTGTTATAAATTTATTTTCCTTAAAACAAAAGCCCTGAAGAAGATCTACTAAACAGATTGAAACACTGCGGCGTTGGCTGAATAAACATCACCCATTTTATGAACCTGTGTCTTTTCACTTTTTCATTATATTACATACTGTCGGATTCACTTCGATTTTTCTCTTCACCCCCCCCATATATATATATATATATATATATATATATATATATATATATATATATATATTTTAATACGTTTGTCCCTTGATATTCCGACCGTTATAATCTTGCAACGCCCTTTGGTTAGAAATGACACCGCCCAAATCGTCCAAGATGAAATGCAAAAATTTAAATCCTGATTATCTAGTCTTGCTTATCCGCCGAATTCTTATTTCTCATGAGTGTCGTCACCTCAGCTAATTAATGGGCCCTTCCGTTCTTATTATAAAGAAAGAAACGGAAGAAAAAGGACAAGGTAGACAGAAAAATATAATAAGAAAGAAAGAAACAGAGTAGGGGAAAGACAGAGAGAGGGGATAAGCGCGGGGAAGCGATAACGCTAATCTATTTCAATCGAACATAATGAAAAGATAAAAAGAAGGGGGGGGAGAGAGAGAGAGAGAGAGAGAGAGAGAGAGAGAGAGAGAGAGAGAGAGAGAGAGAGAGAGTTAAATCACAATTATTATGCTTTTTATATATTGAACTATTTTGAAATAGCTTTAAATTAAACATCAAAAGTTATAATAATTAAATTATCATACTGTGGTATATCTACAAGTTCTGCTAGTTATCATTATTATTATTATTATTATTATTATTATTATTATTATTATTATCACTCCTTTTGAGTTTTTCACATTAGCGTTAGCTGATGTTATTTCACAGGAGTTTGAGTGATAACAAGTCTCCACAGTTTTCTAGGACTCTTCTGAGCATTCTAGCCGATTGCAGCAATTCTTCCTCTGATTTCCAGATCCTCTAGTCTTTTTCCAAGTTTTTTTAGGACCGTTCCAAGTGCACCAACTACAATTGATATCACTTTGACCGTCATATTCCACAGTTTTTTCAATTCTTTGGCAAGGTCCAGGCATTTGTCCATCTTTTCGTTTTCTTTCAACTTCACCCTGTGATCTGCTGGAACAGGTCTGATCTCCTAGGTGGGATAGGGTGATCCGTCTTTATCTCGAAATCCCAGAGAATCTTATGCGTTTCATTCTCAAGAACAGATTCTGTTTTTTATTATTATTATTATTTATTATTATTATTATTATTATTATTATTATTATTATTTACTCCTTTTGAGTTTTCACATCAGCATTAGCTGATGGTCTTTCACTGGGGTCTGAGTGACAGCAAGTCTCCTCAGGTCTCCAGGACTCTTCTGAGTATTCTGGCAGATTGCAGCAGTGCTGTGTTACAGTGAATCGTTTCAATCCTTCCTCTGATTTCCAAACTTTCCAAACCCTTTTCCAATCCTTTTGGGACTGTTCCAAGTGCACCAATTACAATTGGTATCACTTTGACTTTCATATTCCATAACTTTTTCAGTTCTCTGGCAAGGTCCATTTTTTTATTTTCCTTTAGCTTCACCCTGTGATCTGCTGGAACAGCAAAATCCACCAGTTGGCAAGTTCTTTCTCTTTTGTTAATCAACACTAGGTCTGGTCTTCTTGCTGGAATAAGGTGATCCGTTTTTATTTCAAAGTCCAGAGAATTTTATGCGTTTCGTTCTCAAGAACAGATTCTGGTTTATGCATATACTATTTTGTTGTATGGTCAAAATTTAATTTTTTGCATAATTCCCAGTGGATCACCTTCCCAACCCAGTCGTGTCTAGTTTTGTATTCTCGTTGTGCTAGTTTGCTACATTCGCAGAGTATATGGTTTACAGTCTCATCTCTATTACCGCAAAGTCTACATTTACTATTTTGTTGGGTTTTATCAATTTTCACTTTGATGTAGTTTGTCCTTATGGCATTATTTTGTGCAGCAATTATAAGTGATTCAGTTTCTCTTTTGAGGTTTCCCTTTTATTATTATTATTATTATTATTATTATTATTATTATTATTATTATTATTGTTGTTGTTGTTGTTAATAATAATAATAATAATATAATAATAATAATAATAATAATAATAATAATAACTGTCGCTCATAATTTCCACGGAAAACAATGCCAATAATAATAATACAAAGACCATCTACCCTAAAGCAATTATTTGCAAATTAGTCTCGTTATTTTAGTGAATTTTATCCTTCCTGTGTGCCTGACACTTAGATGTAAACAAAATGTCACATGTTTACAGGAGTGGTGTGTGGTTTTCCAACGAAACTATTCTGAAGGTGTTAATATTAGTAATTAATTTGACTATTAAAAACTTTGTCCTCAGTCAGTCTCATTAGTGATTATTAATGACTTTGTATTTTTATTCCTGGTTGATTATTTGATGTCGAAAAAACGAATGACTACATACTGTGTTGAATTATCCTCTTGGTATAAACCATAGACAAATTCCTGCCTTCGTTGCATTCGAAAATTTAATCTCATTACTATAAAAAAATTGTCGATCAAGCAAGGATGATTTTAAAGAAATGTAGGTTTTCTGACTTTGTGGAACTCGAAATATGTGGACAAGTAAGTCGTGAAGAATATGCTTAACAAAACCTCAAAAGAAATGAAACACAAAATACTGAAAACCAAAACAATGGAATCCAGCATCGCAACATCAATATTAATAAAGGATGAAAGAAACAATGTAGAATTTGTTATTTGGATATTTCGGACTGTTGTTCTCATCTTTAATGTTATATGTAATCCTCGCGATAATAACATAGCAGGTTAATACTGTTAACGGAATGCGAACTGATTACCACAGTGGATTGAATAAAGGGTTAGGTCCGAAGTTTCACGAAGGCTCTCGATTACGATATAAAGGCTGCCCAGTTCGACAAGAAGGTTCCAGAGTTCGAAGAGAAGGTTCCCGAGTTCGAGAAGGTTCCAGAATTCGAGAAAACTCCGAGTTTGACAAGAAACACTTGAAGAAGGCCGGAAACGCTGTGTGTGATGTTTCCTGCAATGTTTTCCCTTTCTAGATTTAATGCTGAACTGGATTGTATAATCTTTATTGATCCAGGACTTGATACCCGTCAATCAATTAATTTCTTTGTTATCATTTAATATATTACACCTTCTAACATACAGTTTCTCTTCTTATTTTTTATTTATCAGGAAGTCAATTACACCCTGCTTGACGCCAGTCGCCAAGAAACAGAAGGTGGGGGTCTGCTCAGCGGCCTCGAGGTGATCTTGTCACAAGTGTTCATTCCCGCAGTGAGGAAGCTCAAACACGGATGGGGACATTTGGACGTCGTGCAGCAAGGTCAGCCTGTACGTAACAACTTCCTCAATTCGATGGAGGCTTTTGTGTCCATCCTCTCTGGTAAGTAATGGCACCGTCACTAAAAGAGTTCTTCCTTTCGGTACTCAATGCAATGTGCCAATTAAGCAAAGAGGTGTGGTCGCTGTAGATTCTAATAAATATACAGTCATTATAACAATAAGCACGACATAATGGCGGGTCTTAATGAATGATCAATTGTAAAGAGTAAAAGAAACGCGACACAACGCTATTGTGCTCTCAAGATCCACTTAACACTTCTAAAGAGAGAAACTATTTAGCAAAAACATTCTAAAAGAAAAACAATTAAACAAATTATACTTAGAACAGTTCTATTTTTATCAATTATAATGCCATGAATTGGTCTTTATTTTCAACTAGCAGTGGCTACCCGGCGTCGCCTGGGGGATTTTTTAAAGTTAGTCCTGCAGATCCATTATTACTGAATCGTGAGTTGATCTCCTCGTGGGATAACCCATTTAAATCCCTATATAAAAAGAAATAGACCTTGCATTGATCTAGCTATTCTGAAAAGAAATGTTAATGTCTACTATCTAAAATATTAAATGAAAAAAATCCATGCTGTTACCATTTAAACTTTATTATTTTTAATTATCTTCACGAATATAAACCAAATCTTCATTATTTTTGCAAAAAAAAAAACAAAAACAAGCCCTGGTGATATTTAATGTGTATATATATTTACTTTGTCGTCAATTGTTTTATTTTTGAAGTTTCCTCCGGACATACAGATACAAACAACTGTCCTTTATATATATATATATATATATATATATATATATATATATATATATATATATATATGACTTTTTTTATAGTAGCATCCTCTAGAGTTAGTTATCCGTCTAGACACTACAGGGTTTAGATACCGACCCTTGCATGCGTATAACTGCTTGGATCTGTGGTAAAGTGGAGAGCTGATGGTAGGTGTGGCACCTCACCTCAGACACAAAAACAATCTCCCTGGTCTAGCGCTAGCGAAAAGGGGATAGACTCCCTCGCTGTCTGGCGGATACCAACTTTTGGCCAACCCGACGACGACGACTTAGCCTTGGTAATTTAGTCTAGGAGAAAACTCTGAATTCAAACCAGCCGTACTACGTTTAAAATGACGCTGTGTCACATCCTGCCTGTAATAGAGGGTTTGAGTCAATACGAGTAAATAAGACTGGATCAGGCTGTTTGCATTTCACTTTACGCCAATGCCCTTTGGAAAGGTATGAACCCTTCTCGTCTCCCGCAGCTATGACTAAATAGTGGGACAGACTGGGTTCTTTGGTCTTCGTAAGGCAACCAGGCTAAAAGAAGGAAAACTCTGAATTCAAACCAGCTGTATTCCTTTTAAACATTATCCTTATGTCAGATCCTACTTTGAGTGGAGGGGTTGAGCAAATACGATCCGAGTTCAAATCCTGGACGACGCTGTTTGCCTTTCCCTTTACTCTAATACTCTTGGGAAAGGTACGAACCCTTCTCTTCTCCCCCACCTATGGGTAAATACTAGAGTAGACTGGATTATTTAACTTGGCAAGAAAACTAGTCTAGGAGAAGGAACATTCTAAATTCATACTAGCTGTACACCGTTTAAAAATTGACCTTATATCATATCCTGCTGGTAGCAGAGTGGTGGGATAAGAACAACCCGAGTTCAAATCCTGGACGATGCTGATTGCATTTCCATTTGCACGAATGCCCTTGAGAAAAGCATGAACCTATCTCTTCTCCCACGAACCAGCTATGGATAAATAGTAGGGCAGATTGGATTCTTTAGCTTGGTTAATCTAGTCTAGAAGGTTAAACTCTGAATTCAAACCAGCTTAACTCCGCTTAGAAATTGACCTTGCATCGCATCTTGATCGTGGTGGAGGATTTGGGCAGATTCATGCATCAATAATCTTATTATAATGGAGATTGTGTGTTTGTCTGTCTGTAACCGAAACTATATCCCTACTCAAGTCACAATTCCCTTTGTTATTTACATCACATTCTCCATGATTTTATTTTTATTTAAACTTCAATTATTAATAAAATTGTTTTACATTACTTACACTGTTGACCATATCTACATGATATTTACCGCGTACCCCATTGTACGGGTCAGGCACAAAGTCCCAATTAACGTGGGACCACCCACAAGCCGAAGCTTGTTGCGTCGATCCGTCGGCATTCCCCCTCAAGGGGGCGCCTCAGGCACTGGGCAATAGCCCTGCCCCTTTAAATCGAGGGGCAGGTGTTGCCTGGGGGGATGGCCCCTGGGATCGACGCTATTAATTATATCAATGGTCCAGAGGCCGAAGCCACTGTAGACCATATCAACATACTAATAACATGCAATTGTATTTATAGAGGTTTATAGTGTGAATGGGAAGGCTAATTTGCATATTGATCTTAAAAAATTGATTTTAATAAATATATGCTTAGTATTATTGATTTCTAATTGTTTGGTTTTATCTTATTGAATATGAGCAAAAATCTCTTCAATAAATCTTAAAAGAAATCCCACAGCAAGAAGAAATAACTGTAATATTATTCTTTACTTCCTATTTTAACTAAACAGTTTAATTAGGAAAATTTACCAATGAAAGACGGGAGTAACGGAAAATGATGGAAGAGTTAGTTTCAAAGTTGTTCTATTTTTCAATCATACCCCTCTGTTCAAAATCTTTTTATCTACATTCTTATTCAGTTTCATTAGCCTTTCTAATTTAATATGATATTTTATTATAAAATTTAACTAAAATACTTGCACCCAGAGGGTGCATATATTTGCTAGTATCAATAATAGAGATTTGGTCTCAATTTGTATGTAACCGAAACTACATCTCTGTTTACGTCACATTACCCCACATCGTCAATACATAGAATAAAAAACAACATTATTTTATATACACTCAAAATTTGAGTTTGAAAACTTAGATGGTCCTTTTGTTTTTAAAAAAAAGTTTTAATAAATATATGCCCGATATTATACATTATGTATATTTATATTTATATATGTATATTATACAATATATATATTTAAATATCGTTTGTTTTATTTTAATAGATATTTAAAGTTAGCTAACGTATAGAATTTTACGAGAAAATTAGTAACAAACTAGAAATACTCATTTTTTTTTTCCAGTATCAAACGGTTTACAAAAAGTTAACAAATAAATAAATAAATAAATGAATGAATAAATGCCAACGATTTTGTGTAAAATGTATGCGTAAAAAAATTCAAAATGATTATTGAATTAATAATTAATAGATGCACGCAACATTTTATTTGAGAGGGATAGAACTACATTTCCATTTCAAACTGTTTTCTTCTTCTTTTTTTTTACTCCTTTAATAAATTTGATGATTTTACTTATTTTTTTATACAAACCCTTTAACGTTGAATTTTTAACTCCCACTCCCTTCAGACAATATCTTTCAAAAATTAATTTTTACACTGCCTGGAGGGTGTTCTTTTCTAGTAACTGTAATGATATTTTTAGTTTGACTATAAATGTTAAGCATTTCCCTTTCTTACTAAAATGTCGTCGGTAGCTAATACTTGACAATTTAATCATTCGTAATTATCGTCTAATTATTTTGTATTTTCAATTAACTCTTTTCAAAGCTATTCTCTTCAATTCATACAACATTGTAATATTGATTTTATATTACTTTGTCGGCGGCTTGTTTTATGTTAATTATACGACGTGAAAACTATGTTGCATTGCCCTATTTAAAAACATTGTTCGTCAATACATAGAATAAAGAACAACCTTTTTGTACTGTTTTGGTAAAGGTGGGGTGTAATCCTACAAATCCGGAGAAAAACCCACAGTGTTTCTGTTTATAGTGGTGATGGCTTGTGTTGGACCATCCACACTTTTTGGCACAGTCGATAGGAACGAATTGGTGCAAGGAATGCCACAACCTCAACCAACGACTGGCATCAGGCTTTTCAAATTCAGAGTTTTCCTTCTCCTAGACTGGTTACCTATCCAAGGTTAAAGAACCCAGTCTACCCTGCTATCTACCTATAGCTAGAGGGAGAGTATATGGAATATATACTTTCTAAAATCTATTTAACCAATATGTACTATCACTCTGAGCCAGAGTTGACCTGAGAGTAATGTCAATAAAGCGGTATTACACTCTCCACAGATCTCCGGAACTTGAGCCCAACCATCAAATGCAGTTTAGTGTCATACCAAGGAGGTCTCTTTTTTTGGTGGTAGTGGGGGTATCTCTCAACAGGGGGTTCAGACTTCAACCCCCCAAAAAAACATCAGTTAGAGCTGGTTTAATTTGTCTAATGGCATATCAACATTTGTGGGTTATTTAATGCCAAATCCATCCTTGTAGAAGAACTAGTAGTATTATTCAACCCATCGCTGGGGGATGAGGGGGTTTATACCTTTCCTGGGGGTATTAGTCCGAAAGTGAACGTAAAAGCGCGGGTGGAGCTCAAACTCGCTCACCACGATGTCAGAGACCAGCGCGCCACCCACTACGCCACGAGGACTCCCTTCTGTTAGAGCTGGCCTGAAATACTCACAGGGGGTAAAATAATAATGATAATAGATAATGGTGAGTTTGTCTGTCTGTAACCGAAACTATATTAGTACTCAAGCCGCAATCCCCTTTATTTATTTACGTCACATTCTCCATGATTTTACCTCAATTATTAATAAAATCGCTTTACATTATTAATACTGTTGATTATAACTTCATACTAATAACATGCAATTGTATTTATATATACAACAAAATAGCGGTTTGCAGTGTGAACGGGAAGGTTAATTTACATATTGATATAAAAAATGTGATTTTAATAAATACAAGCAAACATATGCACCCTCCGGGTGCAAGTATTTAAGTTTTAATGTAATAAAATATTATATTAAATTAGAAAGGCTAATGAAACTAAATAAGAATGCAGTTTAAAAGATTTGAAACAGAGGAGGGTATAATCGAAAAATAGAACAACTGAAACTTACTGTTCCATCACCCTCGTCTTTCATTGTTATTTTTTCTAATTTAAGTATTTAGTTAAAAGAGGAAGTAAAGAATAAAATGA
>CM042147.1:110310841-110325841 GCA_023376005.1 Doryteuthis pealeii | reverse complement strand
CCTCTACCTCAGATATGCCATAATATAGCAAAAAGAACCTGGTCAATTTAAAAATTTCATCGAGTTGAACTCTGCTGATTTATCGTGTTATTTAAAGACATCAATCTGAAAATAAAAAATAAAAATGTAGTAAGTATCTGGTAAGTTCATATTGTTCCTTAACACATATATATATTTACCAACCCCTCCACACGAGCAGGATGTGACACAAGGCCAATTTCTTAAGCGGAGTTCAACAGGTTTTGAATTCAGAGTTTTCCTTCTCCTAGACCGGTTGCCTAACCAAGGTTAAAGAGCCCAGTCTGCTCTACTATTTATCCATAGCTGGAGGGAGAGTAGGATTCATACCTTTCCCAAGAGTATTAGCGCTAAGTGAAATGCAATTACCAAGTCCAGGATTTGAACTCGGGGCGACGAGTCCATTTCCCATGACTTTAACCATTACACCACGCGAATCCTTAACCCATATAAGCCCAACATAATTATTTGGGGCCAATTATTTTTGCATCAAACTGAATATGAAACACAATGAATAAATGTAAGATTTATTCTGAAATAAAGGGTGTTTAAAATGGATATCATTTCATAATCTAATAACTTGATAAAACAAAATGTGTAGAAACAACTTAAAATTCTACGTGTACTGTTTTTTTCCTTTTAAGAATAACTAGTACAAAATAAAAAACGCCCTCGGGGCGATGTAAAAATAGATTTTTGAAACATATTGTCTGAGGGGCGGGAGTAAAAAATTCAATGTCAGCGAGTTTGTACCCTAAGTAAGTAAAATCATCAAATTCATTAAAGGATTAAAAAATAAAACAATTTGAAATGTAAACTTTAAATATGTATTAAAATAAAACAAACTATATATAGATATATAATACCAGTCATGTATTTATTAAAACTTATTTTAAAAAAACAATGTGGACTGTCTAATATTGCATGTTCAAATTTTGAGAGTAGTTATTCTATGTTATGATGATTTTGGGTAATGTGACGTAAGCAGTGACGTAATTTTTGTTACAGACAAAAACCGGAAGCGAATCTCCATTATTAAAAGATATTAGCCATTTTCTTTTTTGCTAGGACTGATTGAAGTTACGTTTGTTACCTAAATATTTAGGTCTAACTGTTTTTTCTTCTTCTTGTAGACTTGGCAAGAACTTGATCGGCGTATTACCGACACCGCAAACGAAGCGAGAGACAACGTGAAGTTCCTGTACACCCTGGAGAAGTTCTGTGACCCTCTCTACAATAGTAATCCAGTACGTCTATCTCTATCTCCTTATCCCTCTACCTTTCTCATAGCATTCGTATTTAGTAAACATCTCATATATTAGTCAATGCTTTAGTCTTTTTATATAAATATCTACTTCTTCCTTTCCTAATCTTCCTTTATCTATCTATCTATCTATCTATCACTGATCCAAGTAATTATATATATATATATATATATATATATATATATATATTAATGTGTATGGTTGGCACTAGTATACTAGAAAAAGTAATAGTATCCAACGTACAGTGTTATTAGAAGAGTGCTCATATCTGTGATAGAGCGTTGATAGTTCAATGAGAAATCAAAACAAATAAAAGTTTTGCTTTTATTTATTTAATTACGGGAACGGTATTACAACCGCGGTTTCTTGCTTAAAGCATTCATCGGGTAATTACGAAAGTTCCTTTAAAAATGACAGAAATTGTGTAAATGGTCAAATGTGTGCGTTTTTTTAACTGTATTCTCGTGTTTGCGTGTTTACGTGATGCGGAATGTTTTTTTCTTCTACGTGTGCGTATTTTTGTATGTGCGTATATATATATATATATATATATATATTATATATATATATATATTTACCAACACACGAGTAGGATGCGACACAAGGTCAATTCCTTATGCGGATTTTAATTTGGTTGAATTCAGAGTTTTTCTTCTCCTAGACTGGTTACCTAGCCATGGTTAAAGAGACCAGTCTCTACTATTGACTGTGCTATTTATCCATAGCTGTAGGGGGAGTAGTTGGATGCACACCTTTCCTAAGAGTATTAGTGCTATGTGAAATGTAAACGGCTTCGTCCAGGATTTGAACTCGGGTCGACGAGTCCATTTCCTACGACCATTACACCACTAGCCTCGGGGCACATAATTAAATATATATATATACAAAACTAATATATATATAAACACACACACACACACACACAAACACACACACGCGCGCGCACACACACACACACACACATATATAGTATTACGGTTTACATAGAAATTACCTACTCGAGTTTCACCATAAGGATCTTCAGGGTTAATACTGACTTATTCTTATCTGACACACACACACACACACACACACACACACATATATATATATATATATATATATATATATGTAGAATTAAACAAAAGACACATCTCCTGTTTAACAATTTTATTGTTTAATACTTCATGTATAAATGAAAGAATACTGCCCAAATACACACACACACACACCACACACACAATATATATATCATATATATATATATATATATATATATATAGAGAGAGAGAGAGAGAGAGAGAGAGAGAAATGACATAGAGCTATTAGGCTTACATGGTTTTACACATATTTTTGACATTCTTGGCACATCGTTACTAAAATTCCTGTAACCCTTCCAAAAATGAATAAAAACAACAAAATGGCCCTGAATTGATATCTCCGCTGATTTGTAATTATCTTGATGTGTCCCTTCTATGTGTTCCCCTCTGCGGTAATGCAGTATCTTGTGTGTAGTTAATTGAGTCAAAGTAAAGAAAATCCCATTCTCTTTTCACGTTCGTATTTTTCTTTTGCAGGTTGGGATGCTTCCGGGGATACCTGGATTAATAAACGGTATCCGAATGATACACAGTATCTCGCGTTATTACAACACTTCTGAGAGAATGACTTCTTTATTCGTCAAGGTGAGTGGCTTAAAAAACCCAGCTTTTCCTAATGTAGCAATGTCACCAAAGACTGCTATGTCACTAATGGCTATTCGTCGGCGAGAGAGGGAAAAAACACAAACTGACAACTCGAATTTTAGTGTAAGGCCTTTTGTTGTTTATTCTCTCTTTGTTTCGCCTATGAGGCCGTGGTAGCGTGAAGAAATAGACGACAGACACCGGGTGGTTAGCCTTCGTCACGACGCAAGACCTGCTGACCTGCCACTGGAGTGCTAAATCAAGTGTATCACACTGGAAGAAATGTTGAACTTTGTCAACTCTTTCCCCGGTTGTTTTGCTTGCAATAGTGGCGCATTGTGCAATGGTTATCATCGTGGGAAATGAATTCAAGTGACCGTGTCCTTTTTCTATGATGATAACTTTTTTTCAACTCATGTTTCATAAGACTGTCAGCACCACCTTCCAAACAAAGCGCTGCGCCCGGAACATTTCCTTTTCAGGAGAGTAAATGTGGTTCCACGCCATAGACTGTCTTTTCGACTCAAGCTCGTAGTGATAAACCCATGTTTAACCCATATGTAAAAGTAAAGTAAAGTCGTAGGGGCGGCCTAATGTCGGTATCAGCCAATCAGCGAGGGAGTCTATCCCCTTTTCACAAGCGCTAGACCAAGGAAATTGTTTTTTAGCATCTGAGATGGAGCGCCACACCTACCATCAGCTCCTTACTTTACCGCACAGATCCCTGTGCTACTCATACGCTGAGTTGGCGGGGACCAGTATCGAACTAGGAACCTTGTGGTCTCTAGTCGAACGCTCTACCGACTGAGCTAATCCAGCCCCTAAACATTTCTATTATCTAAAATATGCTTCTCCGTATACATCAAACATTCAGTTGGTTTCACATGGTTTGCACTTCTCAGTCACCAAATATTTCATGACAGACCAATCTTTTTGATTTTCTACCATTTCAAAAACCCCGAAAACAAATATTTTTGCGAGATTAAAATAATCTTTACTATAAAATAATTCCAAACAATGTAGGGTCTACATTTTAGGGAAAAAATTCTGAAAAAAAAAGAGTTTATTTTGTTTGTTTTTAAAGTTATCCTCGTATATGTAAGAGGTATACTTATATTAGGACTCGTACACATTCACGTTTTTGTTATAGAAATTCAATGTTCAAAATAGACATTTGATAACAGTCCCCAGTTCAAACCTGCAGCAATCTATTTGATTTGTTGCCATTTTGAATAGCCCCCAAATAAATATTTTTGCGAGATTAAAATAATTTTTGCTATAAACCAATTCCAAACAGAGTTAACATATTTGGAAAAAATTCTGAAAAAAAATGTTTATTTTGCTTTTTATAAAATAAGATCAACTTATTTATTGAATGTCCCTCGAAAAAGATAGATAGATAGATAGATTCCACTTATCTATTGAATGCCCCTCGTATATGTAAGAGGTGTACTTATATTTAGACTGTTCCATATTCATATATTTGTTACAGAATTTCAATGTTCTAAAATTTGCTGATGAATAATAACTAATAGAATCAGTTCCATCGGCTTAACTACTGTTATATACCCGTTTACGTCGGGTATATAAACGGAGAGAGAGAGAGAGAGAGAGAGAGAGAGAGAGAGAGAGAGAGAGAGAGAGAGAGAGAGAGAGAGAGAGAGAGAGATAATTATTTAGAATTCAGAAGAAAACACATTTAAAAGCAGATCAAAAGAGCGTATGAGGTTGGCTCCTGCAGTTAATTTGAAGGAAGAATTCAGTTTAAAATCTGAAAAATTCGGGAGTGCGTTTCTGGAAGATAACTTAATAACCACACAACTCCGACATACATGTGTGATATAATAAAAGAAAAGAAAAGAAAAAAAAGAAGAAGAAGAAGAAGGATATATATATATATATATATATATATAATATAAAGAGAGAGAGAGAGAGAGAGAGAGAGAGAGAGAGAGAGAGAGAGAGAGAGAGAGAGAGAGAGAGTATGGGAGATGATGATGAGGGTTCTTACAAGTTTTCTCTTCTTTTATTTCTCTCAGGGCTGATTCTTCTGCGGTTTGTTTCTCCGGGTTGATTTCCTCGAGTTAGGTGTCTGTGCATTCTTATCTTAATCAATCAACAAGACTCTGTGGTTTTCCTTTAAGTCTTTATTAAACAACCCCAGCCCAGGATTCAATCGGGCTGTGAGAGCGACATCTCGGTGAGACAGACTTTCGTGTCCGCTCACACTGAATTTCTGATCGCAACTAAACTAAAACTGTCTCACGTCCTACTGGCGCGCTTTTCGAGGGGTCAAGCCGAGGTCATTACCTGCCAATAACGCTCGAGGTAATTTTCCACTCGAACCACGTTATTTCGAATCTAATGAACTCTGATTCAACATTTATCTAACTACAGTACGTACATAATTCATAAGCTACCCATGAATTATGCAACACTACATCTCGGATATAATGCTTGTTTTTTTGTTGGGTTTTATAATGTGTTAATCCTGGATGTTTTTTTAATGCCGATGTTTTTTTTCTTTCTTTTCTTTTTGTTTGAACAATTATATGATTTGTTTCATTTGTAAATTTTACAGATAACAAACCAATATAACTACAGTACGTACATAATTCATAAGCTACCTATGAATTATGCAACACTACATCTCGGATATATGCTTGGTTTATTTGCTGGTTGGTTTTATAGTTTATTGGTTTGATGGTTATTTAAAAAAAAATTTTTTAACAATTATCAGATTCGTTTCATTTGTAAATTTTACAGATAACAAACCAAATGATAACGGCTTGCAAGTCGTACATCACCTGTGATGGCAGACAGACCGTGTGGTCTCAGCCGACCGACCACGTTATTTCTAAACTCAATGACTGCATTCATTTGAACAGCAGCTATCAAAGCAGCTTCCAACAAACAAAGGAGAAACTAGAGACGATGCCCAACGAGCGACAGTTCGACTTCTCCGGGATGTACATATTTGGAAAATTCGATACGTTCATCAGAAGACTGAAGAAGATCATTGAGATGTTCGAAACGATAGAAATGTATTCTCACCTGTCTGAATCGAAGATCGAAGGTTAATGCAGATTTTTTGTTAATGTGATTGGAAAAAATTGATTGAATGATTGATTTTAATGGCAAGTTAACCCATCTCGGGTTATCTTATGCCTTGAGGGTAGAAATTTGCGTACATAGTGAATTTATATTTATATGTTTTGTGTAGTTGTTTCTTAATAGTTTTTTGGACTCAGTCAAATGATATCAAGTATTCCTATCTAATAAGAATAATTTGTACACATATCTATTTGACCCATAGGTGGGAGCCTAATATATACTACTATAACATGTAATGGATGTGATGTTATATTAACGTTGGAAGGCTTAAAGTAACCTCCCAACGTGGGTACAAAGGTGTAAAAGATAACAATATTCATTCCGCAAATGACGGAGATACATTTAAGAGAAAGATATACAAAAAGGATACACATACGAACAGAAGGTATATAAAACAGATAGATAAATGTATTCTGAGGAAATAGACGTACGACTCACGTCGTAGTGAATGTCACTTACATACATACAGCTGGTAGTAGGTAGGTAGGTAGGTAGGAAAACCCCCTAACCTAAGGCTTAGAGGAGCAGGCGCTTAGACCATGTTTATACGTTGCCGGTCAGAGTGAAAAGAGGCTAGGGAATCGAAGATCTCTCCTGTGGTCAGATGCTAACGCCACCTCTTGGCAAACAAGACGCATCAAGGGAAGATAACTCATTTTGAACTTATGTCCACTCAGACCTCGTTTTACTAACCCAGCACAACCAAAGTGGATCTAAGAGTAATGACAATGAAGGGATACTCTATACTCTGCAGAGATCCAGAACTAAAGTTTCATCATCGGATGCTGTTTAGTGTCATATCCAGGATATCTCTTTTTTTTGGGGGGTGGGGGGCTTACACCTTAGCAGGGAACACTATCAGCGTATTTGAAGCCCCACTAATAAAACGAGGGATTGTTTTTTTTTAACATTTGGGTTCAGTTCAAGATTTCCAGAAGGTTACCAAATACGAAAGACGCCAACAGAAGGTCGAAGTTCGAATAATTCAACTCATACCATATGCTAATTTAAATCAGAATAAACTTAAGGTTTCCAGAAATGTTTTTTTTTGGACTGAATGGTTTAGCAATATATTTTTATGATTATTTCAATAATCTTTTACATTTTATAACCCGATTTAAGGTAATACACATAAAAATGCCTTTTGAATGTGTAGTTAAAAATACCGAAAATTCTCTGTATATCTGGAAATATAAAAACGCTGAGGTAAAACATACGTTATATATATATATATATATATATATATATATATATATATATATATTTGGTTGAACTCGAGTGACAATTCCTGTCGTGCGAGTTTCTGTTCAATCCTTTCAAGGTGTCTGGCCATCTTTTTGGTGTCAGGGTGGAACTGGTGTAGCAAATCACCAAAGCTGTCTCTACGAGCGCTTTCGGTATGTCGATCTGCCATCTTCAGGCTGGAAACTGATGGTATGTTTCGTGGTGTCTCGTTTTTAAAGAAATTCCTACTACCTTCCCACTACCAATTGTTACTACCTCCCGCTACCAATTCATACACTACTGCTCGTTTTCTTTCGTTTATGGCAAGACACCTTGAAAGGATTGAACAAAACTCGTACGACAGGAATTGTCACTCGAGTTCAACCAGACATGTTTAAAAGAGAAAATGCTGCCAAAATACACTTATATATATATATATATATATATAATATATATAAACAAAATCTACATGCTACCACTTTAAAACATAACACACACACACACACACACACACACACACACATATATATATATATATATATATATATATATAATATATATATATATATATATATTCAGTGAAACCTGGTTAGTTAACCTTTGTTACTGATTCGGTTCTCTAAACCGGCTCTACGACTCATTCGTTTATAATTTATTTTTGCTGACTCGCCTGTTTTTGTTTTCTTTTTCTTTCTCCGATGAGTCAATTTCTTTTTTCAATATATATATATATATATACGTATATATGTTTAGGTTTGGAGGGTATGGTGGTTACATTTCAAATGATCGTTTCAACTCTGAAGAACAAACCGTACAACTATTTGGACCAGAGAAAGACAGAGTTTGATCAGGATTTTGAAGAATTCAAACGGAAAATACAGGAACTTCACGTGAGTCTGACACTTTTAAAAGATTTTAGTCATGAAGAAATTCTTGTCACATCTTTTATTTTATTCCATAACTATATGGGCTTGCAAATTATCTAAGGGAGATAATTATTTATTGTCTCTCTACATAGATTATACAAAATTCGTCAGTTCCTAAAATTAACTTCAACCATCTAATCAACTCATGTTGGTTACTTTTTATTAAATTCTAACATCTTCTTCTGGCCTGTATCGAGTTCTCTTTCGCGTAGGAGATTCTTGTTTGTCGGCGGTGTCTGTTTCTCTCTGCATCCCATCTTTGTTTTTTTAATTTATATCAGGAAACACGGAGACATATTTTGTATACACACTTTTTTAAATTCATTTCACCGATACCAAGGTAAACACGCGCACACAGAAGAATCATCATCATAGATAAAAAAAACAAACATCTGCCGACAACGGGTACTTGCTCGACTCTGACTAACTCTAATTCTCAATTTCCCAGTTCACATTCAATCACGTGACTCTCTAAACCAATCAGAGGCCCGCTTCGGATGTACCCGAGGTCAAGACTTGTCAATGAGTTTACATTTACTGTTAATTTTAAATCTAACTATACTTCCTCACAAAAGTGATAAGCTAAGCCTATCATTATATTACGCTCATTTGTCACTTCAAAGTCCTAAGATCTAAGATGATCAATTGGAAAAATGACGCATTATCCAATTTAATTATCTATTTTGAAAAAGGATTATGTATGTTACATAATTAATTAGCTGCGTATTAATTATGTACTGTAAGTGTAGAATTAAAATGTAACCGGTAATTCTTTAAAAGAAGAGCCATAGAAAATAATACGCAAAATGATTGACAAGTTTTAAACTTTAACCGACCTTTTCATAATTATTTTATGATTTTCAAGTGGAGACGTTAAAAGTCTTCTTGTTGTTTTCCATATACCGGGATACAGATAGGAAACAAAGTGCCCCATATTTTTTTACCCAAGCGCTTTCAACCAGGTCACTGGTCATCCTCTGGGAGATTATTGGGTGTAGTGGTTTTGTGTTAGTTTTATTCATTTGGAAGGTTTTTGTGTTTTTTATTTGTGGTTGTTATTTTATTCGGTTAGGAGGGTTTATTAAATAACTGCAGGAAGAAGAAGAAGAAGAAGAAGAAGAAGAAGAAGAAGAAGAAGAAGAGGAAATAAAAAATGTTCTGTAATTTTCAAAGATGACTTCTAACGTTTCCTTTTCTTTTCAAAAAATCTCCAGGTATCGATCGTACGTTTTATGGAACAAAAATTCGACCGCATCACCAACACACAAAGAGCCTTGACTATTTTGCATAAATTTGAATGTCTGAAACTATCCAAATTGGATACCGCAGAGCAGTATCATCGCATATTAATGCACTACGCCAAAGATATCGAAATTGTGTCACGTCTCTACCAAAAGCACAAAACTGACCCTCCCGTTGCCAGGGATCAGCCTCCAGTTGCAGGTGAGACCAATGTCTTTTGTCATCGTTTTCTTTTTATTGATAGCTAGTAATCGTAGATTTAAGAAAGAAAAAACCTTTTAAAATAAATCATTTTTATTTTTATTATAACATTACTTGCTTTACTCCATTTTTTTAATTACTAGTTTTACTCCATCTTATTATTGTTGCCTTTTAGATGAATCATTTTCACTATTATAATTTTATTACTAGTTTTACTCCATCTTATTAATGTTGGCCTTTTAGATGAATCATTTCACTATTATAATTTTATTACTAGTTTTACTCCATCTTATTAAATGTTGCCTTTTAGATGAATCATTTTCACTATTATAATTTTATTACTAAGTTTTACTCCATCTTATTAATGTTGCTTTTAGATGAATCATTTTCACTATTAAAATTTTTTACTAGTTTAACTCCATCTTATTAATGTTGCTTTTTAGATGAATCATTTTCACTATTATAATTTTATTACTAGTGTAATGACGAGGCAAACCTACCTGACTCAAAACGGTTCCGGTGCATGGCTTGCAGGGAGAAAATGTAGCGAAGAAGAAAGGAATGTGGTCGGAGTGAGAAATGTTGAAAAGTTGGAAGGGGGGCAGAGAAGACAATTTTTATTGATATTGAAAGGCACTATGGGTAATGGCCCATGGTGCATTGCAACTCCTGCTTTCACCATAAAAGTGGCCCATTTGGGCAGAGAGGGTGTGGCGATTTTTTGCGTGCTTTAGTGACACGGCGTTTTGTATCAAGAAAGAAAGAAAAGAAGAAAAGAAAGGAAGGAGGAAGAAAGAAGGAAAGAGAACATAGCTATTTCGGCAAATTATGGACAAGGTGTTTGATTCAGACTAATCCCGGAGTTTGGTGGGGTCTCCCTCCGATGAACCCGTCATCGAGTGGATTCAGCGTGTGGAGATGATCTGCGAACTCTGCAAAAGGACAGATATCGAGCTGATCCTACCGTTGCGCCTGCGAGGTGGAGCTCTCGGCTGTTTATAGACAATTGAGAAGGGGAGAGACTGATTATCAGCGAATCAGGCTCTGATAAAGCCTACGCTCCTGATCTCATTCGGTGCATATGTCGATTGTGGGCCGGCGACTTCAGCTGGTGAAACGTGAACGAGTATTTGGCTGAATTACAACGCTGGACCAACTGTATGGGGAGCGACGAATGATTTGTGCATTCGTTTCTGGACTGCCGCAGGACGTGCGTCGATTGTTGCGCGCGTCATCACGCATGGATGACATGACGATGGGAGAGATAGTGGATCGGGTACGGGCCGTTATGCCGACCTGAACAGCCCGAGGAGATCGTTGTGCTGCTAAACCTGCCCTGTGCCAGCCGAGGCACGAAGGAACGAAGTTGTGTGCTACAAGTGCTCCGGTCCCAATCATCTATCAGGGACTGCTTGCAAGGACGCTCGGATGCAGCCTTTGAACAACCATCTCGGCGTCTCCGTACGATCGATGTTTTCGGTGTAAAAAGACCGGCCATATTGCTTCGGAGTGTTCGGGAAACGGCAATGGGAGAAGTAATCAGCGTCAGCTTGCTCCCGAGAAAAGAAGAATGAGGCGCTGCCACACTTGATGTTCATGTCAACGGGAGAAAATGCACAGCCCTGGTGGACACTGGGTGTACACGGACGCTGGCCAGCAGATTCGTGTGTGACGCCTGAGGCTCGGACAAGCTAGTGTGCTGACAGCAGACGGAAAAATGTTTAAGTGCTGCGGGCGAAGCCGACTTCGGCTCACTGTGGGCAATGCTGAGCCGGTGCATCTTAATGCACTTGTTGTGAATCGGCAGCTGTTGGGGTTTGACCTCATACTGGGGAACGATGCCATCAGAGCTTTAGGTGGTATGACCATTACACCATCAGGAACTGTGAGCTTTGGCGGGTATGAAGCGAATGTATGCGCTGCGATCCAAATTGATGAACCGGATTTTCGCGTGGATTTCGACGAAAGGATGAACCGATGGATTGCTAAATGGAAATGGTCCGGAGGACGAGCTCCAGAGCTTCTGGACAATAAGATACCGGAGTACCAAGTTCCAAAACATGCCAGAGAGAGCTACGAAACCGAGCTTCACAAGTGGATTGAAAATGGCTGGTTGTTGTCCTACCCCGAAGAGAGACTTGGCCCACCTAAGGGACTGGTTCCACTAATGGCCGTAATTCAGCACAATAAGCCTAAGGTGCGCCCTGTCATGGATTACAGAGAGCTAAACGAACACATGGACGCATTTACGGCTAATCTGACGTGTGCGCGGCCACGTTGAGGGAATGGCGCAAGAAGGGCGCGAATGTGTCATTGCTTGATCTGAAGCGGCATATCTTCAGATCGGCATTGACGAGTCTTTGTGGCCTTATCAGACTGTGATATTTGGGGGCCAAAGGTATTGCCTCACCCGGCTGGGTTTTGGCCTCAATGTGGCGCCTCTCATCATGAAGGCTGTTGTTGAAGCCGTTATGTCTCGAGATCCAACATCAGGAGCGCCACGTCGGCGTACATTCGATGATATTTTCGTTAATGAAGATCTAGTCTCAACAGCTCGGGTGAGGGCGCACCTGTCTGAGTACGGCCTGATTTGCAAGGATCCAGAGCGACTACAGGATGGTGCCAAAGTCCTTGGTCTGCAGGTCTGGGGGGAAAAAGGTGTTCTTCGATGGAAGCGGGGGAGTGAAGTTCCCGATGTTCCCCAGGTCATTACTCGCCGAAACACATTTTCCCTGTGTGGGAGACTTGTGGGCATTTTCCTGTTTGTGGCTGGCTTAGAGTGGCTGCTGGATTTATCAAACGTCGGGCGAGTGCGGTATCGGTTGGTTGGGACACTGAGCTTGCTGATCCTCTACTGAAGAAGATGCTACAAGATACAGTCACCCGGGTTAAGCGGGGTGATCCGGTTAAGGGAGTGTGGTGTACCGCCGGCCTGGAGATGAATTTGTGGGTTGACCGCAGCTCACTTGCTACGGGGGTGTTATTAGACGACAATGGAGCCGTAATTGAAGATGCGTGCTGGTTGCGCCCTGACAATGACTCCCATCACATTAATTTGGCCGAACTCGATGCCTGTGGTGAAGGGTGTCAACCTTGCGCTTCAATGGCAGGCAAAAGTACTTCACATCAAAACGGATTCCCTGTGTACGTACCATTGGCTCAATAACAGTTTGAGTGGAAAGTCAAAGGTACGCACCCAAAGCAGCTGCGGAGATGTTGGTCAAGAGGAGGTTATACACCTCTCACAATTGATCAAAGAGTACGAATTGACCGTAGACGTGACGCTGGTAAGGTCAGAGCATAACAGAGCCGACGAACTGACGAGAGTACCGCAACACTGGTTCAAGGCTATGAAAAGGGGGAGGAATTGGCGCCGGATGTCTGTGCCACTGCTCTGAGTAAACATCAGATATTGAGTATTCACGGCAGAGCGGGCACCCCGGAGTAAGACGGACAACCTATTTTGTGCGGCGAGTTGGCCCGTCAACAACAAAGGCAGACGTGAGATCTGTAGTGCGATCCTGTGTGGACTGTCAAACCATCGACCCAGCACCGGTACATTGGAGGAAGGGAAAATTAGACGTGGATACTAATTGGAGCCGGCTGGGAATGGATATTACCCACTATGGGGTAGACACTACCTGAGCCTCATCGACTGCGGACCCTCTCGATTTGCTATTTGGCGTTCAATTCGGTGCCAGGATTCTGATACAGTGGCTCGTCACTTGGAGGCAATCTTTTGCGAGCGGGTCCACCAGTCGAAATACTTACCGATAATGACACTGCCTTTACCAGCAGGAGATTTCGAACTTTTCTTGGGGAATGGGGAGTGCGATTGCGTCTCCGATGCGCATACGTGCCGTCCGGAAACGGGATTGTTGAACGGTTTCATAGGACGATCAAGACAATCGCAGCCAGGAAGCAGTGTACCATCCAAGAAGCTGTGTACTGGTATAACGTGACACCCAAAGACGATGTTTCGTCGTCTTCAGCACGGCCAATCGTATACACCAGTACCATGTCAGGGTCAGGGGAATTGATGCCGCTCTCCCCGCCCGAATTGCAACAGGAACACGGAATGTACCAGGTAGGGGACTATGTTTGGGTCAAGGTTCCGAACGGCAGGTGCACTACACGATCAAAAATAGGTCGTGTGACCGGAGTCAACAGTCAGCAATCCGTAACGGTTGATGGAACTCCACGCCATGTCAGACATTTGCGCCCTCTGTTCAAAACCTTGCTCTTTGGAAGATGAGAGTTCCTCCGAAGAAAGTATGAGGCTTATCCAGGTGGGATCCCCCTCATCAGAATCGTGTGCTGCCAGTGATTCCTCGGATGAATCCTCTGCAGACGAGCCGAGACTGGGACGTCAGTCCCATGCCAACGAGAGACAAGAAATTGGCGCTGGGAAGCATTGGATCAACAAGGAAGGCAAAACAGTGTCACTCGCTCGGGATATGCACAACAGCCACCGACGTCGAAACGCGCTCAGACGACCCGGATTTGCCAAACCAACTCACTGTTGGAGCCCGTTGCGATCGGGAGACGATCAACCAGGCCCTGTCCCTCTCCGGAGGAGTACACGTCGAAAACGTCCTGCTCACGGTTGTACTTTTTGTGATCCTGAGATCAGGGGGGAATGTAATGACGAGGCAAACCTACCTGACCTCAAAACGGTTCCGGTGCATGGCTTGCAGGGAGAAAATGTAGCGAAGAAGAAAGGAATGTGGTCGGAGTGAGAAATGTTGAAAAGTTGGAAGGGGGGCAGAGAAGACATTTTTATTGATATTGAAAGGCACTATGGGTAATGGCCCATGGTGCATTGCAACTCCTGCTTTCACCATAAAGTGGCCCATTTTGGCAGAGAGGGTGTGGCGATTTTTTGCGTGCTTTAGTGACACGGCGTTTTGTATCAAGAAAGAAAGAAAGAAAGAAATAAAGGAAGGAGGAAGAAGAAGGAAAGAAGACATAACTAGTTTTACCCCATCTTATTAATGTTGCTTTTTGATGGATCATGTTTACTATTATAATTTTATACTAAGTTTTACCCCATCTTCTTATGCTGCTTTTAGGTGATCATGTTACTAATTATAATTTTATTACTAGTTTTACCCCCATCTTCTTAATGCCTGCTTTAAGGTGATCATGTTTACTATTATAATTTAATTACTAGTTACCCCATCTTATTATTTGTTGCTTTTAGATGGAACATGTTTACTATTATAATTTTATTACTAGTTTTACCCCTCTTTATTAATGTTGCTTTTTAGATGGATCATGTTTACTTATTATTTTTTATTACTAGTTTTCTCCATCTTATTTATTGTTGCTTTTAGAGGATCATTT
>CM042147.1:110305687-110310741 GCA_023376005.1 Doryteuthis pealeii | reverse complement strand
AAAATAGTCTAAAAAAAGGATAGAATAGTCTAAAACAAAAGGCTAAAATAGTCTAAAACGAAAGGCTAAAATAGTCTAAAACAAAAGGATACAATAGTCTAAAACAAAAGGATACAATGGTCTAAAACAAAAGGATACAATGGTCTAAAACAAAAAGAACTTAGAATAGTCTAAAATAAGAGAGTAAGATTGTAATCTTAAATGCATAACGGGGACATTTACCGGGGAATATTTCGATGAATAACTGATAACGCTGTGATCAGTCTGATTTTCTTTTCACTGGAGTAAATGAGTTGTAAAACTAGAGTCGTTTTTCTTGGCAATAAATTGGCCTAATTGATTTCATTACATTGATTATCAAAATCACATTACTTATTGTGATTATTTAAATTACTTACAAGGGAACAGACTGAATTAGTTGTCACTACAAGATTGTCGCGCAAATAAACTAATGCAATCAAATTGTTCGTTCGAGGACATCAGGTTGGTTGGTTGTTTTGTTTTATGGCATATCAACCCTTTTTGGGTCATTTAATGCCGAATCAAGTCAGTTTAATAAACAACGGACTCAGGTTGGTTATTTTTTACGGCATATCAAACCTTTTCAGGTCATTTAATGCCGAATCCAATTATTTATATATCAGGTTGGCTGGTTGTTTTATTTTACGGCATATCAACCCTTTTCGGGTCATTTAATGCCGAATCCAGTCATTTTGATATCAGGTTGGTTGGTTGTTTTATTTTACGGCATATCAACCCTTTTCGGGTCATTTAATGCCGAATCCAGTCATTTTGATATCAGGTTGGTTGGTTGTTTTATTTTACGGCATATCAACCCCTTTTCGGGTCATTTAATGCCAAATCAAGTTATTTCTACGAACGAAGGACTCAATTTGGTTTCTTGTTTTTTTTTGTTGTTTTTTACGGCATTAAACCCCCTTTTCGGGTCATTTAATGCCAAATCAAGTCATGGCAAAAATTAAATTGGTGGTTGTTGTTTTTTTACGGCATATCATCCCTTTTCGGGATATCTAATTCCGAATAAAATCATTTTGATGAACAAAGAGCTCCGATCGCTTACAATACCTGCTGTTGCTTAAGAGATTGTCCAATTAAATATTGAACAGGTTCATCGCTGCTTAACTTTGGTGAATAAATGGGGGACTGTTGGTTTTAGCGTGACTTGACCATAATTAGATTAAAATGAAACAAAATTTCGTGCTTTATATACTAATTACAGTATAAATAAAAAGATAAAAGACCAAAGTTGTAAATAGAAAAAAAATTTTTAAGGGGAATATTTTATAAGAAAAATAAGTACCGAAAATGTGAAAAAAAAAATTAATTTTTTTGGAGATTTCTTTTTTAACTCATTTCGATAATGAAAACGATAAATTTTATACCCATTTTCTAGGCTAAATTTGCGAAAACGAGGATTTTTGTGAATTTTAGTAGACGATCTTTGATGCTATTTCCTCAACCAATGGTGCAAGTAAAATATCTAAAAAAAATGATTACTACCTTTACCAGTAAACTCTGTAAATGTTCTTCAGGGCCATGTTTAATGAAGAACATTTCTCAGAAAAAAAAAACACATTAGGGTAATTAAAATGTCAAATCATCCAGAAAAAAAATTGTCACCCACTCCTTCAATCTTTCTGAAATTTTGTACAGCTATGGACTATGTTAAAGTTAGACAATCCTCAAAATTTGACATTTCAATTTCCAAAATTGGCGAAGTTATGTCGATTTTTAATCTCTCCAAATTTGAGGGGAGTCACGAAAAATGGCGACGTTTTGTAACCTATTTTGTCTGTAAAATGAGTTCTGGAGCTTCCCTACTTCTAACAATTGGTTTATAAAACATGTTTGCCCAAGGAATCCAAAGATGCTATCAAAAAAGTCCTAAAGTCGACCAATTTTAGGTTATTGATGATTTCTGATTTTTTCATAGCAAGATCTATATCCCAATGTGGCCCTGCATCTACGACAAAAAATTTCTAGTATTTATTCACATAAAATGAACATTATTTGGACAAAATTTCAGAAAGATTGAAGTGGTGGGGGTGACATGGCCGGGATGATTTGACATGGAATTGCCCGTTTTATTTAAAACTTCTCCTAAAATGAGACCTACATTCATTCACTAAATTCATATTTCTCTCATCTTCATTTTTTAAATTTTCAGTTGTCAATATGCACACATTTGCTAACCCTAAACAAGAAGGATTATGAAAAATTCATGACACAAGGCTAATCATTATAAAAGGAATAATAAATCTACTTCGTTGTCTCCCCATCTGAAAACAAAAACCTATTTACTCTTACCTGGGTCCTTTCCAAAAAAGTATTTCACTGTCCAAGGTTCATTGTCTGGCAATTCACATAGACAGATTGTACTCATCTCGTGCAAGATGGCATCCACTCTGAATTTACACAGGTCATTAATTCGGTCGAAGAGGAGGGACAGTTTATTTAAGGCCCCTGTGAACGTTGTTTATGTAGTCTGAAATGTTGATTGCCGTCCAGGTAAGCGTGGTCAGTCCGGGTTCGATAGCGGCATCCACGATGGCAGTATGAGGGCCGAGAAGGGGCTCAAATGCTGAAGGAAATTTGCTGCGAACCAACCGATTCTCTTGAAGCATTAACTGTTTAATTAAAAAGGAAAAAAAAATAGAATTACGGTTAAATGCGTCTAAGTAAATGATGCATTTGTGTTATATTAAGACGTTCAGAAAGAAATATATCAATTAAGATATATTAACTTAGACAACAACAATCCAATTTCCCAATTTTATTTATGGGTGTAAGATTTAAGGTTCTTATATCTAGTTGGAGGGCTCAAAGTAACCTTTCAACGTGGGTACATGTGTGTACATGAAATACTCCGACAAAGTTATAAGATAATAACAGACTTTATTCACTGAACACATGGAGAATACATTCAAGACATAAAATACATATACAAAACAGATACTTGAACGCTTTATAACGGAAGTATGACGTAGGGATTTTGTCCTTAGGAATGTCACTTACAGATAGCTGGTTGGGGGGAAAAAGCCCCCCCCCCCACACTTAAGGGTAAGAGAGACAAACGTCTAACCTATGTGAAGTGGTTTGCTTGTCCCGGAAAAAGAGATAGAATTTTCCCGGTCTCCTATTTTAAATAGTCTAGGCCTCTACTGGCGAAAATCTGCAGCAAAGGGAAGATAACTCTTTCTGGACCCAATCAATCCCAAACTGGGGCAGACAAATCGCTACACGCGGGATTGCATGTCATTTAAAGCAGTGATTCTTAATGTAGACACTTAGGTGCACAAGTGAGCCGGAGATTTTTTAAAAATTGGCCTGTAAATGGACACGGTGATAAAAGTTCAAATGCTAGACAAGGCTGTTTGCATTTCACATAACGATAATAACCATGGCAAAGGTATGCATCCATCAATTCTCCTCCAGCAATGGTTAAATAGCAGGACCGATTGGGCTCTTTAACCTTGGTACAACAACAATCCTAGGAGAAGGAAAATCCCTTAATTCAAACCTGTCAAAGAAATTGGCATTGTGTCACATCCTGCTCATGAGGAAGTGTTGATAATTAAGGGATTTTCCTTCTCCTAGGATTGTTGTTGTACCAAGGTTAAAGAGCCCAATCGGTCCTGCTATTTAACCATTGCTGGAGGAGAATTGATGGATGCATACCTTTGCCATGGTTATTATCGTTATGTGAAATGCAAACAGCCTTGTCTAGCATTTGAACTTTTATCACCGTGTCCATTTACAGGCCAATTTTTAAAAAATCTCCGGCTCACTTGTGCACCTAAGTGTCTACATTAAGAATCACTGCTTTAAATGACATGCAATCCCGTGTAGCGATTGTCTGCCCCAGTTTGGATTGATTGGGTCCAGAAGAGTTATCTTCCCTTGCTGCAGATTTTCGCCAGTAGAGGCCTAGACTATTTAAATAGGAGACCGGGAAAATTCTATCTCTTTTTCCGGGACAAGCAAACACTTCACATAGGTTAGACGTTTGTCTCTCTTACCCTTAAGTGTGGGGGGGGGGCTTTCCCCCCAACCAGCTATCTGTAAGTGACATTCCTAAGGACAAAATCCTACGTCATACTTCCGTTATAAAGCGTTCAAGTATCTGTTTTGTATATGTATTTATGTCTTGAATGTATTTCTCCATGTGTTCAGTGAATAAAGTCTGTTATTATCTTATAACTTTGTCGGAGTATTTCATGTACACACATGTACCCACGTTGAAAGGTTACTTTGAGCCCTCCAACTAGATATAAGAACCTTAAATCTTACACCCATAAATAAATTGGGAAATTGGATGTTGTGTCTAAGTTAATATATCTTAATTGATATATTTCTTTCTGAACGTCTTAATATAACACAAATGCATCATTTACTTAGACGCATTTAACCGTAATTCTATTATTTTTTTCCTTTTAATTAAACAGTTAATGCTTCAAGAGAATCGGTTGGTTCGCAGCAAAATTCCTTCAGCATTTGAGCCCCTTCTCGGCCCTCATACTGCCATCGTGGATGCCGCTATCGAACCCGGACTGACCACGCTTACCTGGACGGCAATCAACATTTCAGACTACATAAACAACGTTCACAGGGCCTTAAATAAACTGTCCCTCCTCTTCGACCGAATTAATGACCTGTGTAAATTCAGAGTGGATGCCATCTTGCACGAGATGAGTACAATCTGTCTATGTGAATTGCCAGACAATGAACCTTGGACAGTGAAATACTTTTTGGAAAGGACCCAGGTAAGAGTAAATAGGTTTTTGTTTTCAGATGGGGAGACAACGAAGTAGATTTATTATTCCTTTTATAATGATTAGCCTTGTGTCATGAATTTTCATAATCCTTCTTGTTTAGGGTTAGCAAATGTGTGCATATTGACAACTGAAAATTTAAAAAATGAAGATGAGAGAAATATGAATTTAGTGAATGAATGTAGGTCTCATTTTAGGAGAAGTTTTAAATAACGGGCAATTCCATGTCAAATCATCCCGGCCATGTCACCCACCACTTCA
>CM042147.1:110273187-110300687 GCA_023376005.1 Doryteuthis pealeii | reverse complement strand
TGATCCTTTAAGGTTTTTGTTTTGATTTTTTTCTGCTCCATGTTTATTTTTACTTTATGTACATCAATTGCATAATAACTGTACGATACTCTTTCTATGTTGAATAATAATAATAATAATAATAATAATAATAATAATAATAATAATAATACCAGAGAGTTGAGAGGGGTTGGTTAATATTAACATGAAAGTGAAGGTTGAGCCGATTGTAATTGGTGCCCTTGAAACGGTCCCCAAGGGACTGGAAAAGAGTCTGGATGAACTAGAAATCAGAGGAAGAATCGTGGCCATCCAGACTACAGCATTATTGAGATCGGCTAGAATACACAGAAAAGTCCTGGAGACAAGGAGACTTGCTGTCACTGAGCCGCCAGTGAAACACCGGCTGGAATGTAGTGAAATAATAATAATAATAATAATAATAATAATAATAAATATATGTACTGAGGGTCCCTTTTAAAATCTACACGGAATATTACTTATTTGTTATTCTAAAACACAATTTACATGTTTGTTTTTTTTACTTCCAAAGGCGTGGATCCAAACCAACAGACAGCGGCCACTTCTCGTCTCTCAAATATCGACAGCAGACATGGGTCGGCCAGATCCCGCCCCTCATCGACACGGGCCGAAATTATGGCCAGGCGAAAGCAAGAAGCCAAGGAACGCATCGAAGAAGAAGCCATCGAATTGCTGAACCATTTTAACCATCGAAATCTTGATGCTCTCCTGAAGGTCACCCGAAACACCATGGAAGCCATTCGCAAAAGGATATCTTCCAGCAACTCAATGCTGCACTATATGGGTAAGAGTTACAGCTTTGTAATTCATTCAAATAAATCCACAGAAGTGCAGATAGTCTCATGTTTAGATAATTCTGTGTAAAGTAGTGGTGTACTGGAGCAGAAGCTTGCAACAAATATGTGATCCGTAGGTACATCTATCTATCCCAGTCTGTAAATATCTATCTATCTATCTATCTATCTATCTATATATATATATAATATATATATATATATATATATATATATATATATATATATATATATATATCAGTCTGTTCATACATATCTATATATCCTCACTGTGGAGCAGAAGCTTGCAACAGATATGTGATACCTGAGCTCAAAAACCCGTAGGTACATCTATCTATCCCAGTTTGTATCTATCTGTCTATCTACCTATCCCAGTCTGTTAATATCTATCTATCTATGTATCTATCTATCTATCTATCTATCCAGTCTGTTAATATCTATCTATCTATCTATCTATCTATCTATCAGTCTGTTCATACATATCTATCTATCCTCACCGTGGAGCAGAAACTTGCAACAGATATGTGATACCCGAGCTCAAAGACCCGTAGATGCATCTATCTATCCCAGTTTGTATCTATCTATCTATCTATCTATCTATCTATCTATCTATCTATCTATTCCAGTCTGTTAATATCTATCTATCTATCTATCTATCTATCTATCTATCTATATATCAGTCTGTTCATGCCTATATATCCGTCCTCGCCCTCTATCTAGCATATATATAATACCATGAAATATTTTAACAATTAGAATATTTTATGGACCCTAATTAAAAATTAACAAGCCAAGAACTTCCAGATGAACGCACAAATATGCAGTGTAGTTCGAAAGTCTTGTTACTTCTACATATTTAAAAAAAATTCATTATCTTTTTGCTTTAAAGATATAATAAACAACTTATATAACTATTTTAAGAGGCAGGTTTAGCTCAGTCGGTAGAGCACCTGCTTAAGAATCGCTAGGTTCCTGGTTTGATACCGTTCCCCGCTAACTCAGCATATGAATAGCACAGATAGGGTAATCTGATCTGTGCGGTAAAGTGGGAAGCTGACGGTAGTTGTGGCGCTTCACCCCAGCAAAAACAATATCCCTGTTCTAGCGCTAGCGAAAATGGGATAGACTTCCTCGCTGTTAGGCTGATACCGACAATAGGCCACTCCGCCAACTTACTTTTATATAATTATTTTACCTGTAAAAAATCTTAAAGATTTTTATTATCTTCTTTCATCGTTCTTTTGATCTTTTTTTATTTTGTTTCTCTTTTCCCGTAGAAACGCAAAAATACAACGAGGCACACAAAAAGGAGAGTCGGCCTTTTTTCCGCGCAAACGCCATTTTGGCTATTCCAAACATTACCATGCAACCAGCCCTGGACGAAGTGCAGCAAGCGATCAATAAGGCAGTGCACATGATCGTTGGGGTCTCCAAGCACGTGGCCCTTTGGAGCAAAGAGCGGCAAAGGACGGAGAAATTCAAAGACGATCTCGTGACCGACTATCGAGATCGAAGAGCAAGTCTAGTGAGCCAAACTGCTTCGGAGAGTTCTCGAAGTGACCTGTTCACCAGAAGCAGTCGCAGCCGAATGGAGCTGGACGGTTCTACCAATTTCTCCGGCATGCATCACTTGTCCAAGAGTTACTACAAGTGCGTCTCGGAGAACAAGGAAATATCGAAGTTGGTGTCTGTACTTTCAACGGCCATTAATTCGACTAAAAAGGTAAGTTTTACTACGAGTAATTCTGTGTAAAATAGGGGAGTACTGGAGCTGAAGCTTACAACAGATATATGATAAGAGACCTACATCTATATATCCCAGTCTGTAAATATCTATCTATCTATCTATCTATCAGTCTGTTCATACCTATATGTATTCGCTCTCTATCTAGCATATATATATATAATAGTTTAGTTTAAGTAAGTACAAAAATTCCGAGCATCTACCCTGTTTAAAAAATCGAAACTTAAAACAGTGAAAAAAAAACAAAAAAACAAACAAACAAAAAAAAAAAACACATTAAAACCTTATTCAATGGATTTAAGACTTCCAAGTATTTATTTGCCGTATTTAGACTCGGCACTGCCAAAGTTGCTGTAAAATCCGTATTTTACCAAATAGATTTAATCCCCCCGATTGAAAATATGTTTTACCAAAAATCAGGGAATTATCCGATATTAATGAAATTTCCAGTGTTGATTTATCAATGAATAAATTTATATTGCACCAGTTAATTTTCTTTCAATCATTGGTGTAAATTTATTTTGTTAAATACGTCTATGACGTCATCTTAGGCAGTGTTTACGGCCATGTTTACGATATATTTGAGCAAAATTGAACGAAAAATAGTTTAAAATGTATTAAAAATAAATTACATGTGCAATATTTTTTAAATCTTTTTTACTGATGCTCATTATGTTACTAATTTTCGACTAAGGCAAAATTTGACCTTAAATAATTGATTTAATTAATTTTAATTCGTTATTAAAATCAAAACGAGTCAACATTTTGGCAGAGCCTAATATAGACACCGTGAAAACCTAATGTTAAGGTAAATAGATAAGTTATAAAAAAAAAAAAAAAAAAAAGAAGAAAACAAAACAAAAAAGAAAACAAAAGAAAAAAAACAGCAGTCGGTTGAAAGACGAATTGACAAAGTTCAACAATTCTCTGAATTTTTTAGATGAGGCTTGATAATTAGTATTATTTGGATTATTCGGACTATTGTCCTCATCGTTATTGTTATCTGTATCTTCTGACAAGAAATACCTGAAGAAGGCCGGAGGGCACATCGACCGAAACGTTGTACAGATAACAATAAAGATGAGGACAATAGTCCGAATAATCCAGATAATACTAAAATCCAACATCTCATCCAGTGGGCTAGATGTAATAAGGTATGCTTGATCTACCACCTTGGACATGGTTAACAGATGTTTTTAAACATATGTTAACCATGTCTTGCTTAGGACACCAGACTAGGAGAAGGAAATCTCTGAATTCAAGACCTGTTAAGCTCCACTTAAGAAATATATAATCTGGGGTAGTGGAAGAACCAGACAAGTGATACCACTGGAATTAATTAGATAAGCTTGATTGATACAAGATATTTCAGCCAGTAAAATCTCCAACCTTCTTCAGTTTTACATTGAATGGCTCAAAAGGTTAGTTATTAAAAAAAAAAGCCAGAAGATAGACGAGTTGACAAAGTTCAATATCTCACCCAGTAGGCTAGATGTAACAAGATATGCTTCATCTAGAATCCAGGACTAAAAACAGCAGTTAACCGGGACTTGTCAAAGTGCATGTGATCCACTACATAAATGGTAATTTCTGTCTGTCTGTGTATGAACAATTGGCGTTCAAACCAGTGAGCTGATCATGGTGAAACTTTACAGACATGTTAAGCTAATATTCATTAACAGGGCTGGCCAATTGGATTTGAATAAAAAGTCAATCATGGAGTTTCTGGATAATTTATAGTAAATCCTATTCTCCTATCTCACTGTTTACTGTAATTCTTGTTTTTTTTTCATTTGCTGCTGCTGCTGCTGCTGCTACTACTACTACTACTACTACTATTAATGTGTAATCTAATTGTTTTAAAAAAAATTCTCTTATGATGAAAAATAAAATAATCTCTATATAAATATATATAAGAGATTTATTCTTAACTTTTTAAAATCCCAGGCAACACTTGGTAGCTCTGTTAGTACACGAATTATCACGGTAAAATTTAAAGATGAAAAAAAATTCCTTGTGAAAATGAATAATGATAACTTAATAGTGGCTATTTAAAAAAATGTCCTTGTAGGAAGTAACGAGCGCTCTGGAGCAGTTTGACCACTACCGACCAATTTGGGAACTCGACCGTGAGAAGGATCTTGAACAATTCCTCAAAGATGATCCCCGACTTTCTGAATTTGAGGCCAAAATACGTTATCATGAGGAACTGGAAAACGAAATTATAAATGAACCAGAATATTACGACGTTGGACCCATTGCTTTATACACAGGTCTGTGATTTTATGCATATTTATTTATTCGGGTAAAAGTTAGTTATCAACACGTACATACAGACTTCTTACTTCTTTTCCGTTGTGGAGTGATAAAAACACCCCTCACTGATACAATGGTCTAGTCCAGGAGTCACCAAACTACTGCCCGCGGGCCGGATCCGGCTCACGAAGGCATTTTATCAGGCTCGCCTATGGTACTTGAATTTGTTTGTTAAAACGTACGGAATGTGAGACGTTCTGATACCATTTAAATTAGAATATCATGTTAAGCAAACTAAATCTTCATGGACTTGACTACTGTAGGTAGGTTACAAAATTTCGTGCGTGTAAGTATATATATATATATATATATATATACTAGGGTGAGTCATATGCCATTTTGTTTAGGACAGGTATAATTACCAACACAGGAACATGTATCATACATCAAAATGAAGCTGATCCTCAGTGGATCACATTCCTATTCCTCCACATAGTCACTGTTTCTCTCAATAGCAATGTTCCACCTTTGAGAGCATGTATCCCTGCTCCGTAAAATTCTGTTGACTGTTCTCTGAGCCACTTCTTCACTACAGATTTCACTTCCTTGTCACTGGAATAATGTTTGCCTCTCAAACCCTCTTTCATGGGTCCGAAGAGATGATAGTCTGAAGGGAAACATTATTCCAGTGACAATGAAGTGAAACCTGTAGTGAAGAAGTGGCCCAAAGAACAGTCAACAGAATTTTACGGAGCAGGGATACATGCTCCCATTCAAAGGTTGAACATTGCTATTGAAAGAAACGGTGACTATGTGGAGGAGGAGGGATGTGATTCAATGAGGATCAGCTTCATTTTGATGTATGATACATGTTCCTGTGTTGGTAATTATACCTGTCCTAAACAAAATGGCATTACTTTTTGACACACTATACAATGACTTCTCGTACAATGACTTCTGCTCTAAACGAGAAACTTATCCCATGAGGCCCCGGTATTTTTTAAGTTAACGGCTCTAATTCAAATTTCTAGCTACAGATACGTTCACAATTTATAACTGCCCATTAATTGTAACATTTCGACTCTATTATATATATATGCATATGGATTTTTGATTCTCTGACTTTGTTTTTTGTTTCACTATTAACAGAAGATTTAAAAGTGGGATTACTCACAGAGACGAAAGCCTGGCGTTTGCATTATGGTCGCGCCTGTAATGTTAAGTACCGAACGGACATGGAGGAAAATTTTGCTTTCATTGAAGATCTTGGAAAACGATTGTCCCGCCCTATTAAGGACTTAGATGACATCCGACACTCAATGGCGGCATTGAAGGAGATTCGTGAAAATGAAATCCGAATCGATATGAGTATTGGTCCCATCGAGGTAAGATCCACTGCAGAAAATGTTACTTCGTAAATTTTAAATTCGATACTAGCGTATTTAATACTCGTCATAGGGCACCTGTTAATATCTTAAAAAAATTTAATATCAAAATTATAGCCGGAAAGAAGTATTTAAATTTGGTAAAATGCATCCTCTTAGGATTAAGTATAAGAATAATACAAATTTAAGTGTAATACAGGGTGGACCATAATTATGAAACACATTTTACATGCTATTTTCTCAGATTACAATAAAGATACAGAGTACTAAGCATATTTATTACATAACTGATACACAGGAGTTTTACATGTAATCTAAGATTTGAATATTATGTCCTTAAAATGGTCATCATCATGACGAAAACATTTAAGAGCTCGATTTCTCATATCACATAAAGTGTGGTTAAGCATATCAATTGGAATAGCTGTTATCTCTCTACGGATGCTGTCTCTCGGATATTTGTAACATCATGAAGGATCACGTTTCGGGATGGTGCCACTTGCTTTCCAAAATGATGTCGGAATTTTCTTTGGGCTGCAACGATGGATCTTTGGCTGGCAAAGTATTCTTCGACTACATATGCAATTTCTTTTGGACTCCACGGCATTATGAGGATCACCAAAATCAATACATGAAAGTAATAAAAACTTAATGTAATATTCAAATCTTAGATAATATGTAAAACTCCTATGTATTAGTTATGTAATAAATGTATTTAGTACTCTTTGTCGTTTTTATCATCTGAGAAAATAGCATTTAAAATGTATTCCATCATCATGGTTTACCCTGTACAAGCTTAATGAAGTGCTAAAATCAATCAAAACCATAAAAAATTTAGGCCTTAACGAAATTCCCCCTGAAAAATGGAAACAAAGGAATTTGACGGCACACTTCTTCGATTATACAATGAAGTGTATAAACAAAATACAATAGAGAACTGGACAAATTACTGCATCCTTCCATTTTCAAAGAAAGGTGACCTCGGAATCACTAAGAACTATAGAGTTATATGTTTTAACAGTAAGAGTTATAACTCTATAGTTATATAGAGTTATATACAATTTATAATTCCTTTCTTCTCAATTGCATCCGACCTGAAGCACAAAAAATTCTTAGGAAAAATCAAAACGGTTTTCGGAGAAATCGATCCAGAACTTCTCATATTCTGACTATTCGTCGAATTGTAGAACGGGTCCGAGCAAAAAATTTCAAGGCAAAACTTTTGTTTGTACATTTCTCACAGGCAGTTGCCTCCCTTTGAAGCAAAAAAAAAAGTCGGAGGTGATCGTCTTGTTGGGAACAGAAGAAATAGAAACCTAGTTAAAAAGATTATCAAACTTCTTAATAATATATAACTTTTATTGAACAATTTTAAACGCATTAATAATGGATGTGATGGAGATTAGACACTTGTCCTGATCCTTCAGGAAATAAAATCGCGACTGTTTAAGCCATTCAAAATCGTTCGGGCTTCGGATGTGCAATCGGCACTGATGAAAAAAAAAGAAAAACAAAAAATAAGTATCACCTATTAACAGATCGCTTTTTTTATTGTTATTTTTTGTAATGTAGTTATCATACTATAAAAACATAAAATTGCAAAATTTTAAATGCATTAATAATACTAGCAAATATATGCACCCTCCGGGTGCAAGTATTTAAGTTTTAATGTAATGAAATATCGTATTAAATTAGAAAGTCTAATAAGAAGGCAGATAAAAAGATATGTAACAGAGTGGGGATATAATAGAAAAATAGAAATGAAACTTACTCTTCCATCACTCCCGTCTTTCATTGCTGAATTTTACTTATTTAACTATTTAGTTAAATTAGGAAATAAAGAATAAAATGACAGTTATTCTTTCTTGTTAATGGATTTCATTTAAGATTCATTGAAGAGATTTTTGCTTATATTCATGAAAATAAAACCAAGCAATTAGAAATCAATAATACTAAGCACATATTTAATAAAATCACATTTTTAATATCAATATGCAAATTAGCCTTCCCATTCACACTGTAAACCGCTATTTTTTGTATATATAAATACAATTGCATGTTATTTGCATGTAGATATGGACAACACTAATAAAAAGGTGAAGCAATTTTATTAATAATTCAGATTTAAATATAAATAAAATCATGGAGAATGTGATGTAAATAACGAAGGGAATTGTGACTTGAGTAGTAATATAGTTTCGGTTACAGACAGAAAAACACACAATCTCCATTATAATAAGATGTTTTTTTAGGCAATTCTAATTCGGCTTTTCCTATATAAATAAGATAAAAATTAAGTTGAAATAATGATTATCTAATAATCATTGATAATATAACGTAAATAACTATAACGCTGGTGACGTAGTTTCGGTTACAGACAGATACATAATCTCCAATATAAGTAAAGTTGACGGGGTCGCCTAATGTCGATATCAGACAGACAGCGAGGTAATCATCCCCTTTTCACTAGCGCAAAACCAAGGAGATTATTTTTGCGTCTGAGGTGAAGCGCCACACTTACCATCAGCTCCTCACTTTACAGCGCAGATCTCTGTGCTACTCATACGCCGAGTTGGCAAGGGCCGGTATCGAACCAGGAACCTTGTGGTTCCCAGGCTGACGCTCTACTGGCTGAGCTAAACCGGGTTTGTGGGAGTAGACTGATTTTGATTTCTATTTCAGGAATCGTACGCCATGTTGAACAAACACAAACTACCTGTCGCCCGAGAAGAGACGGACCCATGCGACACGTTGCGTTACTCTTGGGAAAAATTGCAAGTGCAAGCATCCGAGGTGGCTAGTCACTTGCTGGAATTGCAACCGGATTTCAGATACGAACTTATCACCAATGTCAAGGTCTTTGTACAGGACTGCAGTGTCTTTTACGAAGACTACGACAAGGTAAGGACATAAGCATCATCTTTTTGACATTTTCTGTTCTTTGAATTCTAAAAAGTTGTTGTTGGCATCCTTCCGTCTATGAGAGACGATGGAGTAGTCTCCAAATTCTTTTTGAACTACGTAGCCTGGGCGGGTTTATATGGAGGATGAGCTGTTGCCCACACTGCCGCTGTGATCCAAAAAAAGGTAAGGAACCAATGCAGTTTGTCAGCGGTAGTGTCGCAGGAGTTGAGGGGTAGCACTTGATTTCAGCATCACACTATTTTAGGGACTTCTGCTCCTGATTTTCTTCCATGAGCTTGTATATATAAAACTTAACTATCTCACATCTTATAAGATTCTTGAAGCGGGCGTAGTCACTCATCATATTTTCTGTACGCCCTATATAGTGTCGCGTCTTATACAAAATGAAATGTTATACCCATCTTTATCTAAAAAACAAACAAAGCAAACTACAACTTATGAATAGCTGCTTGGTATTTGATAGAGTTTTTTTTTCAAATACAAAGTACGTCTTATAAAAAAAAACCTTGTATTGATCATGTTGTACAAGTGAAGATTTATTCAGTGGCGGAACAAAGGGGGTCAGCGAGAGGGAGCTGCCCTGAGGCGCAGCTTCAGGGAGCGCAAAATCGCCCTAACTCAAAAGCCTTTGCTTTGCTATAGCATTGAAATATATCACAAAACTTTTACCACTATACTCCTGAACTATGAATGCATAGAATTTGAAAGTGGGTGGATTGGTGAATCTTTGAAAAATCTTTAAAAAGTATTTATTGGCTACTGGAAGGGGGTACCGGTCCGAGCTCTGTCCCCGCCCCCTGAATCAAGATTTTTGCACGACGCTAGTTTTATATGTAGCTTTATCTAAAACAAAGGAAACAAACTATGTTTTATGCATAGTTATATCTTGTACAACGTACATATGATAGAGTGTTTTCATACTAAGTACGTCTTATAAAAAGCATATCTTATCCAGATGAACATGGTGTACAAAATTCATTTTATATATAGCATTTAAAAAAACCCAAAACATAATACGTCTTATACATTGTTTCATCTTATAAGGTGTGTATCTAATAGAGAATTGTTTATTATACATGGTGCGTCTTATAAAAAGCAAATCTTATACAGTTCTGCGTGTTGCACATAAGTGGTTTCTTATACAAGATGTACATCTAAGAAAATGCATCTAATACAAAAGTATGTCTTATACTGTATCGATTTCCTCGGAAGGTAATACTACGCAGAGGGGTGGGGGTATGCTTAGTAACAAGGGGAGTAGAGCAAGATAAATCCCCCCAAACCCCAACAAAAACAAACAAACAAAAAAAAATCAACAACATCAACTGATAGAGGCGGAAAGAAAAAGAAAAGAAAAAGAAAACACCTTGCCTCATATCTGAAGTAGGCAGAAATAGTCTTGCAACAGATTGCCGGTGTTGCGAACTTGGTTCGGAAATCCGGTAGCACGGCCAACTAATCGAGGATCATTGTAGTTCTATGAGCACCATTGACGTATTATAGATAGAATGGTAAAAAACCCAGAGTGATCTCTGCATAAAAAAGCTCCTTATATCATAAGGCAAGATGGGACATATGACATATGCGGTCAACACGTGACCTCTAATGCAAATAAACATGTAATAAATATAACCAAAAACAAGGTAGACGCTTCTCAGTCTGCATCCACCCTGCCCGAAGTCGCTGGAAGTAAAAGTACCCATTACTTTTTCTGACAATACAGATTTGCATTTTATAGTAAAGTCGACAGGGTGGCCTGATGTCAGTATCAGCCAGACGGCGAGGGAGTCTACCTCCTTTCCACTAGCACTAGACCAAGGGGATTGTTTTTGGATCTGAGGTGGAGCGCCACACCCACGATCAGCTCCTTACTTTACCGCACAGATCTCTGTACTATTCATTCACTGATTTGGCGAGGGCCGGTATCGAACCAAGAACCTTGCGATTCCTAGGCGAGTGCTCTACCGAATGAGCAAAGCGGAACAATTCAAATTAAATTACGTTCACTTTTTTTCTTCAAAATCTTATAACAATCTCTTTTATTCTTTATTATCTTTTGTTTCACATATTTTTTTTATTTTTTGTTTTTTATTTTTTATTTTTTTATTTTCTTTTCAGTCTGGTCCTATGGTGGCGGGTATCGATCCACGAGACGCCTCGGATCGTTTGATCCTCTTTCAAAATAACTTTGATAATCTGTTCCGAAAGTACGTCACATACACACGAGGTGAAGAGCTGTTTGGCCTGCCTGTCACACAGTACCAACAGCTGCTGCAGATCAGTAAAGAGCTGAAGCTTTTGCAGAAACTCTACGGACTCTACAACAATGTCATTGATTCTGTAAACGGTTATCAGGACATCCTGTGGGCTGACCTCAACATTGAATCAATCAACACTGAACTACAGGATTTCCAAACCAGGTTTGCTGATCACTTTCCCTCCAAAATCAGGCATTGTTTTTCTTTTTATATAAAAAATATTCTAAATGTTGTAATTTTTGTATCCGAGTTACAGAGAAAATAGGAAGAAAAGCACAACGAGTATTTTAGGTAAGGAATATATAAGATACAGTGAACGAGTAATCTGTAACTGACAAGTTATTCAGAAGTTTGTTAAAAGTCTCACTCGATTCTCTCGTCCGAGGCTCACTATCTATAGCAAACGGACGATTCCATTGTTGCCTTTAAGGTACTATATGACACTAAACTGTCATTACTATTTCTATGTAGTAATATTTTTTATCGCCCCTGCCAGGTGAGGCCGAAGATACACCAACCCCATGCCCAGCAGAAGACTGACCCATCCCATTTTCTGTGTGTGATACTAAACTACATCCAATGATCAGGCTCCAATTTGAGAATGTGGTTAGAGTGAAGTCACCTCTTCGTTACCATTACTCCCAGGTCCACTCGTAGGCGCTCTTTTTCTATCGGTTATCGTCGAAGCAAATGGTATCGGCGACCAGCATTCAAATTCTGGACAAGACTGTTTGCATTTCCCTTCGTGCTTGGGAAAGGCATGAATCACTCAGTTCCCTCGTTAGGTATGGATACATAGATAGAATGAGTTCTGTAGCCTTAGTTAGGCAACCAGTATAGAAGAAGGAAAATTCTGAATTGAAATCAGCTGTTTAGATTTTTAATTTCCCTGTATTCAACTTTTTATATAAAAAAAACTCCAAAAAAACAAATTAGATTTTTAGTAAATATTAACTACGAGGGTAACCCCAAAAGTAAGGTCTCCAAAGCGCTGATAACACAGTGAAACTGTTCGTGTGGCTATTGTTAACACTGTTTTGTTTGTTGTGCATGCGCCTGCCCCATGCACGCGCGTTGCCGCCACGCTTTGTCCTGGCTCAGTAGTCGTTTCTGATGGAGTTTCCGATTGACGCTATCACCAAGTGTGATGTTTGGTTTTTGAACGCAAAGGCATTATATCGATAGAATTCATCGGCAATTAATTGAAGTGTATGGCGAATCATGCATGGAAGCCAAAAACGCCCGCAAGGGAGCTTGCAACGACTATGAGGTTCAAGGTTTTCTCAATGAACTGGTATGACATGGGCAAACAAAAACTGTTACAGCGCTTACCAAAATGCATCGACCGAAATGGCAATTATGTAGAAAAATATATTCATGTGGAATTCAAGATAGCAATATTCACCGGAAATTAACCAGGCAATATTAGATACAAAATTCAAAACCTATTCTCAACAGATATTTCAAAAGTAAGAAACGACAATTATCCGCTCATTTCATTCATAAGATAAATAAAAAAGAAAAGAAAAGAAAAAAAAGTGAAGAAGAGGAGAAAAAAGAAAGAAGAAAAAATATAACGACACAAAAAAAAAAGAAGCACGTCCATTTCTGAAAACCGTCTCTGATGATAAAGTTTACTTTGAAATCGATAAGACAAAAACATCTTTTTGTTTTATTTTTTATATGCATTGTAATTGCCTTCAAATCATTAATATATAATAACATTCATGTGGAAACTTTAAAATCATGTAAAAACCATTGACAATAAAACAATGAACGTTTCTGTGATTTCTAAATGTTTTGGAATTCTTAACTTTGCGATTACTCACGTATAATTAGCAACTTCCATTTTCATGTATCTTTTTTCTGTTTTATTTCATTTTATTTTATTTTTTGTCAACCACATAAAGTCTGAAGAGTGACCGCTTATTTTTTGGGGGTATTTTCAGATGCCGTAAGTTGCCGAGGGCTCTGAGGGACTGGCAGGCTTATGCAGACTTGAAAAAAAAGATTGACGACTTCAATGAGATAGTTCCACTATTACAGCTGATGAGCAACAAGGCAATGAAAAGCCGCCATTGGCGAAGAATGACCGAAATTACTGGCCATACATTTGATGTCGAAGGCGACAACTTTCTTTTAAAAAACATCCTGGAGGCCCCAATACTCAAGTATAAAGAAGAAATTGAAGTAAGCTCTCAAAATGTTTTAAGTTTTTATTCCGTTAAAGATGAAATGCCTCTTCACTCAGACTTCATCTGCGTCGTATTTATTTTTGTTTTAACAATGGGAATTTTACATCGAAATTATGTACATTACGTAATAGTTTAATTACATTTATCTATCTATCTATCTATCTATCTCAGTCTATTAAGATCTATCTATCTATCTATTTATCTATCTATCTCAGTCTATTAAGATCTATCTATCTATCTATCTATCTATATCTATCTCAGTCTATTAAGATCTATCTATCTATCTATCTATCTATCTATCTATCTATCTATTTATCTATCTATCTTTCTCTTTATCTATCTCTTTATCTATCTCAGTCTGTTGACATCTACCTATCTATTTATCTATCTATCTCCAGTCTATTCACATCTATCTATCTATCTATCTAATTCTATTAATATCTATCTATCTATCTATCTATCTATCTCCAGTCTATTCACGTCTATCTATAAATCTATCTGTCTATCTATCTCCAGTCTATTCACGTCTATCCATCAATCTATCTCTATCTATCTATCTATATCTATCTATCTATCTCAGTCTATTAAAATCTCTCTCTCTCTCTTTCTCTCTCTCTCTCCCCCCTCTCTCCTCTCTCTCTCTCTCTCTCTCTATATATATATATATATATATATATAGGTGAATAATACATGTATAAAAAATGAATAAATTTAGATAAAACGTAAAAAATGACGATGTTTCTTTTATTTAGCAGTAAATAATCTAATAACAGATAAGGACAAAACATTTTTCTTTATACCAGAACACTCTGGCTTAACACAGAAAATAGTTTCATGCGATTCATATATGTAAGTTTTCTTGTGTTTTCCTCTCTTTTTAGGATATTTGCATTTCAGCAGAGAAAGAGAAAGACATTGAAGCGAAGTTGAAACAAGTCACCGAGGAATGGGACAATAAACAATTCGCCTTTGCTCAGTTTAAAAACCGCGGAGAGCAACTGCTTCGCGGAGACTCTACCAGCGAAATCGTCAGTTTGATGGAAGACTCACTAATGATTCTCAGTGCACTTATGAACAACAGGTAAGAGTCGCCTTCCATTTACCTATGGACCCCGCACAGTATCTACAGTGCTACTCCCGTAAGCCCTTACTAGTATGTATCTATTCCTACATACGAGCAGGATGTAACGCAAGGTCAATTTTTTACGCAGAGTTTAACAGAATTTTCATTGTACTAGATTAGTTATCATATCACGGTTAGAGACCCTTATGGCAAGCCCCAACCCCTCTTTATCATATGGGTGCTAGAAGGCGGTGGCTGTGGGTCTACATGTCCTGGGAATGACATTAAACTCTATCTGATGATGAGGTTCCAGTTTTGGAGGTTTGGGGAATGTGGAGCACCCCTTCATCACCATTGCTCCCTGGTCCACTCTGACCCGGAGTGGTAGTACCTGTTAGGGTCCCATCTATGGGTTAAATAGAAAAATGTATTTATAAAATTGTATTATCCATTAAGAATTTATTTATTTCAAAACTTTATCGGCATTAAATGACCCACTGAGGTTGATATGCCGTAAAACAAAACAAACCAAACCAAACGGTTAGAGAGCCCAGGTTCCCGAATTTGGGTTTCCTTTATTAAAGGCCAACATAGACCCAATGAAAGCTACATGCTGCTAAGTCGTCGGGGCGGCCTAAAGTCGGTATCAGCCAGTCAGCGAAGGAGTCTATCCCCTTTTCAATAGCGCTAGACCAAGGAGATTGTTTTAGCATCCGAGGTGGAGCGCCACACCTACCATCAGCCCCTTACTTTACCGTACAGATCCCTGTTCTACTCATACGCTGAGTTGGCGAGGACCGGTATCGAACTAGGAACCTTGTGGTATCTAGCCGAACGCTCTACCGACTGAGCTAACCCGGCCCATTTTTCTTCTTTTTGGTTTTAAACTGTGATTGGCCAGAGCAGATTGAGATCTTATTAAAGTAATAAAACTAAATATATATTAACCAATCCCTCCGCACGAGCAGGTCAATCTCTTAACCGGAGTTTAACTGGAGGGCAAACATCTAGATGCATACCTTTCCCAATTGTAGTAGCACTATATGAAATGCAAGCAGCTTCGTTCAGGATTTGAACTCAGGTGACCATTTCCTACGACGATAACCATTACCATGAGAACGCCTCCATAAACCATTGGTAGTAAGTTTTTCTAAAATTCTAAAAGTCACAAAATGTTACATGATAGATTGGCGAGATCTGTTATTGACAGGTAGCGTAATTCAAAACGGTATCGAAAAACCGTTGGGGCATTTTGGTTTAAGTGATTGGCAATTACCCCGGTCGTTTGAGACCGTGGCTTTCTTTGGACAAAAGTCACGTGAACAGATGATCCTAGAAGTTTAGAAAAAAAGATAGCGTTATTATTTATTGAGAGTTTTTTTTGTTGGAGATATGTTTCCTTTCAATTAGATATACCCAATCACTTATTAATATCTACAAGAAATGTCTCGATTTGCGTATCTCGGTTTCTGAAAAGAAAAAAGTTTTCCGTCTATTATTAGTAAATAATAGATTGGTGTAATCTTTCGCCACACTCCACTGTGGATTGCCTTCTTGAATGGTTTTTATGATTTCTTCCATTGTTTCAATTGACAGTTGTAGCCATGTTTAATTTCAATTAGGTAAGCTCTAACCGCTTGTTAATGTCTGCATGAATAGTCTTGATTTGCATATTTAGACTTCTGGTGTAAACTGACAGTTATTTTGTTGGAACTATATATCCTCTCATTTACGTAAGTCCTTGTTAATGTATGTATGAACAGTCTTGATTTGCATATCTAGACTTCTAAAAAAATGTTTTCCGTCTTTTTGTTACATAATTGGTGGGTAACCTACGACTTAGGTCTGTAATTGTAGTTAGATTTTGAATTAAAATTCGTTGGAATTCAAAATCGGAGGGGCTATATCATTGATACCCGTGGCTTCCGCCAATGGGAAAACGTGAGAACGGAAGTTAAGTTTAATCAGTTAGATTTTGTCCGTTAGTCAAACGGACTAGACATACCATTCGTCTGTCCTAAGATGCCAACTTCTCACTGCGCGATTGGGGTTTTTAATAAAAAATGAAGACGTCTTTTAAAACAATCCAGTCTTGTTTAATTATTACCAACATTATTACCAACAACGGCCTTCTCCAATTGGACACATAGCATAGTGGATAAAGTCGTGGGATTAAGACAGTTCTAAGTGACAGTTATCTCTAGGCTTCTGGTTCAATTCTGGTCAAGGGCAGCAGTAACATAGAATAATAATAAACACAGCTTAAAACCAGTAGCCCAACGGAATGAAAACAGGATACCCCCGTGGATTAAATAAATGGTTGGGTTCAAAGTTCCGTAATGGCTCCCGATTACGACAAGAAGGTTCTTGGGATCGAAAAGAAGGTTCCAGAGTTCGAGGAGGCTCTTAAGTCCGACAAGAAATACCTGAAGAAGGTCGGAGGGACATTGGCCAAAACGTTTTACAGATAATAATAAAGATGATGACAATAGTCATAATAGAATAATCCAAATAATACCAATTATCAAGCCTCATCTAAAAAATTCAGAGAAATATATAATTTTTTTTCTTTTTAGTTTATTCAATGCTAAAAGAAAACAAAAATGAAAAACAATAAAAAAAAACAAAAAATAAATCAAAACAAACAGAACAAAACTAAACAAGGTGATATCGGAGAAACGTGACAATACAGCTGCTTTTTGTGGGATGTTGCTTCGAGGATTTGTTCAAAACACGGAGCATCCGGTGTTCGATCGAGGCGTACTTGTAACTGTCGCTAAACTGACCAGTTAATTATGTCTTATTTTTATATAGTTATTTTTTGTTTATAAAATTAACTACAACTACAGTATCCAATTTAGAGTAGTTTAGTGGGTTTTATTAATTTCATTTTGTGCTGACCATTCTGTGGTCTACAAATCCCTTACCAGAAAGTGGTAAGGGGAACTCACATACGCTACCTTTTAGTTTACGCCGCTGGTCAGGATAGGTGACACGGTAAGCAGCTCTCCCATTTCTTTGCCTCAAGTTTTCTATTTCTTTGAAAAGTATTTGCTGTTATCTTTTTATTGTTTGTCATTTTTTTCCTTGTACAGTTTCACGGTGTTTATTAAATAAACTTAATGACATCAGTCCAAAAGCGTCACGAGTCCCTTTTTATGAAAACGAGTGGCAATAAAATTATTTATTCATGTATCCGTATATTCAACTTATTTTTAAAAATCTTTTGTAGATACAACGCACCTTTTAAGAAGAACATTCAAGAATGGGTGTACAACTTGTCCAATTCGTCAGAGATCATCGACAACTGGCTGACAGTTCAGAATTTGTGGGTTTATCTGGAGGCCGTCTTTGTGGGAGGCGACATCGCTAAACAACTCCCAAAGGCAAGTGACGTACTAAATGTTACAGATTATTATTTTGAAATATGTGTATTTGGGCAGCATTCATTCATTTATACATGTAGAATTAAAAAAAAAGACACATCTCCTGTTTAACAATTTTATTTTTGATCTTTTCGTGTTTTCTGGCCAACTTTTTAATGTTTGGGTGGAATTCGCGGATAAGTCCACCAAAGTTCAGGTGACGTGTTCCAGTTTAAAAAAAATATATATTAATGTGGAGGCTGGAAGGAGAAGAATTGGTGAGAAAGGTGTTATCGGCATTTTAAAATGTGTGTACTGCATTGGAAATTAATTTTGTTTAAGGGTGGTTTGTATTGTTTTATGTATAGAGCTTCTAGTATTTGGAGTTTTTGTTTATTTTTTTCTTTGTGCAGAATGTGTGTATTTTCCGTTAGAATATTTCGTTAATTAGAGTGGGGGCATGAATGTAATTTTAGGTGTTGTGAAATAGAGCTATTATCTGTTAAATGGAGGGTTAGACGACGCGACAATGTGGTTGAGGTGAATCCAATGTATGTATTTTCATTTTCTGGGAGACTGCAATCTCCCAGGGGACATTTAAATCTGTATACTACATTGGTCTCATTAAGCCGACTTGTCTGGGGAGAGAAATTTTTACGAACGACGAGGTTGGTTGTTTTGAATTTTGTATAATAAATAATAAATTTATTATTATCATAAATTATTATTTGTATACATTAATTAATCTGTGGGTTGAGTTAATTAATAAAAAAAAAACAATATAATAGATACAAAAATCAAATAGATATTGGAAATATTTGTCTGGCTTTTGTGTATGTTGCATTAATATAAATCTTGAGTAAAGATTATATAAATTCTGTTGTTGAAAATCAAGACTTTTTCAATGTATTAAAAATTAAGAAATTTCATTATGGTATCGTGTTAGTATTATCTGCGTTATTCGGACTATTGTCCTCATCTTAATTGACAATAGTCCGAATAACGCAGATAATACTAATCATAAAGGCTCATCTCAAACTTTCAGAGAAATGGTATCGTGTTAGTATAGAATCTATTCTAAGACAACTACCATTTTTACTATTTACTAGTATTTAGACTAGTTTATCCCTCTGCAGAGGTGCAGTCGGCGTATTCTACAACCCAAACCAACAGGGCTATCTTTTTATGGTATTCTCTTTTAGTATTATCACTGATAAAATGTGATGTGATAATTTCCCCCCTTTTCTGGAGAGAGAGAGAGAGAGAGAGAGAGAGAGAGAGAGAGAGAGAGAGAGAGAGAGAGAGAGAGAGAGAGAGAGAGATTTTAATAAACGTTATTTTCCTCCTGAAGATTAGACACGCCCTTTAGAAAGCACCACGTGCCGCACGTGACCCTAGAGTACAATTCAAGAACAACATTTGTGTCACATAGTGTAGGGTTCCCCCCTCCCGCCCCCATAAAACAACATTTATTTTCTCGCTTCCTTAGATCAGTGGCCTTGTGCCAGACTAAGAACAGCTCATTAAATATCACACTGGACTTATTCTAGACTCCAGGGAAATATTTGAAGTAAAGTTATTGCGTATTACTGTTGAAGATGCATAAGAATTATGGTATATATTATAAATGAAACTAAAAACAAAAAGTTTTTCTTATAAATAAAAAAATAAATTAAAAGAAAATAAAGAAAAAAAGTTTGAAGACGAGCATAAATAAATGTACCCCCTTGAGCAAATCAATCGAAACAAAAACAAAAACTCAATTGGACACATGGCCGAGTGGATTAGGCAGTTAGGTTAAAAGACAGTTCTAAAGTGACAGTTATCTCTGGTTCCCGTTTTCAATCCTGAGTGAAAGCAGTTAGAAAAATAATTAATTAACACAACTCCTACCCCAGCTATGGTTAGCGGAATGAGAACAGGATAGCCCCGTGGAATAAATAAAGGGTTAGGTTCAAAGTTCCGTGATGGCTCCCGAATACGACAAGAAAGTTCCCGAGTTCGAAAAGAAGGTTCCCGAGTCCGAGAAGGTTCCTGAGTCCGACAAGAAATACCTGAAGAAGGCCGGAGGATATATCGGCCGAAACGTTGTACAAATAACAATGAAGATGGGGACAATAGTCCGAATAACGCTAATAATACTAATCTTCAAGCCTCATCTCAAACACTCAGAGAAAAACAATAATTCCGTTATTATTATAATATCCGCGATCTATCTGTAATGCTGGTCTGTGTGTTTGTGGAGTGTTACAATTTTCGGACGCCTCCTTAGAGTAACGGCCATCGCAGACAATGACAGTAGGACATCTAATCGAGAGTCGAAACAATCCTGTCTGGCCGTGATAAAAATCTGATGCAACCACAGATGACGCAATATTTTTCAAGGTCAAAATAATTTCATCATACACCCAGAAAATAGATTCATATTACTGTACACCATTGCAAGTTATCTAACCTGAGAGAAAAAAAAAGAAATGAACTTATACCATGTCACTCTAGCAGGTCAAAAACTGACCGTATAGGGGAAAGGAAGGAAATTAAAGCGGTTGTTTCAATTACTTTGTAAAAGGGTGTAGGCAGACAATTATTTCCAGCCGCAGAAAAACATGAAGCATTTAAATATCGAATAGATTATCTCTCTATCTCTATCTATAGATTTATCTCTCTATCTCTATCTATCTATCTATCTATCTATCTATCTCTCTCTATCTCTATCTCTATCTATCTCTATCTATCTATCTCTCTATCTCTATCTCTCTCTCTCTCTCTCTCTATCTATATATCTCTCTATCTATCTCTACATATATATATAGTTTTTATCTATCGAATAGATTATCTCCCTTACATGATACTTTTTAAATGAATGCTTTTAAGCGCGGTGGTGTACCAGGGGAGCGTAGTGGTATACTGGTCAGAGTCGTAGGAAATGGACTCGACGACTCGAGTTAAAATCCTGGACAAAGCCACAGTTCACATAGCACTAATACCCTTGGGAAAGGTATGAATCCAACTATTCTCCCTCCAGCTATGGTTAAAGAGTAGCAAGAGGCCGGTCCTGGACAATCGGCTGGTCATGTTAAACCCAATTACATGTTTGATTGTCCTTTGGGCACCTCAGGTGCTATAATCGTTAGCAAGCTATATTTGCAAACTATTGTTAGTGAGTACGACTTTCATTAGACGCCCTATACTTCTGGCCTTGTGCCACATCTGAGCTAAGCTTAGTAAATAACTATATGATTGTCCTGACGGTATTGCTCTTATGGCAACCCCACCGCTTTTTATTATACGTGTGTGAGAATGCGGTGGGTAAGGGTATTAGTGTCCCGGGTATAATATTAAACTGCATCTAGTAGTGAAGTTCCAGTTTCTGGAGCTCTGGGGAGTGTGGAGTACCCCTTCATCACCATTATTCCCAGGTCCACTCTGGTACGGAGTGCCTGAACCTATTTGATTTGTTTTGTTTTTGTTTTGTTTTGTTTTACGGCATATAAACCTCAGTGGGTTATTTAATGCCGATAAAGTTTTGAAATAAATCAATTCTTAATGGATAATACATTTAAAAAAAATACATTTTTCTATTTAACCAATAGATGGGACCCTAACAGGTACTACCACTCCGGGCCAGAGTGGACCAGGGAGCAATGGTGATGAAGGGGTGCTCCACATTCCCCAAACCTCCAAAAACTGGAACCTCACCATCAGATAGAGTTTAACGTCATTCCCAGGGCATGTAGACCCGCAGCCACCGCCTTCTAGCACCCATATGATAAAGAGGGGTTGGGGCTTGCCATAAGGGCAATAGGGTTGGGGGAACCTATTTGAGTCCCATGTACAGGTTAAATAGATTAAAAATCTGTTTAAATATGTTTAAAAATAAAAGAATAAGTTTTAACAATGTGTTTAAAATATGAGTTAAAAAAGAATACCACACAAGAATGAATAAAACAAAAAAATCTTCGACATAAAATAACCCAGCAAGGTTGACATGCCGTAAAATTTAACCAACCAACCAACCCTAATATATGTTGCGTAAAGTATCCAACTGGACAATTCAGAGTTAATATTTGGGACATATCTTATTATAATGGAGATTGTGTGTTTTTCTGTCTGTAACCGAAACTATATTACTACTCAAGTCACAATTCCCTTAATTATTTAATTCCCTTAATTATTTACGTCAAATTCTCCATGATTTCATTCTTTTAAACCTTCAGTTATTAATAAAATTGTTTTACATTATTAATACTGTTGATCATATCTACGTACTAATAACATGCAATTGTATTTATATATACAACAAAATAGCGGTTTACAGTTTGAACGAGAAGGCTAATTTGCATATTGATATTTAAAATTTTATTTTAATAAATATGTGCTTGGTATTATTGATTTCTAATTGTTTGGTTTTATCTTAAGAAATATAAACAAAAATCTCGTGGATAAATCTTAAAAGAAATTTATTTACAAGAAGAAATAACTGTAATATTATCCTTTACTTCCTATTTTAACTAATAAGTTAAATTAGGAAAATTTACCAATGAAACAGGGGAGTAATCAAAAATGATGGAATAGTTAGTTTCAAAGTTATTCTATTTTGCAATCATACCCCCTCTGTTCCAAATATTTTTATCTGAATTCTTATTCAGTTTCATTAGCCTTTCTAATTTAATATCTTATTATAATGGAGATTGTGTGTTTTTCTGTCTGTAACCGAAACTATATTCCTACTCAAGTCACAATTCTCTTAGTTATTGACATCACATTCTCCATGATTTTATTTTTATCTAAACCTCAATTATTAATAAAATTGCATTACATTATTAATACTGTTAACTATGTCTACATACTGACAACATGCAACATGTATTTATATATACAACAAAATAGCGGTTTACACTGTGAACGGGAAGGCTAATTTGCATATTAATATTAAAAAATGTGATTTAATAAATATGTGCTTAGTATTATTGATTTCTAACTGTTTGGTTTTATTTTAATGAATATAAGCAAAAATCTCTTCAATGAATCTTAAATGAAATCCATTAACAAGATAAAATAACTGTCATTTTGTTCTTTACTTCCTCTTATAACTAAATACTTAAATTAGAAAAAATAACAATGAAAGACGAGAGTGATGGAAGAGTAAGTTTCAGTTGTTCCATTTTTTATTATACTCCCTCTGTTTCAAATCTTTTATTATACTCCCTCTGTTTCAAATCTTTTTATCTGTATTCTTATTTAGTTTCATTAGCCTTTCTAATTTAATACAATATTTTATTACATTAAAACTTAAATACTTGCACCCGGAGGGTGCATATATTTGCTAGTAATAATAATGCTCTATTTATCTAGAACCTAAAATATATACTAATTATTATTATCTGCGTTATTCGGACTATTGTCCCTATCTTCATTGTTATTTGTACAACGTTTCGGCCGATATACCCTCCGGCCTTCTTCAGGTATTTCTTGTCGGACTCGGGAACCTTCTTTTCGGACTCGGGAACCTTTCAGACCGTAATTGATGTTTCCTCCAGCGGTTGTTCTGTATACGATCGCGGACTAGCTCATGCCCTACTCTTTTGGTGATCCTTTGTGTTCTCCTGGAATTAACTGGTAGTTTTAGTGTTAAGCCTGGTGGAATTAGATTGAGATCTCGGCATCTGAATAGGAATGTGAGGTGGTTTGACATTCGTGCCAGTTTTTGATTCAGTTTCTCTAGGAGTTTCCATTGACTGATTATATCATTCAGAGAAATAGTATACTAATTATGTATGTTTTTTACCTTATACTTATTACATAACATATATTAACCCTTTTACTCAGTCATGGTTGACGGAATGAGAACAATCTTCGACAATGAATTGAATTGTGTTCGGTTTGAACTTCTGTGAAGACTCCCGATCACATGAAGGTTTTTCAGTTCGACAAGAAACACCTGAAGGAGGCCGGAGGGCACATTGGCAGAAACGTTTATATATAACAATAAAGAAGAGGTCAACAGTCCGAAAATCGAAATGAAAAAAATTAGCAATCCTAATCCCAAACATTCAGACGAATAATATTTAAATCTGTTTTAGATAGAGTCTATCAGCATCTCCTTCTATTCATACCCCTCACTCTCTCTCTCTCTCTCACTCACTCTCTCTCTCTCTCTCTCTCTCTCTCTCTATATATATATATATATATATATATATATATATATATATATATATATAGAGAGAGAGAGGGGTATGAACAAAAGAAGATGCTGATTTTTGCTGCGAAAGCTTCAATAGACTATATCTAAAACTCTCTCTCTCTCTCTCTCTCTCTCTCTCTCTCTCTCTCTCTCTCTATCTATCTATCTATCTATCTATATATATATATATATATATATATATAAGTCAGATTTTAGCCCTGAAGAGCTTTATGCGAAACTAATAGTAGGTTCGTCTGACTCATTAGATTATCTTTGTTATTTGGCTCTACTTAGGTATCGAGCACTTTTTACTTATTAGCTTTCTCCTAGCGGTTATATGAATATATATATATCTTATATACATATATATACATATAAATTGTTTTTTCTTTTGTCCAAATACTGTACCAATAGATTATTTTTTGTTGGTACGAATATCTTGGTCCTTTCTTTTTTAAAAAAAAAATTTTTCTTCCTGGTTGATGTTTGGTAGTATATTTTTACAATCAAACTTTCTGCTGGGTTTTTCTCTCCGCAAGGATCTACCAACACGCTTGGTATATTAAATTATATATATTATATATATATATATATATATAAGAGAGAGAGAGAGAGAGAGAGAGAGAGAGAGAGAGAGAGAGAGGGGGAAAGGGGGAGAGTGAGAGTGAGAGGCGCTTGTTGAGTAATAGTTATCATCGTCGGAAATGGACTCAACGAACCGAGTTCAGATGCTGGACGATGCTATTTACATTTCACATTGCATTGATGCGCCTGGGAAAGGTATTCATCCAATAATTCTTCCCCTCCAGTTATAGATAATCCTGTTAGGGCAACCAATCTTGGAAAAGAAAAACTGAATTCAAATTTGTTAAACTCCGCTTAAAAAATCGCCCTTGCCTCGCATCCTTCTCGTGCGAAGTTGTTGGGTAAATACACACACAAACACACACACATTATGTATATATATATATATATATATCTTATTATAATGGAGATTGTGGTTTGTCTGTCTGTAACTGAAACTATATTACTATACAAGTCACAATTCCCTTTGTTATTTACATCACATTTACCATGATTTTATTTTTTATTTATACCTCAATTATTAATAAAATTTGTTTTACATTACTTATAATGTTGGTCATATCTACAAACTAATAACATGCAATTGTATTTATATATACAACAAAATAGCAGTTTACAGTGTGAATGGGAAGGCTAATTTGCATATTGATATTAAAAATGTAATTTTAATAAATATATGCTTAGTATTATTGATTTCTAATTGTTTGCTTTTATCTTAATGAATATGAGCAAAAATCTCTTCAATAAATCTTAAAAGAAATCCCTTAATAAGAAGAAATAACTGTAATATTATTCTTTACTTCCTATTTTAACGAAACAGTTAAATTAGGAAAATTTACCAATGAAAGACGGGAGTAACGGAAAATGATGGAAGATTTAGTTTCAAAGTTGTTCTATTTTTCAATCATACCCCCTCTGTTCAAAATCTTTTCATCTACATTCTTATTCAGTTTCATTAGCCTTTCTAATTTAATATGATATTTTATTATATTAAAACTTAAATACTTGCACCCGGAGGGTGTATATTTGCTAGTATATATAATTGATATTGATAATATAGTTTGCTATATTTATATGTAAAGAGAATATCCTGTATATTATCATTTTTTTGTGGAAGGCGGGCTCATTTCAGTCTACAAGCTTGTATAAGCTGTCCACACACCTTTGAATAACTGTGTATGCGCTGATACTACACGAAGGAAGAAGAAAGAAAGAAAAAGCATTCATTTATAATAAGTTGGCTAGAGTCCAGGCCAACAAAAAGCTTCTGAACTTCCCCACCGGGACCGAAATTAATCTAAAAGAACGCCTGCCATGGCTCAGTTAAGCCTGTTCATAATCTTCTTTCAAAAGATTGCTTCATTATCGGAGGCAACCACCCGATAAAAATGTCTATTAGTCTATAACAATGTATTTACAGCAACGTGCCAAATGTTGAGATAGATAGATAGATAGATAGATAGAGAGAGGGGGCAGGCAGGCAGACAGACAGGCAGGCAGGCTGTGTGTATGTCCTGGGTATAACACTAAACTGAAGCTAACATTTGCCATTACGCTATGAGAGTTTCCTTCATATGGTATAGGGAGTAAGATTGTGTATATAATAAAGTAAAGTAAAGTCGACGGGGCGGCCTAAAGTCGGTATCAGCATATCAGCGAGGGAGTCTATCCCCTTTTCAATAACACTAGACCAAGGAGATTGTTTTAGCATCTGAGGTGGAGCGCCACACCTACCATCAACTCCTTACTTTACCGCACAGATCCCTGTTCTACTCATACGCTGAGTTGGCGAGGGTCGGTATCGAACTAGGAACCTTGTGATTCCTAGCCGAACGCTCTACCGACTGAGCTAACCCGGCCACTGTATATAATATTTAAATTTATTATATTTTAAAAAGTGACCTAGTAGCTAAGTTATGAATTCAGATCTGAATTCAGGGGCTCGAATCCGGTTAGGAAGTGAATAAATAAGTTTTTTTTTTTCTTTTTCACTGAAGTCAATGAACATGAATTAATGGTTGGTTGGTTGGATTTTACGGCGTGTCAACCCTTAGGCTATTATATGCTGAACACTTTTTTTATTCATTCTTCTTGGGTATATAATTAAAAAAACTTATTTAACACACATTTAAAACTCATCTTTGATCTATTTAACCCAGAATATAAAGTAATGTAAGATTTACTGATCGCATAATACCAGTATATACATAATATAAACATATTTATTGACGTTATAGTATGTGGGCTACATTTTTGATTCTGTTATAGTATGTGGTCTACCCGGTTTGAATGTGGCCTACCTCAGTAAGAGTATATTTATAGATATAAGTAGTAGGCAATTTATTGAAACTAAGTATTTTTCACATATATTCAATTTCAAGTACACATACTTACAGAATCACATGAAGATACATAGACGTACATCTATACACATACGTCTATGTGTACGTATGAGTGTACTAAAAAGTTGTCGCAAAATGACTTCAATCAAACAAAAACAAAAAGATTAACAAATGAAACACTTAACATTTAGCACAACCCCACCTCTATTCACATCAACACTGTTTCCGTCTTCCTAAACTATTTTTTTTACAAGTACGTACTTAAAAATGATAACAATTTTGCTTGACGCTTTTCATTTATTCTTCTACTGGTATAAATGAAATGTCTATAACTTAGGCATAGATTTCCGTTTTCTGTTGTGTTTGCCTATGTTTCACACACA
>CM042147.1:110260687-110268187 GCA_023376005.1 Doryteuthis pealeii | reverse complement strand
GGTTAAAAAGGGCAGACAACTTGGTCAATAACGAATGCCAACCCAGCTATGGTCCAAATAATATCGCTTCTATTCAAATAATATTTACAGGAAATACATGACTGAATCTTAAGTCTTTATCTTGTGTTATTTCTTTCCATTTCATCTGCTCTTTTGTAATAGAACATTAGTTTGTGAGATGAAAAATTCTGGACAAAAAATAGAACTGACTTTCGGGCCTAGTACGTCGTCAATTCTTTTACAATTGGGAATTGTTTTCTGATAAAGAAACGTTGGTATATTGTTATGTTTTTGCATACAAATAAAATACTTTTGCATACAAATAAAATATTGTTTATAGGTACAATAGGTTTGAGAAAAGGAATTCTGAGTGAAGTTCTGGTCAGAGCGAATTTCTTGATCCACTCTTTGATAGCAACTTCAAGAGCAGCTTTTGGCGTCAAATTTTGCAGGAATATCATAATCTGATGTGAAATCAATTTCTGTTTCCAGTTTGATATCAGATGTAATACGGCTCAAACGATGACCTGCAATGATATCTTTTTTGACTCCATTTTCATTTGATTTACACAATTATGCTAAGGTGTGTAGTGGGATATAGTTGGCTTCAAACTCACAGTTTGGATTGGTCAACAAACCTTTCACATAGGGAATGATTTCTGTGGATCGACCATCATAAGGACCAAGGAAAAACTATCATTTGATCATAATCATTAGCATGAATGTTATCCCAAATCAATGAAAATCCAAAAAGAGGTTGTTGGAAATTAACTAGGTTTTATCTAATACCGGATAGGGAAATGCTTCTACCAAAACTGACTTAAAAGTCCAACTTGTGCACGACCAGTTCATGTCGAAGTACAGGTGTAATGGCGGAAGGCCCATTTCCAGCCCTTGCTCACACAATGCATGGGAGGCAAGTGTCCCCTGTTGGTCAAGGGGAGAAACTCTCTATATTTTTCGTTAGGCCTGATCCTAACACATTTTGTTGGGTCTGCAGAAATTGATTCCAGGCATTATTTAAGAGAGGGCCTAGATCCAGTCGATGCTAAAAATGCATCGCGTCTGAATTAAAATTCCGTGGAGGGTGATATTAAAATTTTTCTTAATGCTTAAAGGGTCTTGATGTGCGGATGGTGATATGAAAATTCTACGTAATGAGTAAAACGCCTTGACGCACGGGTGGGGAAATTAACACTTTTATTGTAATGTAGGAGAGCATTACTGCGCAGATGGAGATATAGAAATTTCGCGTAATACAAAAAAGGCCCAGATGCGTGAATGTGGATATGAACGTTTCGCAGAATGCAGAAAGAAGTTTGATAATGTAAATAGTGTGGCATTTATATACATATATATTTAATTATATTATATATATATAATATATATATATATATATATTATATATATATATATAAGTTTTCTCTTTTCTTAACCAAGTGTTATAGTATTAATCTATCATTTTCGGCTGGTACAACCCTCTTGGTCTTTTTTTTTCTCCAGGAGGAGTTTGGTAGTATATTTTTACTATCAAAGTATTTGCTGGTTTTTTTCTTACCGCAAGTGTTTACCAAATTAGTTTTATATATATATATATATATATATATATATATTATATATAAGTTAGGATATCATGGACATGAAGTCAACAGCATTTGGTTATTGACAGTTTATCGCCCTACGATTCTCAAACCTAGTACATGATATTGAGCACTCTTTACTTATTAATATAGCACACACACTATCTATATATATATATATATATATATATATATATATATATATATATATATATATATAATTTTTCCATAGTCATAATATAAGCTAGTGTTAAGAATACTTGGCCTCTGTTCCTCTCCACCACAAGACAAAATCCTCATCACCAGTCAGATATCTAACCCCTATGCATATTCTACACGTTATTTGCTTTTATCCTGTATTAAACAATGAACCACAGCCTCCTGGCCATTGTCAGAAACCAGAAACTGAGTAAATCTTAGCAAACAGATTTTACTAGCTTTGCACAAAGATAACTTTTGCTAAGACGTAATATTATTTTGCTAAATTTTAAAAATCTTGAATATTTTCTTGGCAGGAAGCGAAGAGGTTTTCCAATATTGACAAATCGTGGGTGAAGATCATGACAAGGGCCCATGAGACGCCCAGTGTGGTTCCATGTTGTGTTGGTGATGAAACCCTTATGCAATTGTTACCACATCTACTCGAGCAACTTGAACTGTGTCAGAAGTCCCTGACTGGGTGAGTATTCTCTGCTATGCAACACATATCTATTGATAATGGAGATTCGGACTTAATTTATTCGTAACCGAAACTACGTCACTGCTTACGTCACATTACCCAAAACCGTCAATATTCAACAAAGAACAACCTTTTATTGTATACACTCAACATTTGAATATGCCACCTCACACGGTTCTTATTGTTTTTTAAAACAAGTTTTAATAAATACATTCCCTGTACTATATATTCATATATAGTTTGTTTTATATCCTATTATAATGGAGATTGTGTGTTTTTCTCTCTGTAACCGAAACTAAATCACTACTCAAGTCACAATTCCCTTAGTTATTGACGTCACATTCACCATGAATTTATTCTAATTTTTACCTCAATTATTAATAAAATTGTTTTACATTATTAATACTGTTAACCATATCTACATATTAATAACATGCTATTATATTTATATATACAACAAAATAGCGGTTTACAGTGTGAACAGGAAGGCTAATTTGCATATTAATATTAAAAAATCGAATTTAATAAATATGTGCTTAGTATCATTGATTTCTAACTGTTTGGTTTTATTTTAATGAATATAAGCAAACATCTCTTCAATAAATCTTAAAAGAAATCCATTAACAAGATAAAATAACTGTCATTTTATTCTTTACTTCCTCTTATAACTAAATACTTAAATTAGAAAAAATAACAATGAAAGACGTGGGTGATGGAAGAGTAAGTTTCAGTTGTTCCATTTTTTATTATACTCCCTCTGTTTCAAATCTTTTATTATACTCCCTCTGTTTCAAATCTTTTTATCTGTATTCTTATTTAGTTTCATTAGCCTTTCTAATTTAATACAATATTTTATTACATGAAAACTTAAATACTCGCACCCGGAGGGTGCATATATTTGCTAGTATTAATAATGGAGATTCGGACTTAATTTATTCGTAACCGAAACTACGTCACTGCTTACGTCACATTACCCAAAACCGTCAATGTTCAACAAAGAACAACCTTTTATTGTATACACTCAAAATTTGAATATGCCACCTCACACGGTTCTTATTGTTTTTTAAAACAAGTTTTAATAAATACATTCCCTTTACTATATATTTATATATAGTTTGTTTTATATATATCTAATGTTATCTAAAGTATAGCGTTTTACGTGAAAATCATTTACAAACAAGAAATAAATAATTTTTTCAGTATCAAGAGCTCAACTAAAAGTTTACAAATAAATAAATACCAACGATTTTGTTTAAGAGTTATGTGTAAAATATTCAAAATAATCATTCAATTAATAATTAATAGGTGCATGCAACATTTTATTTGGGGGACAAAACTAAGTTTCTATTTCAAATGGTTTTATTATTATTTTTTTTACTCCTTTAATAAATTTGATGATTTTACTTACTAATGATACAAACCTTCTGACATTGAACTTTTAACTCCCACCCGCCTCATATAATATCTTTTAAAAATTAATGTTTACACCGCACGGTACTTTGTTAGTATTGATAATAACAATTAACCATATATATTTATAAAAAACTACCAGGTTTGTTAACCCATTCACTATCAAGTTTTCCTTTTAAAGTTTTGAAGAATGAATACATCAAATGTCTAATCTTTCCAAACAAAAATAAGTTGGCACGGACAATTTGTTGCTAGATAGCGCGATAAACACAACAGACACTCCCCAGGCCTTGGATATGCAAAATAATGCTTTAAGTACGACATTTTAAGGATTAAAATGAAAATGAAAATGAAAATGCGACTTGGACACAAATGTATCAGTGAGAATAAGAGGGTTAAAATACCTCAAATGTTTTTTTCTTCTTCTCCTTATTTTCATCTGTGACCTTTTGATTAATTTTAATGACATGTCAACCCGTCTGAAGTTATTTTATGCCTACAGGTTAGTGAATTGCATAGATGTATATTCATCACCAAATAGATCTATTTGACGAATAGATAGGACCCTAACAGAAGTTATCACTCTGAGTAATGGGCCCTTACCATGAGATGCAGTTTAGAGTCATGCCTAGGACACTTTTGGGGGGTCTAATATATGGGTCAAATAGATCTCTTTGAAAATGATTCGTATTCGATATGATTTGTGTGCAATCCCCACCAAGAAATTCTTACAAAGCAACTACACGAAACTTTTAAATATGAAAGTATAATGAACGTGATTCCCTAACCTCAAGGCATCAGATAACTCTTAAGTAAGGTAAAGTCGTCGGGGCGGCCTAAAGTCGGTATGAGCCAATTAGCGAGGGAGTCTATCCCCTTTTCACTTGCGCTAGACCAAGGAGATTATTTTAGCGTCTAAGGTGGAGCGCCACACCCACTTTCTGCTCCTTTACTGCACAGATCCCTGTACTACTCATACGCTGAGTTGGCGAGGACCGGTATCGAACTAAGAACCTTGTGGTTTCTAGCCGAACGCTCTACCGACTAGAAGGATTTAAATATCGTTAAAACCAATCGATCAATCAGTATTTAATAATAAGAGCCAAACCAGTTCCACTAGTAAATTTACCCGAAGATGACTGTAGAAAGACATCTGACAGGATAAACAATACGACCTGTTAAGGGGCGGATGAAATCACTTGTAAGTTCACTGGCCATTTAGCCCATTCTTGCGGTGATCCGTGACAGGATTTTGATAAATCATCCATATCGGTGAAAGAGTCACTGACATAAAACTGGGAGGGATGGACCCGTATCTTTTGTGAAAGCATTTGTCTAGAATAAGAAAACTCTTAGGGTAAATTTGCTGCTTTAAAAACACCCAATAATGCGTCTAAAAAGAAGAGACAGTATACATGTAATTGAAGCTGAGTGAGTGGGATTGTGTTACTGCACCGACTTTCCGCTTTGTAAGAAGTTTCAGCCACGGGTCTTTCATGAAAGCATGGTCTCGTTACGGAATGAGGTCATGCGATTACTGCAATCGAACCCGAGGCGAAATAAATTTATTTCAGCTACCTTTGTCTCTTCAATTCTGACTTTCTAATATATATATATATATATATATATATATATATATATATATATGTGTGTGTGTGTGTGTGTGTGTGTGTGTGTGTGTGTGTGTAAAAAATGCACACACATCTGATATTAAATGGATTATGTTTTTAGAAAATGTTTTTAATTATTTTTATCTTAAATATGCGACACGTGTTTCAGATCTTCTGTATCTTCTTCAGTCAATAATATATATATATAATATATATATATATATATATATATATATATATATATATGTGTGTGTGTGTGTGTGTGTGTGTGTGTGTGTGTGTGTGTAAAAAATGCACACACGTCTAATATTTATATGTACATACGGAAAATCTGTACGTTCTTGATGTCTCAATTTTGGTTGAATCCACTGACGGAAACTCTTGATACCATTCACCCTCCCATATATATATATATATATATATATATATATATATATATATATATATATATAGAAAGTGTTTTCTGGTTCCAACTGGAGTAAATTCAATATTTTATAAAAAAGAAGGTCCGCAAAATGGATTATGTTTTTAGAAAATTGTTTTAATTATTTTTATCTTACATATGCGACACGTGTTTCAGATCTTCTGGTATCTTCTTCAGGCTTTGGTCAATAATATGAAATTTTTTCGATTTTCCTTGCATTTGAAACATCTTCACCTGATGATTGTATCGCATGAAACCAATATGATCGTGAATGTTCCTTTGTCACCTAATAAATAGATATGTAGCAAATATATGCATGCAAGTATTTAAGTTTTAATGTAATAAAATATCGTATTAAATTAGAAAGGCTAATGAAACTAAATAAGAATGCAGATAAAAAGATTTGAAACAGAGGGGTGATAATAGATAAATAGAACAACTGAAACGTACTCTTCCATCACTCTCGCCTTTCCTTGTTATTTTTCTAATTTAAGTATTTAGTTAAAAGAGTAAGTAAAGAATAAAATGACAGATTTTTTCATGTTAATAGATTTCATTTAAGATTCATTGAAGAGATTTTGCTTATATTCATTAAAATAAAACCAAACGGTTAGAAATCAATAATACTAAGCACATATTTATTAAAATCACATTTTTATATCAATATGCAAATAAGCCTTCCTGTTCGCATTGTAAACTGCTATTTTAGTGTATATATAAATACAATTGCATATTATTCATTTGTAGATATGATTAACAATATTAATAATACAAAACAATTTTATTAGAAATTGAGGTTTAAATAAAAATAAAATCATGGAGAATGTGACGTAAATAACAAAGGGAATTGTGACTTGAGTAGTGATATAGTTTCGGTTACAGACAGAAAAGCAAACAATCTCCATTATAATAAGAAGATATATATATATATATATATATATATATATATATATATATATATATATGTCGTGTTAACTGGTTTCATTATCATAATCTGTACGCATACTTTTAGTAATATACCGTATTTCATATTACGTATTCGCGGGGTCTCCAAACGCATTTTGGGGGACTAGCGCTCACTGCAACCTTTTCAATATCTATAGGTCCAGGTCACAAACTTCAGTTGATAATCTTCTTGTCATTTTTAATACAAGCAAGTCTACGTTGTCATTTTATATAATCGTCATCTTACAACCCATATATCATATGGGCAAGTACTCCTTATGAATGACTCTAATAAAAAGTAACCCTACGTCATGATTTTTAAATAATGACCATCTTACATAGCAAGTACTGCTTTCTAATAACTATCTCAAACTCTAATACCGCCCTGTCGACTGGGGTGTTAGAAAGAATGGGCCACCTGTTGGCCGTGGTCCGTGATGCTTAAGGATCAGGTGAATGAGCAGTTCATGACATGCAATACTCCACTTTGGCCCTATCTTGGGCTAGACGGGCGGTCGGAGAGGCCCCCTCGATCAATCAGCTGGTCACGTCAAGCCCTAGCACCTATATGATTTTCCCAACCCTATTCCCTTATGGCAAGCCCCAACACCTTTTTATCATATGGGTGCTTGACTGATACATGTCCTGGGAATGACGTTAAACTCTATCTGATTACATCACCATTGCTCCCTGGTCCACTCTGACCCTGGTAGTACCTGTTAGGGTCCCATCAATTGCATTAAGAATTGATTTATTTCAAAACTTTATCGACATAAATGACCCACTGAGGTTGATAAAACTCTAATAAAAGTTACACACTGTCATGTATTTTTGATAATGATCATATTACAA
>CM042147.1:110210687-110255687 GCA_023376005.1 Doryteuthis pealeii | reverse complement strand
GTCCAGCAAGTTAGCCACTACGTCCATGTACTGTTGAAATCAGCTGGAATGCTGGAGATCTGAGGGAACTTACTGTCATTCAAACTTCAGTAAAAAAACACCAGTCACTATTTGCAGGGAGTAAAATAAATAGATTAATTAATACAAAAGCCTGCATTCCAATAGTTATAGGATCACTAGGAAGGATCAAGAAAAATACTAATAGATAAATTAAGAAAATCCCAAGAAATCCATGTTAGTCTAAAATACAAAAGATTGTGCGTTTGAGGATATTTTAACTCTTAATGTCCTATACCACCTCATTCCACCTGGTCGGAAGTCACATTCGTTTTCCTAATCTGCCCTAAATGATAGCTTTTGTTTAAATGTAATATTAAACATATTTAGAAGTCTTTATCTTAAGGGAAGTATCTCAAGTTAACTTTAGATGGAAAGGCCATTTTTAGCCATTTTTTATATAAATCATTATAGGAATGGGGCTCTGGAATTCTCAACAGGATGTTAAGAGTTAAAAGGTCCATCAATCTAATAGAATTAAAAACTTTCGAAAGAAAAGTTTTCTTTATCTTAAGTAAAAGACTTGGTAAAGGAATGTCAAAAAATGACAGAATAATTGATCGTATTAATAACTTTTTTCTGCAAAAATAGACGCATGTTTTGTATCAAATATACGGTATATAATAGAGTAGTGAACGACTTCTTGTAATAAAAGGATCTCTAGTTTTTAGCCACAAAAAAGTTTTTTTTTAATCATTTATTGCGTGTAATGAACGACACCTTTTGGCTTTGATAGCCAACAAAAATATTTCTTCAACATCAAATAACATAAAAAGAAAACATTCAGACGTTTTCAATATTACTGTAATACAATAAAAATAAATTATAATAGTAATACTTGATACCATACAACTGTGTGTAAATTATTTGTATTAGATAGGGATACTTGATACCATACAACTGTGTGTAAATTATTTGTATTAGATAGGGATACTTGATACCATACAACTGTGTAAATTATTTGTATTAGATAGGGATACTTGATACCATACAACTGTGTGTAAATTATTTGTATTAGATAGGGATACTTGATACCATACAACTGTGTGTAAATTATTTGTATTAGATAGGGATACTTGATACCATACAACTGTGTGTAAATTATTTGTATTAGATAGGATACTTGATACCATACAACTGTGTGTAAATTTTGTATTAGATAGGGATACTTGATACCATACAACTGTGTGTAAATTATTTGTATTAGATAGGGATACTTGATACCATACAACTGTGTGTAAATTATTTGTATTAGATAGGGATACTTGATACCATACAACTGTGTGTAATTTATTTGTATTAGATAGGAATACTTGATATAACTGTATACAAACAAATTATCATAGAGGCAATTATTAAAAGGGAAATTCGAAAAAACGCAATAGAACATTGAAAATATAATTAGGATTAGAATTAAACATTTACAAATGAATCAAAAGTCGACATTAAATACCCCATTAGGAGTTGATATGCCTTTAAACAAATAAATCAAATCATCATTCCACCAAGACTGAAATGGATATAAATATTGTTCGCGTTTTAGTCTTTTGGCTTCCAGTGAGACACGACATGTATAACGCATATCTGATCTCTGGAGATCTCAGCTACAAGGCAGTACCTCCTCATTATACTGAAAGTATAACGCCCACATTAACGCGATCATGCATTTTTATCTATGACGTTTAGTGTATATGACTAATATAGTTTCTTATTAATTTTTCGTTGGTATTTCTTTTATTCATTTGAATATTGCATTTTATTAACAACTGCAAGGTCGAATAGCCACTGACTATTAAAGCAAGAAGCGCAAAGTGAGAATAAATAAGTAGCTTCAAATGTGTCTACTCTATACTTTATTTCGAATTTATTTTATTTTAGTCGAACTTAAGTCGAGTGGTGAGTAAAGTAAAGTCATCGGGGTGGCCTAAAGTCGGTATCAGCCAGACAGCGAGGGAGTCTATTTCACTAGCGCTAGATCAAGAAGATTGTTTTGGCGTCTGGGGTGGAGCGCCACACCTACAACCAGCTCCTCACTTTACCACACAGACCCCTGTGCTATTCATGCGCTGAGTTGGCGAGGACCGGCATCGAACCAGGAACCTTGTGGTTCCTAGTCGAACGCTCTATCGACTGAGCTAAACTGGCTCTGACCCCCACCCCGAAAAAACTACAATCACGTGGATAAAAACTGACAGGAAATTAATAATAAAGCGTAAAGTACTTTTTGTGCAAAGAAATAATAATAATAATAGTAATAATAATAATAATAATAATAATAATGACTTGTGTTTACCACTTAGAACCGAGCTTCTCGCTATTTGTAACAAGTACATAAATCCGGGTCACACGAATTCCGGTCGGGTAATCCCCATTTTTGCATTGCTATTGCCTTTAAGGCCATTTTACATTTACATCTATTTATTCACAAGGAACCTATTGTGGGGTGGAGTCTCAATGTTCCTAGGGTTAACATAAAATAAAATGCACAATTTAAGCATTCTAAGGTAAACGTGATCATACCTTCAAATAAAAATTTTCCACCAAATTCTCCAACTATATGAAAAAAAAAAAAAAGAAAAAGAGAAAAGTGAATTCGCTTTTATATAATTGATTAATTTTAACGACACTTCAACCTGATTAGGGTTATTTATGACCGGTTTAGCTCAGTCGCTAAAGTGTCCGACAGGGAACCTCGATGTTCCTGGTTCAAATCCGACCCTCGCCAACTTAGCATATGAGTAGCACATGGATATGTGCGGTAAAGTGAGGAGCTGATGATGAGAGTGGCGCTCCACCTCAGACGCCCAAACAATTACCTTGGTCTAGCGCTAGAGAAAAGGGGATAGACTCCCTCGCTGTCTGGCTGATACCGACTTTAGGCTATCCCTACGGCTGTACTTTTACTTATGACTAGAATTTAGGGAATTGCATACATTGTACGTTTATATTTACATTTTTGTATGGTTTCTGAAGATTGTTCTACATGTGGTTGGGCTTTACGGTCTAAATACGCTGAAAGCACCGGTTCCTGCTAAATCACCGAAGTTAAGCAGCGATGAGCCTGTTCAGCACTTAGATGGGTAATCATTTAAACCACAACAGGTACTGTAATAAACCGAATATCAAAATGACTTGATTTAGAATTAAATGACCCGAAAAGGGTTGATATGCCGTAAATAAACCAACCAAAATACACCAAGTATTCCTATCGAATACAAATCGTTTTTAAACATATCTATTTAACCATGGATGTGACCCTGACAGGTACTACCACTCCCGGTCAGAGTGGAACTGGAAGTAATGACAATGAAAGGGTGACTCCACAATCCCCCAGAACTCCAGAGCTGGAGCCTTTAACTTAATGTAGTTTAGGGCACATCTTTTTTTGTGGGGTGAGGCACCCTTCTGTAAAGAATACAGTCAGCATATTCTAAACCCCCAACTGGCTGTGGATGGCAACCCATGATGCTAAAGGACGGAATCCTGGTGGCTGAGTATTTCATTACATGCAACACAGCATTTTGGTCCTTACTTAGACTAGACGGACGTTTGGAGAGGCCCTTTGGATTAATGAGCTCATCACGTCAAGCCCTAGCACCTATATGATTGTCCTATTGCCCTTATGGCAAACCACCAACCCTTTTCGATCATAGTGCCCTGGCTATGACGTTAAACTTCATCTCGTGGTGAGGTTCTAGTTCTTAGGCTCTGGGGATTGTTGAGTACCCTTTCATCGCCATTACCCCTAGGTTCATTCTGACCTGGAGTGATAGTATCTATTAGGGTGCCAAAGGGGGAAATAAATTTTAAAAATGTGTTATTTAAAAATCCCCAGCCCCTATAAATGACATTATTTGGCGGTGTGAACCGAAACATTATAATGTCGGTTCCTACATTTAAATATCACACACACACACACACACACACAACACACACACACACACACCACACACACATATGTATATATATATTTTTTTGAGGTGTATAAGACGCAACATCGTTTTCAGAGTTGTATTACTAGCATAAGAAATGAATGCTGTTTTTCTAAGACGTAAGCAGCTTATCATTTATAAACTTATATGAAGTACAAAAAATGTTCGAGTTCCAGATGTATTAATGTTTTATACAGTAAACTTTATAGTTTGTGATTTTCTTAACTTCTAGCTGGACAAACCTGTGAAAGCCGAAGGTAACGTTGAATGTTGGTTGATGGCATTAATGTTGATGTCACAGAATTCTCTTCATACGGTCATCAGAAATGCTGCTGGACTCATACAAGACTCCAATTTTCAGCTTCTCGATTTCTTGAACACCTTTCCAGCCCAGGTCAGTCATGTATTAATATTATCTTGTGCTTATAGATATTTGTAAATTCATGTCCGTTTTGGACTACCATATTATAGAATGGTGAAACGTATTCATAAACTCTCATTTGGTTTCAGTGTTTCTCATCTATTTTTTTGTTTTTTCTTATATTTTAGGGATCACTTGTAGAGTAATTAAAACTGTGAGGCGCATTTTGAATTTCAATAAAATGATAAAATGAATGAGCAAAGTCTAAAATAGTCCCGGATTGCGTGAGCAGTATTACACAGGAATCGGGCAACTTCGACCCCACCATTTTGATCCAGTAAGGGAAGTGCTATTTTATAGCAGATTCCCTACAACTAGGCTCGACACATTTTCATTTGGCTATAGTTAGGGTTTGCTTGACTTAGGTTGAAAAGCCAAGTGACCCACATGTTATCACGCTAGGATTGTTTCAAAGAGACATTTTAAGAAATAGATATGACAATATGTCTTGATTCTCGAATTTGTTTTGTTTCTTTTTCCTTTGCGGGCCTGAACTGTAAACTTCAACAGTTTCGGCACAAACCGGCGGCCGACCTCTTTTTATACAACAAAAAAGAAACACAACGCGGGGAAACGGTTTGTTAGCAGGCGAAACTGAAGGTGTTATGGCTCGGTATCACCACATCAGTTTTTAAAATTTTTTTTCTTTATCACACAAAGCTGTTTATTGTTATTCCAGGTGGGTATTTTGGGAATCCAAATGATCTGGACAAGAGATTCAACCGAGGCCCTTGAAGCGGCCCGGACTGACCGCAAAATAATGCAACAGACCAACCAGGAATTTTTGAAACTGCTCAACACCCTAATTGGCCAAACAACGCTTGACCTTAACAAGACTGACCGCACCAAATACGAGACGCTGATCACAATCCATGTTCATCAGAGAGACATCTTTGATAATCTGGTGAGTCAAATTTGTGCTTTTTAAGTCCTAATAACTTCTTCGGATTTTATCTTTTAAAGGAACGGTAAGTAAAATTTACCGAGAACTTAAGATGGTAAAAGACAGAAATTAAACATGTACAGGGTGCCCCCGCCCCCCAAAAAAAAACGAAACCAAATTCTGTTTTTTTGGAGGGTGGGTCACACTGTATACATACTTTTACTGATGCAGACTACCAAAACTCCCTTTTTTGGAGGTTCGCACACAGCACACACACACAGACACACACACACACACACACACACACACACACACACACACACACACACACACACACACACACACAGACACACACAGACACACACACACACACACACACACAGACACACACACACACACACACACACACACAGACACACACACACACACACACACACACACTCGCCACACACACGCACGTGTATATATATACAATGATTATTTATGGAAGTGCATGGTGTAATGGTTAGAGCCGTAGGAAATAGACTCGTCGATACAAAGCAGTTTACATTTCACATAGCGTTAATATCCGTGGGAAAGGTATGAATTCAACTATTCTCCCCCCACCCAGCTATGGATAAATAGTAGGGCAAACCGTACTCTTTGACCATGGTTAGGCAATCAGTCTAGGAGATGGAAAGCTCTGAATTCAAAACTGTTAAACTCCGCTTAATAAATTGATATTGTGTCACATCCTACTCGTGCGGAGGGGGGGGGGCGGTTAAGTAAATATGTATACGAGGCTCATTCAATAAATAAGGTGGATTTTTTCTAGGGAGTTGTTTTAGAGCTGCACGTTTTTCAAGGAAAGCAACATGGGATCGTCTCACGTTCCAGGAGAATATCAGCATGACCTTTCAAACTAACCGCTGCGCCCGGAATATTTCCTTTACAGGAGAGTCAGTGTGTTTCCATTCCATGGACTGTCTTTTCGACTCAGTCTTGTAGTGGCAAACCCATGTTTATCATATCTATAAACTATATATATATAATATATATATATATATATATATATATATATATTATAAAAGGGGTACAAGAGATCAAGAGATAACCTACTCGAGTTTCACCATAAGGATCTTCAGGGTTAAATCCACTGAATTAATCGAGATACCGATTAATCGCAGTCGATTACACGTGTGTGTTCATTGCATTGACCATATTCACCTGTAAGTCACCTTTTCCATTATATATATATATATATATATATATATATATATATATATATATATATATATATATATATATATCAGCCACCTCTGTTTAAGCCTGTAGCACTCTGTTTGATTTCCTACATTTTTGAATAGCCTCAAAACGAATATTTTTGCGATATTAATATAATTTTTGCTATAAATAAATTCTAAAAAATGCTGAGTTTACATTCATGATACAAATAAAAATATATTAAATGAATACCCCCTATATATATATATATATATATATATATATATATATATATATATATATATATATATATATATATATAAGTATGACGATGTCAGATATAATCAAGATAAACTTTGTATAGACAGATGTCACGCACCGATAGGTAATTCATGATTTGAATGCGTTGATCTTTAAATATACATATCTGTATTTTATGATTTTTCTGGACAGATTTAGTCACACACGAATTACTTTAAATTTCATATTTCTATAAATACATTTTAAAAGTATTACAATTTCAGTGGACACCTGGAGAGTTGATGAGTAAGTCATGTAGCCTAATAAGGAGTCATTAATTGAATTTTAACCTAAAATGTACACTGTACAAATTGTGTCAAAAAAGTATCGCAATTTTTGTACTTTTTGACACACCTTGTATTCTGAAAAAAAAGAGAGTTCGATTCATTCTTCATCCCAAATCATCAACTTAATGAATGGTTCATATTTTAACTCATCACCTGTACCCTCCGCTTCCAAATTTTTGTAAACAAATGATTTTAATCAGAAGTTTATGGAGATGTTGAACTCACAATAAATTAAATAGATAGATGGTTGGTACACGTAATCAAATTAAAATTCAATAGCAAAATCTTATGTTAAATAAATACTTTTTAATCAGAAATTTATGAATATTTTTCAATACCTTCGATGATTAAAAAAAAAGACGAAATACGTTTTTATATTAAAATAGATTTTACTTAATCAGAATAGAAATGCAATTATTTTTATTCAAATAAAAATACAGTTTTTATTTTCAAAATATTTCTATGCTCATTTAGATAAAAGGATATCGTTCAGAAATAGTATCACTCAATTTGTTAAATGTGTTTTTGTCAGATACAATATAATTACAAAAATCGTCTGTTCGTTTATTTTCAAATACTTGAAAGCGAAACTTACTGGTGATGAGTTAAAATATGAAACTTTCATTAAGTTGATGATTTGGGGTGCTTATTGGTTACTTAGTCCAAAAAGAAAGTAGCCTATCATGTATTGCAAATTAGCATAATAACTGATGGAAATCACATCCCGCCCATATCTCAATTTTAGCCCGCTGTGCCTCTTCGCCAGAACGTAATGGCCATTTTGACTCCTTGAGTTTGAGACACCTGATCTAGACCTATGTTTTGATAGTATTTTAGAAAACTGCTTGCTTCAGGTTATCAGTGGTGCCGAAAGCCAGGAATGAACCAGGGACCTTCAGATTATCAGACAGTCGTAGTCGTCGTAGTCCCAGCAGTTCTAGTCTTCTCACTAGCACTATCCAAATATATCTTCTCTTCCACTCGTTTCGACAGCCAAAATGCTACTGCAGACTTTCTCGCCGATCTGGGAGGGCAGGTCTTAAATATCCCATTGCTGTGTTTCATCCGGGCTCCTTACTCTGAATTGCACGTTCGACATTCATCAGCACGCGTCAATCCTCACGACGAGACTTTACATCCGGGTTACTCTGCAATGCTCGTGCGGAATTTCACCAGCATTTCAGCAACGAAGAGATGACGAGTTCAATTTCCGTGGTCACTCGCCCCCCCGCCCTCGCACAGACCACACATATCCGGAATCGTTTCGTTCGTGGGGGCTGGGAATCTGCTCGTCCACAAGTATAATAACTAAATAAAAAAATAAACAATAAAAAAAGCGATGTGTTAACAGGTGAGACTTATTTTTTGTTTTTCTTTTTTTTTTTACCAGTGCCGATTGCACATCCGAAGCCCGAACGATTTTGAATGGCTTAAACAGTCGCGATTTTATTTCCTGGAGGATCAGGACAAGTGCCTAATCTCCATCACAGACGTGGATTTCACCTATCAAAACGAAATCCTCGGTTGCACAGAAAGATTGGTCATCACCCCACTTACAGACAGGTGAGTCACTCTTTAAGATAAAATATGGATATCTTCCAATTTTAATAGAAATAAGATGGAACAATAATAAAGAATAAAATATAATGGAGTGATAAGGTAGAATAAAATAAGTTCTTTTCAGGACTACCTAATGATGTGAATTCAAAATAAAAGGTATTTCTTTTCAAAAACAAATTTATTACTTTATTTACACTTAATACTTTTCCTTTTTTTTAGAAAGAGAAAAATCTCATTAGGTTGTTGGTAAGGCGATAATATTTTTTATTTAAAAAAAAAAAAAAAAAAAAGAAAGAAAGAAAAGCACTAAAATATACAAAAGAAAGAAAAGGTAAGGATTTGTTAAAAACTAAATAAAGAAAAAGCATAAAAATACACAAAAGAAATAAATAAATAATGGGATATATTAAAAAGAAAGAAAAAGCAATGGTAAAGCAATACTTTTTTTTGTTTTTGTAAAAGAAAGAAAGAAAGACAGACAGAATGAAAGAAAGAAAAAGCACTAGAATACACAAAAGAAAGAAAAAGTGAGGATTTGTTATGAAATAAAAAAAAAGTACTAAAATACACAAAAGAAATAAATAATGGGATATTTTAAAAAAGAAAAAAAGAAAAGAAAAGAAAGAAAGGAAAAGCACTAGAATACACAAAAGAAAGAAAAAGTGAGGATTTGAAATAAATAAAAAAAGTACTAAATACACAAAAGAAATAAATAATGGGATATTTTAAAAAGAAAAAAGAAAGAAAGAAAGAAAGAAAGGAAAAGCACTAGAATACACAAAAGAAAGAAAAAGTGAGGATTTGTTATGAAAATAAAAAAAAAAGTACTAAAATACACAAAAGAAATAAATAATGGGATATTTTAAAAAGAAAAAAGAAAGAAAGAAAGAAAGAAAGGAAAAGCACTAGAATACACAAAAGAAAAAAAGTGAGGATTTGTTATGAAATAAATAAAAAAAAGTACTAAAATACACAAAAGAAATAAATAATGGGATATTTTAAAAAAGAAAAAAAGAAAGAAAGAAAGAAAGAAAGGAAAAGCACTAGAATACACAAAAGAAAGAAAAAGTGAGGATTTGTTATGAAATAAATAAAAAAGTACTAAAATACACAAAAAGAATAAATAATGGATATTTTTTAAAAAGAAAAAAGAAAGAAAGAAAGAAAGAAAGAAAGGAAAAGGCACTAAAATACATAAAAAAAGAAAAAGTAAGGATTTGTTAATAAATAAATAAAAAAAAACTAAAATACACAAAAGAAAGTAAGAAAGAATGGGATATATTAAAAAAAGAAAGAAAGAAAGAAAAAGAAAGAAAGAAAAGGGGTATATCAAAAAGAAAAAAGAAAGACAGAAAGAAAAAGTGGGAAGTTATTAAGAAAAATAGAAAGAAAGAGTGGAGAACTATAAAGAAAGAAGGAAAGAAAGAAATGTTAAGTTTCAAAATAAAGGCAATGTCTCGAAGTTTATCTCGAGAAAAGGAGGAAGAAAGATATATTAAAAGACAAGGGAAAAAGAAATAAACTTGGCAAAAGGAAGTTATAAGAGGCGCATGCGCATATCAAAATTCTCATTTTTTAATTGTTCTCAACTAGTTTCGACCTTAGATCATCGCCAGGAGAAAATTTCAAAGTTTTCAGTGTTTGACAAGCCCCATTTTTTTTATTTTAGAAAAATGTACTGTTAAACGTGATAAGTCTGTTTATGTAGTGAAAACAATCTTCGTGTTAAATTCTCTGGGATTGTCTTTTTTATATATACAAACATGGTAAACTTTTGAAAGATATATATTATATATATATATATATATATATATATATATGTGCGTGTGTGTATGTGTGTGTGTGTGTGTGTGTGTGTGTTAGTTGAAAATGGAAGCGAATCCGATGCTATGTTGAAAGGAAAAATAAACAAAGGAAAGAAAATGCTGAATGGATAAAATAGATTTTATTTTACTATCACGTGTTTCGGCCGGGAGTTAGTTCATGTATACATGTATTCTATTCTTTGTATACTTAAAGATTTTGTAGTTTTTCTATTATTATTATTATTATTATTATTATTATTATTATTATTATTATTATTTCATTTTATATCTAAAATAATAACAAATAGAATACATGTATACATGAACTAACTCCTGACCGAAACATGTGTTAGTAAAATAAAATCTATTTTATCCATTTAGCATTTTCTTTCCTTTGTTTATTTTTCCTTTCAATATATATATATATATAATATATATATATATATATATATATGAAGGTAGGGTGGATGGGTTTTGGATCCGACGATATGCTGTAGATAGAAGGAAAGTGGTTTTGTTTTAAGTTGTTCATTTCTTGACCACTTTCCTTCTATCTACAGCATATATATATATATATATATATATATATATATATATATATATATGTGTGTGTGTGTGTGTGTGTGTGTGTGTGTGCTATTGATGATTAATTATAGGATTAAAAAATTAATCGATACGTGTTAAGAAATGATTCTTGATTTTAATGATTGATAATTTCTTAAATTGAATTGTTTTTCGTTTTCGATTCCCAGATGTTACATAACATTGGCACAGGCCCTGGGGATGTCGATGGGAGGTGCACCTGCTGGTCCTGCAGGAACAGGGAAGACTGAAACAGTCAAAGATATGGGCCGCTGTCTGGGCAAATACGTTGTAGTTTTCAACTGCTCAGACCAGATGGATTTCAGAGGACTGGGCCGAATTTTCAAAGGTAGGCAGACGGAATTGTTTTGGTTATGAAATCGAATCTCTCTCCCCCCTCCAACTCTCTCTCTCTCTCTCTCTCTCTCTCTCTCTATATATATATATATATATATATATATATATCTTCAGTTCAGTCCTATCTATCTTATCCCTTCATTATTTATCTATCTATGGTTATGTAATTTGTCTTTATTCATTTATTTATTTTCTATACCTTTATATCTCATATAATAGATTATTAACAATAGAATCTATCTATCTATCTATCTATCTATCTATACATATGCTTTTCCCTCCATATATATCTCTGCCCGTTCCTATCTATCTATCTATACGTATGGTTTTATTATATATATATATATATATATATATATATATATATATATATATATATATATATATATATATATGAAGGAAGGGTGGATGGGTTTAGGATCCGACGATATGCTGTAGATAGAAGGAAAATGGTCAAGAAATGATCAACTCAAAACAAGTCACAGGGTGGTACGTTTCGTCTGTATGCACAGACTTTCTCAGCCGATCTGAGACTTTATTGAGGCAAAGCATACGTTTAAATACATGTGGTGGTGGCGGTGTCGGGGAGGTCAAGGGGGTGAGTGTGTGGTGATGTGAGCTAAGGAGGAGCGGGGAGTTTTGGGTAGGATCAGTTGAGATGGAGGGGTAGAGGATGTTTGTTTGAAGTGCTGGGGCGGTGGCAGTGGTTGATGGGTCAATTGGTGTGGGTGTATATTGATTTATGTGAGTAAAGGGGAGGTCAAGGGGGTGAGTGTGTAGTGATGTGAGATAAGGAGGAGTGGGGAATTTTGGTGTGAGCTAAGGAGGAGCAGGGAATTTTGGTGTGAGCTAAGGAGGAGCGGGGAATTTTGGGTATGACGGGGTCGCTGGGTCAGTTGAGTGGAGGGGTAGAGGATGTTTGTTAGAGGTGCTGGGGCGGTGACAGTGGTTGATGGGTCAATTGGTGTGAGTAAATGTTTGTGTGTAGCCGAATATGTTAGAGGGGGAGAAAAGTTCATGTGTGGCTAAGTTATGTTAGAGGCGAAATGTGGGAGATTGTAGTGTTTGTTGATTTTCATTTGTTATCCATTATCATGGAGAGGAAGATTGTTCTCGTGGATTATAGATTGAGCTATTGATTTGTCAAGGTTGAAGAAGCCTTTTCTGGTGTTAATATTTTTTACATGAGGTATTAGAGCAGCTTCGCATAGTCGTCTTAAACTTTTTTTGTGTATGAATTTGACGAGTTTTGCCTGGGTGAAGTTGAGAGAGTGGTTGTGTTCTATCATGTGTGTGACTAGAGCATTTAGTTTGTCGTGTATTCTTATTGATCTTTTGTGTTCTCTTAGATGTTGTGAGAGGTCCCGTTGGGTTTCACCTATGTAATATTTGTTGCAGTCTTCGCAGGGGATGGTGTAGATGCCGGCACTGAGGGTGTTGGGGGTATTTGGAGTGTCTATGCGTGTTGAAGAGTTGACGAGGTCTTTGATTGTTTGGACTACATACACTACTACTCCCATCACAACAACAAAATCAAATCTGGCCTCATAATAGGATTATATCTAAAGCATTACGAATATGCAGCCCCCAATACTTAGATGAAGAATACAAAAACATCGAAGATTCCCTTAAAACCCTAAAATACCCTAAATATTTCATCCTAAATGCCAGGAAAAAAGCACTCGATATACACACGAAAACTAAACCAAAAAACACGTCCACCACCAAAACCTCCCCCCAACCCTCCCCACACACGCTTAATCCTACCCACCCACACTCAAAACATCCCTCTTTACAAAAAACTAACAAACCTAGGAATAAAGATCATTCAGACCACCTCCCAAACAATCAACTCTTCAACACGCATAGACACTCCAAATACCCCAACACCCTCAGTGCCGGCATCTACACCATCCCCTGCGAAGACTGCAACAAATGTTACATAGGTGAAACCCAACGGGACCTCTCACAACGTCTAAGAGAACACAAAAGATCAATAAGAATACACGACAAACTAAATGCTCTAGTCACACACATGATAGAACACAACCACTCTCTCAACTTCACCCAGGCAAAACTCGTCAAATTCATACACAAAAAAAGTTTAAGACGACTATGCGAAGCTGCTCTAATACCTCATGTAAAAAATATTAACACCAGAAAAGGCTTCTTCAACCTTGACAAATCAATAGCTCAATCTATAATCCACGAGAACAATCTTCCTTTTTCCTCCCCTTTACTCACATAAATCAATATACACCCACACCAATTGACCCATCAACCACTGCCACCGCCCCAGCACTTCAAACAAACATCCTCTACCCCTCCATCTCAACTGATCCTACCCAAAACTCCCCGCTCCTCCTTAGCTCACATCACCACACACTCACCCCCTTGACCTCCCCGACACCGCCACCACCACATGTATTTAAACGTATGCTTTGCCTCAATAAAGTCTCAGATCGGCTGAGAAAGTCTGTGCATACAGACGAAACGTACCACCCTGTGACTTGTTTTGAGTTGATCATTTCTTGACCATTTTCCTTCTATCTACAGCATATCGTCGGATCCTAAACCCATCCACCCTTCCTTCATATATATATATATATATATATATATGTATATATATATATATATTATAATTTTGCTTGAAGGCAATTACAATGCATGTATCGCATAAAATTCGATACTTTTTTTAATAGAAAATATTATATATATATATATATATATATATATATGCCTGTCCCTATCTATCTATCTATCTATTTATCTATCCGTCTGTTTTTTCTCTATCCGTATGTTTTCTCTATAACTACCTCAGTCTGTTCCTATCTATCTATCTATCTATCTATCTATGTGTGTGTGTGCGTGCGTGTGTGTGTGTGTGTGTGTGTGTGTATGTAAGTCGTTGGGGCGGCCTAATGTCGGTATCAGCCAGTCAGCGAGGGAGTCTATCCCCTTTTCAATAGCGCTAGACCAAGGAGATTGTTTTTTAGCATCTGAGGTGGAGCGCCACACCTATGTATATACATGCATATATACGTATGTTTTTTCTCTCTATCTGCAATATTAATACATGTCTATATATTTGTCTCTATATATCTATATAATATATGTCTCTCTCTATATATATCTTATTATCCCTTTAGATGAGAGCGCGACTAATCGAATATATTATACACTGTTCAGACACTGCATAAAGACTGATTTTATGCTATCGCCTCGATTTTTCTCATTTTCAGGCCTCGCCCAGTCTGGATCTTGGGGTTGCTTCGATGAATTCAATCGAATCGACTTGCCGGTCCTTTCCGTTGCTGCTCAACAAATTGCAATTGTTCTCACATGTAAAAAGGAAAGAAAGAAACAATTTATTTTCACTGATGGAGATACAGTCCAAATGAATCCAGAGTTTGGCATCTTTTTGACCATGGTAAGTATAGTCTGGTTTCTGTTGGAATAATTTTGTTATATAGTTATTTACTAAGCTTTGCTTAGATGTGGCATGAGGCCAGAAGCATGGGCACCCAATGAGAATCGAACTCACTAACAATGGTCTGTGAGTCTAGCTTGCTAACCATTACACCAGCGGTCCCCAACCTTTTTTGCGCCACGGGCCGGTTTCATCTAAGACAATATTTTCACGGACCGGCCTTCATATTCTCCGGCCTACATTTGCTCGATAATCATTAATGACGTAATCTAATAATAAATCATCCGCATTGGTCTTATGTCAAATGCAAACATCAACAGACAATAAACAACCTTTTGTTCATAAATTAATAATCAACATCATCTCTGTAAACGAAAATATTTATTTTAGAACGAAAATACTTTCTAATAAGAAATAATTATAATAAAAAACTCGATTCAAGTGACAATACTGATCATTTCTATATAAAAGAGTCAACAAGTGAAACGTTCTGTGCGGCCCAGTACCTAATGACCCGCGGCCCGGTACCGGGTCGCGATCCAGTGGTTGGGGACCGCTGCATTACAGGTATCCCTTACACTAAGCTTTGCTTAGATGTGACACGAGGCCAGAAGTATGGGCACACAAAGAGAAACGAACTCACTAACAATGGTCTGCGAGTCTAGCTTGCTAAACATTACACCACGCGAAGTGCCCATAATTTTGTTATATAAGGTATACTGGAAGCCACAAGTTAAATTCATAGACTCTTTGTGGCCGCGGGGATTCAATCAGCCAATCAACACGCTCGAATACGTGGTTGGTTAACTATTTAATGGCCTTCATTGAAAGTCGTTCAGTTGTTCGGATCAACAAAACAAGGATTCTGCTTAACACCGAGAAACACAATGATACTGATTAACACTGAGGAACACCGAGGGTTGCATTCAAAACAGATCAAACTTAATGCCACAAGGAATCCCCACTGTAAAGGGCTCTCACATGCAGCCTAAAAATGGCCACAAGAATCTTAACAGATTATGGACACAGCATGTTTCTACTTCGTTATTTAATGCCAAATCAGTCCTTGTAGAAGAACAGTAGTGGTACTATTTAGCTCATAGCTGGGAGTGAGGGTTTCATACCTTTCCGCCGCCCTGTCGACTGGGGCGTTAGAATGCACCGACTGCACCTCTGCAGAGGGGTAAGACTCCCCCAATGGGGCCACCTGTTGGCCGTGGGTGGCGACCCGTGATGCTTAAGGATAGAGCCCAGGTGGATGAGCAGTTCATGACGTGCAATACTCCACTTTGGCCCTATCTTGGGCTAGACGGGCGGTCGGAGAGGCTCCCTCCGATCAATCGGCTGGTCACGTCTAGCCCTAGCACCTATATGATTGTCCCAACCCTATTGCCCTTATGGCAAGCCCGAACCCCTTTTTATCATATGGGTGCTAGAAGGTGGTGGCTGCGGGTCTACATGTCCTGGGAATGACGTTAAACTCTATCTGATGGTGACGTTCCAGTTCTGGAGGTTTGGGGAATGTGGAGCACCCCTTCATCACCATTGCTCCCTGGTCCACTCTGGCCCGGAGTGGTAGTACCTGTTAGGGTCCCATCTATGGGTTAAATAGAAAAATGTATTTATAAAAAAATTGTATTATCCATTAAGAATTGATTTATTTCAAAACTTTATCGGCATTAAATGACCCACTGAGGTTGATATGCCGTAAAACAAAACAAACCAAACCATACCTTTCCGAAGGTTAGGTCCGAAAATGAACGACTCGAGTTCAAAGTCGCTAACTACGATGTCGCAGTCTAGCACGTTAGCCATTATGCCACAGGACTCTTCCCAGGGTAAATAAGAGGGAAAGAGAAAGAAAATATGTGTATGTACATTGGGTATGGCACTTAACTGAATCTGATGGTGAGGCTCCTATTCTGGAGATATGAGGAATAGCCCTTAATTGACATAATCTCTTAGGGTTCCATATATGGGTCAAATAGATCTCTTAAAAAATAATCGTATTCGATGCAAAAAACTCTTTAGAAACAACCATACAAAAAATGTAGATAGGAACGTATAATGAACGCGATTCCCAAACATGTAGGCATAAAATAACCCTAGACGGGTTCACATGCCGTAAAAATGAATAAATAAATCAGTGTGTGTAAGAGAGAGAGAGAGAGAGAGAGAGAGAGAGAGAGAGAGAGAGAGAGAGATCAGAAAAGACATGTAAATCAAATATTGAAAATATCGAGCATAACGACGAAGAGCTTCCTATGGACACATTTGAGATCACACCTCCCATTAAGCAAAAAGTACTTGTGGATATGCCGCCTGCACCATCAACTTCTTATTCTCCGCAAATTCCACGAGCATCCCCCATCGTCAACCGTCGGGTGAGGAGAAAAAATTTAAGAGAAACGACTACGTCCAAAGCCAAAAAAAGAAGAAATATTAAAAGTTAAATTCCAACGGAAGAATTTAGCTCAGGGAGGAGTGATATAATGGAATGACCCATCTCCCCCGTACCTTAACAGTGGCGATGGTTCTAACCACTATTTAAGAACACAGATTACTCTGAGAGAGAGAGAGAGAGAGAGAGGAGAGAGAGAGAGAGAGAGAGAGAGAGAGAGAGAGAAGAGAGAGAGAGAGTATAAATGGGAAAGGTAAATAAGCCATCACAAACAGTGTTGTATAGCCGCTTGACTGGACTTCAATAAAACCACAGACACGTATATATAAAAATAGGACCCGTCTTTATTTTCTTCGGTGTGTGAGGGGCGACGAGTGTTCACAGTGGAAATGCCCGAGGGTTGATGACGGGAGACGACGAGGTTAACTTCTCGGCTACGCGCTAGGGACTCTTCTCACTTCATCCGCTAGGCATTTATATACAATAAATATGCCTACGTATTTTTATCTTTTGATCTGATAACGGATATATATTTTTTTTTATCTTTCTCTCTGCCTCCTCACCAGAAAACTCTGCTTCCGTTTTCCTTTTTTCTTTTATCTATTTCTTCATATTCTCCCTGCTTCTTGACCGGAAGACCTCTCTTCCGTTTTGTTTTTAATATATATTTTTCTCTTTCTCTTTGTCTTTTGACCGGAAGAGGAATCTTCCGTTGCAAGCTATGCAACAACAGTTAATTAAATTCATAAACTTAATATTTCGTCTTTATTTAATCAAAAATTACATATGGAATAAATCAACAGACTATACACTTTCAAATTTGTAGTTTTTAAAAAAATTATCTGGATGATTTTTTACTTAAAAATGCATTGGAAATGATTTTTACTATAAAAATGCATTGGAAATGATTTTTACTATAAAAATGCATTGGAAGTGATTTATAGCATAAAAATGCATTGGAAATGAGTTTTACTATAAAAATGCAGTGGACAATAATTTTTACTATAAAAAAGCATTGGAAATGATTTTTACTATAAAAATGCACTGGAAGTGATTTTTACAGTTAAATGCATTGGAAATGATTTTTACTATAAAAATGCACTGGAAGTGATTTTTACAGTTAAATGCATTGGAAATGATTTTTACTATAAAAATGCACTGGAAATGATTTTTACAGTAAAATGTATTGGACAATGATTTTTACTATAAGAATGCACTGGAAATTCATGGGTAAAACTTAATATTTCGTCTTTATTTAATCAAAAATTTAATAAGGAATGAATCAACAAACTATACACTTTCAAATTTGTAGTTTAAAAAAAAACTTGTTTTCGATGATTCACATACAAAATATGTTCAAAAGAAATTTTATTCCTTACCCCTTTTATGTTCTACCATTCTCAATCCCACCAAAATAAAGAAATGATATATATATATATATATATCGGGTTAGCTCAGTTGGTAGAACGTTCGGCTAGGAACCACAAGGTTCCGAATTCGAAACCAGCCCTCGCCAAATCAGCTTATGAGTAGCACAGGGATAGCACAGTGCGGTAAAGTAAGAAGCTGACGGTAGGTGTGGCGCTCCCACCTCATACGCAAAAACCATCTCCTTGGTCTAGTACTAGTGGAAAGGGGATAGGCTGATTGGCTGATACCGACTTTAGGCCACCCCGACAACTTTACTTTTATATATATATATATATATATATATATATATATATATATATATATATAAGTATTATATGAATATATATAATCATATATATGTATTGATATATATATATATATATAATGACATTCCCATTTTATACTACATGATGAACGTGTGTGTAAATGAATTTAATAATTTATTAATAATAATGTAATAATTACTAAATAAATTTCACACACATTACTCATCACATAGTAAAAAATATTGTAAAAAATATTACCAATGAATTGAGCGTGTTGCTTTGTCATTTAAATTTTGACATTTTGTGTTTTTTTCCAAACTATGTTTATATTCTCCCATAAATTTGGTATGAGCTCACTAATTGGAGATTTAAATCAACTTTCACTACTAAGCATATAAGCAATGATCGTTTGCCCGCTAACTAGATCTCTCTGTGATCGTTAAAATATATAATAAAACCTATGTATTTAATAGTTTAAAAACACCAGTCCCGCTACAGCAACTGTCAGTGGCCGAGAGTATAAGATATCTGGCTGGCAAACAGTCAGTCTGGGTTCGACCCTAGCCAAGGATAGTTTTGTGTCTAGCCACACTGAAGAGGTGTGAAACGCCGAAACACGTTTCAGTGGATGTCTTATTATATATATATATAATATATAGTATCCAATTGCCGCATTAACTTTTCCGTTGCAGTGGCATCAGTAAATAATCCAAAAGTGCTCAATATATTAAAATCATAGAACAGTACTAATAAAAAGGATATTAGTAGAGGTAAAATTAACGGTCTACCATGGTTTCAATCAAAATGATTTCATCAGGACCCTACCTTACATTTAACTCGATGTAATTTTCGCGTAAGTAGCGTTCAACACGTGTATTCATTCCTTAATTCTCATTTCTGTATTGTTATCAATTTAATTTTAATTATAAACAATAGTTAGTAAAAGCAGTTAAAATCTAATTCTAATTATATTTTAGGAGTTGAATATTATTGATCTATAGTTTTTCATTGTTATTTTTTGTATTTATCCTATTTAAAATTAATAACTATTTAAGAAAAAAATTCTAATTTATTTAGTTAAATTTAATATAGTAGTTCATTATTTTTTATTATACGTTTTATTATTCTATGATATATATATATATATATATATTAAATATTTTATATTTTTGCTTGAAGACAATTACAATGCGAATATCGCATGAATTCGATAATTATAGAAGATAATAATGACAAGTGAATTTCGCAAAGAATTACTCGGTGTGTAGAATATCGTACAGACTGTTTCAACTTTATTAAATCTCATCAGCGATATATACTAACGATTTCCCTCCGACAGAAATCGAAACCGGGACTTCAGCAGGATAGTTAGACACTATACTGTTTCAGCCACGATACAGCACCGAGAAATCCCTGCGAAATTAACCTGATACTGTAGCGTCTCTACCATATGAGGTAAGGGAGGGGCTGAGTGAATAATAACAAACTCTACTCTACTGCATCGTTCGTTCGAACTACTACCAATTCCTACAACCTCCCTCTACCAATTGTTACTACCTCCCACTTACAATTCCTACGCTACTGCTCGTTTCCCTTAAAAACGAGACATGGAACATACCATGTTTCCTACATGAAGATGGCAAATCTAATTGACGAAAGCGCTCGTAATGAAACCTTTGGTGGACTGCTACACCAGTTCTACCCTGACACCAAAAAGATGTCCAGAAAATTAGAAAGGATCGAACAAAAACTTGTCCGACAAGAATTGTCAATACAGTTTAACACAAAATGTTTAAAAGAATAAATGCTGCCAAAATAACTTATTTTGATATATATATATATATATATATATATATATATATATATATATATATATATATATATTGTGTGTGTGTCTGTGTTTGTTATATAATATAACATTAGATATTAGATTCATTGATTTGAATGATGCAATAGACCCACAAACTTACTCATCTTTTAAGACCTATTATTATCGCCTATTCGCTTTCCTTGTATGTGAATTATCCAAAAAGATTGAGGCATATCGTATGCGCATATTTATCCACTAAAATAGAGCCTAAAATGTACCCATTATTTGTATAATGACACAGCGTAAAACCTATTTATTATAAGTTAGCTGGGATAAATGCTGGGTTTGTTAATGAAATATTCATGATATCATAAACACTATTTAGCAATGTGTGTACAATATACCTTCATATCTCCATAACTGAAACCTATTAAAAACATTGTTTTCTGCAAACTTCTGTGAGTGCTCACAATGCAAGGACACTATATATATATATATATATATATATATATATATATATATATATATATATATATAATCCTTGCGGTAAGAAAAAAACCAGCAGAAAGTTTGATTGTAAAAATATACTACCAAACATCAACCAGGGAGAAAAAATTTTTTTGAAAAAAAGAAAAGACCAAGATAGTCGTACCAACAAAAAATAATCTATTGGTACAGTATTTGGCCAAAAGAAAAAAACAATTTATATGTATATATATGTATATAAGATATATATATATATATTCATATAACCGCTAGGAGAAAGCTAATAAATAAAAAGTGCTCGATACCTAAGTAGAGCCAATAATAAAGATAAATCTAATGAGTCAGACGAACCTACTATTAGTTTCGCATAAAGCTCTTCAGGGCTAAAATCAGACTCTTTTATTTATAATCTGATTTTAGCCCTGAAGAGCTTTATGCGAAACTAATAGTAGCTTCGTCTGACTTATTAGATTTATCTTATATATATATATATATATATATATATTATATATATATATTCTTTAGTAGTAAGTACCCCAATCCTACTACTTATAACCTTATATAGGACTCAAAATTATATATATATTATATATATATATATATATATATATATAAAGGCTTCCACAGATACCCTGTTTCGACGTTTCACGTCTCATCAGTGTGGCTATATACAGCAACTACCTCCGACCAGGAGCGAAACCCGACTGACTTTTCACCAGTCCGGTTCGTTAACCTCTTGGCCATCTACAGCTGCCATTAAGGAGCGGTGTTTTAACTGTTAAATACAAGAAAAATGGAAATAATATGTGAGTATAATATTCAACGGACGTGTTTGTTTATGAATGAATAGATTCGCCGATGTTCATTCGTTTAATTTTATTGTTGATATACTAAACTACCTTCAGAGTGATATATATATATATATATATATATATATATATATATATATATATATGGGTGATAAAATATGAAGGTTTAAAAAAGTGAAACATTTTAACTCGACTTCACCATCTAAAATAAAGTTATCTTTTTGGAATACGTTGTTGTTTTTTCGTATCTCCCACTTTTGTCGAGTATTTTAAATAGGGATTTAATTGCAGATTCACCGTTCTGGCGTGTAGCTAAACCTCGATTTGTTTACAAATGTTTGAGGCCTCTAATGAATTCATTTCCGCTTAGAAATGTAGCGATTAAATATTCTCCTATATTTGACAGCTGCCTCTGGCCGCACGGGTAAGAGGATTGGCGAACGAAAGTTCATTCGGGTCTCAAACCCGGCCAGGGGTAGCTGTTAAGGTATAACCACACTGATGAGAAGTGATACTTCGAAACACGTGTTTGTGGATTACTTATATATATATATATATATATATATATATATATATATATATATGAGTAAGAAAAGGTGGAATGAAAACATCACACAATGCTGTTAAAGAAGAAAACAATTTATAATGTAATCATAGCTGATACTGATCAATATTTCGATTTTACAAAAATCATCATCAGAGCTCATTCACTCCCGTAGTTGTTTGGGTCGGAGAGGAAAGTCAAAATGAGTTTACAAAACAAAAAAACCTTAATACTGCAAAAAACGAAAGACGTTACAATATTCACCAACGTGGGCATTTCGCGCCATATATATGTCGGTCATGTTCCATGTATATCTTTTGTCAACAAATGTAGCGAATTTTTGAGATGTTGGCAACAAGGCGAAAACAATTTAAACGGAAGGGGATGGGTGTTAAGAAATGTGACGGTTGGAATTCAAAAGACTTTTAGTAAAGGAATTTTTTACGATTAAATGTTTTTATTATTTAAATTTTATTTTTAAGTTCTGTAATTCATAAATGATTAGATATTTACTGTAATTAGTTTTTATATATAAAGTGAAAAAGTTATGAGCGGAATAAATCTCTCCGACCCAAACAACTACGGGAGTGAATGAGCTCTGATGATGATTTTTGTAAAATCGAAATATTGATCAGTATCAGCTATGATTATATTATAAATTGTTTTCTTCTTTAACAGCATTGTGTGATGTTTTCATTCCACCTTTTCTTACTCATATTGTCGGATTCATTTCCTTTCTTTTAACTTATATATATATATATATATATATATATATATATTCTTTAGTAGTAAGTAACCCAATCTGACTGTCGAAATAAACAGATCGAAGATGAAGTTAGATATGCAGATCTAATGAATAAACGGTCGAAATAAATGTTAAAATTCGAGATGCCACTAATAGGAATGAATTAAAGTAACTTCTAAAGTTAAAAAAAAGTTAATAAATAAGTGAGTAAAAGAAATATCTAGATAAGTATATACTATATTCATATTTGTCGAAAGACCATTTATCTTAACGGTTTTTAGTAACCCATGGCATAACCTTATATTCTTTATTTTAAAAACGTCAACAAATCTATTCATTCATAAATTGGTACATTCTTTGAATATTATACTTATATATTTAAATATTTAGATCCATAATAAAAAGCCTAGCGCACTACAACCTAGAATTCCCCGATGACGACCGACGAAACAGTTGAAAGCGCTAAGGTAAAAAGCATAGGACAGTTACTTTACTAGCTGAATCCTGAATTAGGAAAAACAACAAGAAAAACTAAAGATAAAGATCATGAAGAAGAAATATTCCGTGGTCTTTAACAGTACCTGCCTAGAATATATATATATATATATATATATATATATATATATATATATATATATATATATTATAAAAGGGGTACAAGAGATCAAGAGATAACCTACTCGAGTTTCACCATAAGGATCTTCAGGGTTAAATCCACTGAATTAATCGAGATACCGATTAATCGCAGTCGATTACACGTGTGTGTTCATTGCATTGACCATATTCACCTGTAAGTCACCTTTTCCATTATATATATATATATATATCAGCCACCTCTGTTTAAGCCTGTAGCACTCTGTTTGATTTCCTACATTTTTGAATATCCTCAAAATGAATATTTTTGCGATATTAATATAATTTTTGCTATAAATAAATTCTAAAAAATGCTGAGTTTACATTCATTATACAAATAAAAATATATTAATATATATATATATATATATATATATATATATATATATATATATATATATATATATATATATATATATATATATATATATATATATATATATATATATATATATATATATATATATATATATATATATATATATATTATATATATATATATATATATATATATATATATATATATATGTATGTATATATATATATATATATATATGTATATATATATGTATATATATATATATATATATATATATATATATATATATGCATATCTGTATTTCATGATTTTTCTGTATAAATTTAGTCACACACGAATACATTCAATTTCAAATTTCCATAAATACATTTAAAAAGTATTACAATTTCAGTTGACACCTGAAGAGTTGATCAGTAAGTCATGTAGCCTAATACGGAGTCATTACTTGAATTCTAACCTAAAATGTACACTGTACAAATTGTGTCAAAAAAGTGTCGCAATTTGTGTACCTTTTGACACACCTTGTATTCTGAAAAAAAAAGAGTTCCATTAATTCTTCATCCCAAATCATCAACTTAATGAATGGTTCATATTTTAACTCATCACCGGTACCTTCCGCTTCCAAATTTTTGTAAACAAATGATTTTAATCATAAGTTTATGGAGATGTTGAACTCACAATAAATTAAATAGATAGATGGTTGGTACACGTTACCAAAATAAAATTCAATAGCAAAATCTTTTTTTTTTAAATAAATACTTTTTAATAACAAATTTATGAATATGTTTCAACACTTACGATGATTTAAAAAAAAGACAAAATACGTTTTTATATTAAAATAGATTTTACTTAATCAGAATAGAAATGCAATTATTTTTATTCAAATAAAAATACAGTTTTTATTTTCAAAATATTTCTATGCTCATTTAGATAAAAGGATATCGTTCAGAAATAGTATCACTCAATTTGTTAAATGTGTTTTTGTCAGATACAATATAATTGCAAAAATCGTCTGTTCGTTCATTTTCAAATACTTGAAAGCGAAACTTACTGGTGATGAGTTAAAATATGAACCTTTCATTAAGATGATGATTTGGGGTGCTTATTGGTTACTTGGTCCAAAAAGAACGTATCATGTATTGCAAATTAGCATGATAACTGATGGAAATCATATCCCGCCCATATCTCAATTTTAGCCCGCTGTGCCTCTTCTTACATGAAGTAAGAAACGGATATAAAATCAAACAATGTAAGTGTTCATATAAAGAATATATTTGTTTTTTGTTTGTTCACAATTTTCTTTCATATGAATAATAAATATAAGGTCTTCTGATGGTTTAAATAAAACCAAAACGCTATAGAGTCGGCTTCAAAAATGTTAATCCTTGACATTTTTTCACAAACTTTATATATATATATATATATATACACATATATTATATAATATATAATATATATATATATATATATGTGTGTGTGTGTGTGTGTGTGTGTAAAATCGTTTTAATCCGTAAAATCTTCACAGTGTTTTATGCAGGAAAAAGCAGACCAATATTACGATATATTTCAAGTATAAATTAAGTTAATAATGAAACAGGTTAAAAACTCATGACTAGGAGTTTCTCTTTGTTGATCCTCAGGTGAGGTATTATCCAACACCTAAGGACCAACAAGGTGAATCTCATGAAGCCTTATCCTGTGTTCTTATATTATTAAAAATGGTGTTGAATACTAGCTTCTGGTGGTGAAAATCCAGTTCTGGAGCTCTAGGGAGTGTGGAGGAACTTCTTCATTGCCATTACTCCCAGAGTGTCGTAGTATCCCATCTGCGGGTCAAATAACAGCGTTTGCTAAAATATTCGTATTAGATAGGAATATCAGCCAATCAGCGAGGTAGTCTATCCTCTTTTCACTAGCGCTAAACCAAGGAGATTGTTTTTGCGTCTGAGTCGGAGCGCCGCACCTACCACCAGCTCCTTACTTTACCGCACAGATCCCTGTGCTACTCATACGCTGAATTGGCTGGGGCTAGTATCGAACTAGGAAACTTGTAGTTTCTAAGGAATACCTGATATTATATAATCTTGTATAGCCCCCTAACCCCCTCCAAAAAAAACCAGTCAGAAACAAGCAAAAACAAACAAAAACAAAATATTTTTTAAGAAATTAAACTAAAAAATGGGAATAAGAATGTAAACAATTCTCTAACCTTTAGGCATAAAATAACCCGGATATCATAAAAAACGGACGAAAAACAAAAGTCAACTCTTAAGAATTAAGCCAAATATAAATGAAAACATACGCAATTGCCTAAGCTCTAGGCATAAAATAACCCTAAACAGGTTGATATGGCGCTAGAATAGATCTATATATCAATAGTATTGTTCCTTAATCTTCCGACCGTCATCATCTTGCAACACCCTCTTGTTAAAATTGAGACCGTCCAAATCGGTGATGAAATATAAATCCTGATTACCTGGTGTCGCTTAATCACTGAATTCTTATTTCTTATGTCCTCACCTCTGCTAAATAATGAACCATTCCGTGTTTATTATAAGAAAGAAAGGAAAGAAAAGGGACATGCTACACAGAAAAATATAATAAAGAAAGAAAGAAAGAAAGAAAGAAAGAAAGAAAATATGGGGAAAGATAGAGAGATGAGGTGAATATGTGGAAGCAATAAACTGTTTCAATCGAAAATAATGAAAAGATGAAAAGAAGGAAAGAGAGAGAGAGAGAGAGAGAGAGAGAGAGAGAGAGAGAGAGAGAGAGAGAGAGAGAGAGAGAGAGAGAGTTAAACCAAAATGATTATACTTTTTACATATTGAACTATTTTGAAATAGCTCTGAAGTAAACACCCCAAACGTTGTAATAATTAAATTATCCAACTGTGATATATCCAGTATTATTTGGATTATTCGAACTATTGCCCTCATCTTCATTCTTATCTGTACTCCGACCTTCTTCAGGTATCTATTGTCCAGATAATAATGAAGATGAGGACAATAGTCCGAATAATCCAAATAATACTAATTATCAAGCCTCATCTAAAAGATTCCGAGAAATGTGGTCTATCCAGTTAATAAATAAATAAATTCGTTCGTTTAATGTATTGCTTAATTGATTTTGAGAATGTTACTTGCTGTTTTGCAGAATCCTGGTTATGCTGGCCGACAAGAATTACCAGAGAATTTAAAAATTAATTTTCGCACCGTTGCCATGATGGTTCCTGACCGGCAGATCATCATCCGTGTGAAGATGGCCAGTGTAGGCTTCATCAACAACGTCATTCTTGCCTGCAAGTTCTTCACCTTGTACAAACTGTGTGAGGAACAACTCACCAAACAGGTAATCTATTCTCTTTTCTCTATATATAAAAAAAAGTATATCAAATACTAGTGTTGCATAGTACTTTCATATTTTTATAATATCTTACCTTCTTGTTTTACCGCTACTAAACCATCACCCTGAGCAGTTTACATAATCCGAGGAAATCAGGGGAGCAAACCCCGATGACAAATCCGGAGCATTTAATTTTCAGGAATACCGACAGTAGTAGGATTGGGGGTACTTTAGCTCAGTCGGTAGAGCGTTCGGCTAGAAACCACAAGGTTCCTAGTTCGATACCCGCCCTCGCCAACTCAGCGTATGAGTAGCACAGGGATCTGTGCGGTAAAGTAAGGAGCTGATGGTAGGTGTGACGCTCCACCTCAGACGCTAAAATAATCTCCTTGGTCTAGCGCTAGTGAAAAGGGGATAGACTCCCTCGCTGTATGGCTGATACCGACATTAGGCCGCACCGACGACTTTACTTTTTTACTATTCACATAAATCCCAAAATGGATTAGAAGAGGCACCTTGGCCTTAGTCGGCTACCCATCTAATTCAAAGAAATGACCGACATAAAACCTCCGCTGCCTAGCGGCTTTTCCTCATCCCAAGTAAAAGCTAGGGGAGTAAACCCCGAAAATAAATCAGGAGTTGGAATCCCTAAGGTGGTGTGACGCTGAAATCCAGTGCTACCAGCAACTCCTGCGACACTACCGCTGCCAAACTGCACTGGTTCCTTGCCTTTCCTTTTCACAGCAGTAGTGTGGATAGGGGGGATTTGTTGCTTGGGTAACAGCTCATCCTCCATATGAACCCGCCCAGGCCAGGTAGTTAAACACAATTTTGGACTACTCCATCGTCTTTTGTAGATGGAAGGATGCTAACAACATCATCATTATCAACAACAACAACAACAACTGCTACTCAGTTGGATCGTCTCTTCTCTGTATGAATCTGTGCTGGCTTCTCTCTGTTCTTCTGGCCTGGAACTACTTTGCTATTGTTTTTCTATCTCTGTGTCTGTTGTTGCTTTTAATAATGAACACAGGACTTGATGTTGTTCTTTATTCAACTCAAGTAAAAACAATCGTACATGGAGAAATGGCCTTCGGACGACAGACCACCATTTGCGTTTGTTCCGTTCCGTCACCCAGCCAAAATTAACTTTCTAAACTAACTTTATATTCTCATGCTGGCTAAATATATACTTAAAATATGAAATACAGAAAAGTAAAAAAGAAAACTGCATCCAAACACATCAAATATGAACACAAAAAAGATTTCACTTATTCTTACTCTAATTGATTCAATATAAAATTATGCATCAGATTGCTTTTAATATGTTTGAGAATAAAACAATAATATTAGAAACCAATAACACCAAGTAATTATTTATTAAACAGGGTTTGTTAAAACCGGTAGGCAAATTATACGCAACATATACTATGTAAACATTTATTTCTTAATGATATATAACAAATATCGTAGGATTTTCAACACATTAATAATATGGGCTGTTTTGAGGTAAATCTACCCCAGCTAGACCTTAAGATAGATATTGTTAATAAATAAGATGCTAATGAAATTAAAATAATGATTATTTGATAACCATTGAGAATATAACGTAAATAACAAAGGAAATTGTAACGTTGGTGATGACGTAGTTTCGGTTACAGATACACGCACAAAATCTCCATTATAATAAGATATGATTACAGGTCCTTTATCGAATTCCATGGGACAATAAGAGTTACTTAGTTGAGCCTATCTACTCTTCTAGCAAGACGTAACAGATTGTACTGAACCATTTATCCGGCAAGTTTGGGAACGTAAGTGGTTAATATTTCTGAATATGCCGGATTTCTGGATGCTAACTAAATATATACTTAAAATATGAAATACGGAAAAGTAAAGAAGAAAACTACATTTATCAGATACAAATTAATACACTTCTAAATTGTTGAAGCCAGTCAGTCAGTCAGTATACTGTTGGTTTGGACAACAGCAACTGATTAAGCCCAACTAAACTAGTGCCAAAACAGCTGGTACTTACGGAACACAGGAATACTCCCTTCATGCATTTGGTGATTATTCCTTGAATTCTGATTGGCTTCTTGGTTTCTGTGGTGTAATGTTTTTTATAAATAACCTGTCATTTTGCAGTAGGCTTGCAACAACGTAAGATCCGTATTGGGTTACGGCCTCCTTGTTGTCTGCCAATTCGATGGTAATTGGAATTCTTCTACAGTGAGTATGATATTTATCTATACATATATAAAGGGCAGTTGTATTTATATCTATGTCCGGAGGAAACTTCGAAAATAAAACAATTAACGACTAAGTAAATATATATACACGTTAAATATTACCAGGGCTTGGTTTTTGAGCAAAAATAATAGAGATTTGATTTATATTCGTAAATATAAAAATAAAATTTAAATGATAACAGCATGGATTTTTTTTCATTTAATATTTTCGATAGTAGACATTAACATTTTTTTCGTGGTATCAGGTTCAATGCAATCTATTTTTTTACATAGGGATTTAAATGGGGCATCCCACGAGGATTCAACTCACGATTCAGTAATAATGAATCTCTGGGATTAACCTCTACCCAGGCGATGCCGGATAGCCGCTGCTAGTTTTACATAAAGCAGGGTCTGTTTGTTACAGGATTTTTATATGAAAAAAAAGAGTTTTTGTTTTTATCTTTTCGTCTTCTTCTTAACAGGTCCATTACGACTTTGGTCTACGGAACATTCTGTCTGTTCTCCGCACCCTGGGTGCAGTAAAACGTGCGTGCCCTGACGACACAGAGCAGACCATTGTGATGCGGGTTCTTCGGGATATGAACCTCTCCAAACTAGTCGACCAGGACGAACCCCTTTTCCTCTCTCTGATCAACGACCTCTTCCCAGGAATTGTTCTTGACAAACAGGCTTACGCTCTCCTGGAAAACGCCATCTCCAAGCAAATTGAAAAGACTAAACTAGTCGACCATCCAACGTGGACACTTAAACTAATACAAGTAACTAGAATCTTCTATATTATTTTCGTAAAGAGTGGTTTAAAAAAAAAAGGACCATCTTAAATAGACTAAAGATAAACTAGTCAACACTATTTTTTCTGAAATGAAAAGGTAACTTTTAAAGGCGACCCTTTTAAATAGATAGAAATAAACCAATCAAAACGTTTTGGTCCAACGTGAACGTTTAAACTAATACAAGTAGAATTTTCTGTATTAACTTTTGAAAGGGAAAGGAACGGTAACTTTTTAAAATGACACTTTTAAATATATAAAAGGTAAACAAATCAACAAGCAATATTCTTTCTCTAATGAAAGGGTAACTTCAAAAGTGACTCTTCTAATTAGATGAAAGTAAACTAGTCAAAAACATTGGTCCAACGTTGACGTTTAAAACTAATACAAGTAAATAGAATCTCTGTATAATCTTTTGAAAAGGTAAGGAACGATAACTTCTAAAAATTATACTTTTAAAAAGATTAAAGATAAACTAACTGAAATAAAAGGGAACTTTTAAAGGTGGTCAAAAAGTCATGGTCCAACGTTGACGTTTAAACTAATACAAGTAAATAGAATCTTCTATATTATTTTTTGAAAACTTTTAAAAACGACTCTTTTAAATAGATTAAAGATAAACAAGTCAACAAGCAATATTATTTCTAAAAATGCAAGGGTAACCTTGAAAGGTGACTCGTATAATTAGATAAAAGTAAACTAGTCAAAATCTTGGTCTGACGATTGCATCGATGGGAAACAGTCACCAAGCATTGTTGACTCGATATCTATGCTATCCTAAGTTAATTATTTTTTTTTGAGGATATGTGCTTAATTGAAGTCATACCTAATTTTTGAAAATTAATTAGTTAATAATTAATGAATTTAGGCGGGCATATATGTTCAAATGTAAGGCTAAACAGATCGAGAAAATGTCAATCCCTGAATGTACATTTCGACCTATTAGGTCTCATCAGCAAGGTTATAGACATAGAGGCTGCTCCGTGTGTGACTCGAAACCTCGACTGCCAAGCTGACAGGCGGAGATTCTAACCACTACACCAGCTTGCCAATCCCTGATTCTTCGTCCGTTTTGAACTTATTTATATTTCACTTTTTATTGACTTGCTACACGACAGTATGAGAGTATATGCCCGCCTAAATTCATTAATTATTAACTAATTAATTTTCAAAAATTAGGTATGACTTCAATTAAGCACATATCCTCCAAAAACTGTCGGCTAAAAGCCATATCAAATAAACACAGTGTTTATTTACGTACTCTCATATATATATATGAATAAATAAAAGGTTTAGCTTTCGTCAGTCGTCAGGCAAATGAAATTGGTTTTGAAAATGATACAAATGATACAAAAGAAACCGAACGGTAGCAATAATTGTTCCAATGATAATAAAAAAAGCTAAACCTTTTATTTATTCATTCATTTATCTATTAACGCTCTATCACAGATATTGAGCACTTTCTAATAACACTGTACTTTGGATTACAACCGCTTTTACAAGTATAATATTGCACACACACACACACACACACACACACACACACACATATATATATATATATATATATATATATTATTTATATATGGGTAATTCCCATATCGATCTTGCTATGAAAAAATCAGAAATCATCAATAACTTAAAATTGGTTGACTTTTAGACTGTAGCATTTTTGGATTCCTCAGACAAAAATGCTCTTATAAACCAAATTTTAGAAGCACTAGAACTCATTTTACAGGCAAAAATGAATTACAAAAAGTCGCCATTTTTTCGTGAACCCCACCAAATTGTGAGAGCTAAAAATCAACATAACTCCGTCAATTTTTGGAATTGGAAATTTTGAGGAATAATACAACCTGTAAAAAATTCAGAAAAATTGAAGGGGGTTGGTGACATGGCCTGATCATTTGACATGTAATTACCCATATATATATATATATATATATATATATATATTGGTGAATGTATCAAGTATGTCCGTGATAGCAATACTGTATTCTTGTACAAATGATTGAAGTTTTAGCTTAATCTGTGTAACAAAAGTGATTTTGTATATTTGTAGCTCTATGAAACGCAACGTGTGCGTCATGGTATGATGACCCTGGGGCCAAGTGGGGCGGGCAAAACCTGCTGTATCCACACCCTGATGAAAGCCATGACAGATTGCGGAGAGGTACACAAAGAAATGCGAATGAACCCGAAAGCCATCACCTCGTCGCAGATGTTTGGTAAACTCGACGTGGCAACCAACGATTGGACAGACGGCATTTTCTCGACTCTCTGGAGACGAACACTCAGAGCTAAAAAAGGTAGAATTCTTCTTCATGTGAAGAGAGAGAGAGAGAGAGAGAGAGAGAGAGAGAGAGAGAGAGAGAGATTAAATGAAAACATACACAATTGCCTAAGCTCTATGCATAAAATAACCCTAAACAGGTTGATATGAATAGATCTATATATTAATAGTATTGTTCCTTAATCTTCCGACCGTTATCATCTTGCAACACCCTCTTGTTAAAATTGAGACCGTCCAAATCCTCCAAGATAAAATATAAATCCCGATTATCTGGTGTTGCTTAATCATCGAATTCTTATTTCTTATGTCCTCACCTCTGTTAGATAATGAACCATTCCATCTTTATTATAAGAAAGAAAGGAAAGAAAAGGGACATGCTACACAGAAAAATATGATAAAGAAAGAAAGAAAGAAAAAAGTATGGGAAAAGATAGAGAGATGAGATGAATGTGTGGAAGCAATAACCTGTTTTAATGGAAAATAATGAAAAGATGAAAAGAAGGAAAGAAGAGACTGAGAGAGAGAGAGAGCGAGAGAGAGAGAGAGAGAGAGAGAGAGAGAGCGAGAGAGAGAGAGAGAGAGAGAGAGAGAGAGAGAGAGAGATTATTTAAGAATTTAGATGAAAACTAGTTTAAAAGTAGATCAAAAGAGCGTATGAAGTTGGAGCGTATTAGTTGCAGCTAATTTGAAGGAAGAATTCAGTTTAAAAGCTGAAAACTTCGGGAGTGCGTTTCTGGAAGATAACTTAATAACCAAACAACTCAGACATACATGTGTGATATAATAAAAGAAAAGAAAAGTAGAGAGAGAGAGAGAGAGAGAGAGAGAGAGAGAGAGAGAGAGAGAGAGAGAGTATGGGAGATGATGATGAGGGTTCTTACAAGTTTTCTCTTTTATTTCATCGGACAGAGAGAGGGGGGGAGAAAAAAGAAGGCAGTAGGTAAAAAAGAAGGGAAAAGTGGTGGAAACCAAAGAAAGAATAAGAGAAGAATATGGGAAGGAAATAGATAACGAGGGTGAAAATGGATAAATTAGAGAGAGAGAGAGAGAGAGAGAGAGAGAGAGAGAGAGAGAGAGAGAGAGAGAGAGAGAGAGAGATGAATAGATCGATATATATATATATATATAGATATATATATATAAATATATAAATTAGATAGAGTTAGAGTTAGAGTGAGAGAGAGAGAGAGAGAGAGAGAGAGAGAGAGAGAGAGAGAGAGAGAGAGAGAGAGAGAGAGAGAATATTTGATCAGTTGAACGAAAGTTTCCTGTTTCAACCTTATTTTTTTTCAACCTATTGTTTTTCAGTTATCGTATTAGATAGATAGATAGATAGATAGATAGATAGATAGATAGAGAGAGAGAGAGAGAGAGAGAGAGAGGAGAGAGAGAGAGAGAGAGAGAGATATGAATAGATCGATATATATATATAAATTAGATAGATACATAGATATATATATAATATATATATATATATATATATATATAGAGAGAGAGAGAGAGAGAGAGAGAGAGATTAAATGAAAACATACACAATTGCCTAAGCTCTATGCATAAAATAACCCTAAACAGGTTGATATGAATAGATCTATATATTAATAGTATTGTTCCTTAATCTTCCGATCGTTATCATCTTGCAACACCCTCTTGTTAAAATTGAGACCGTCCAAATCGTCCAAGATGAAATATAAATCCCGATTATCTGGTGTTGCTTAATCATCGAATTCTTATTTCTTATGTCCTCACCTCTATTAGATCCATTCCGTCTTTATTATAAGAAAGAAAGGAATGAAAAGGAACATGCTACACAGAAAAATATAATAAAGAAAGAAAAAAGTATGGGAAAAGATAGAGAGATGAGATGAATGTGTGGAAGCAATAACCTGTTTCAATCGAAAATAATGAAAAGGTGAAAAGAAGGAAAGAAAAGAGAGAGAGAGAGAGAGAGAGAGAGAGAGAGAGAGAGAGAGAGAGAGAGAGAGAGAGAGAGAGAGAGAATATTTGATCAGTTGAACGAAAGTTTCCTGTTTCAACCTAATTTTTTTCAACCCATTGTTTTTCAGTTATCGTTGTTTTTAACACCGGAAACAAATTTCGCATTTCAAAACACTGAATTGTCTCCTCTAGTAAATAAGTCTTTTAACCTTGACTCATATTCTGGTCACAATTTTTCCTTATACAAATATATATATATATATATATATATATATATATATATATATATATATATATATATATATGATTAAACTTTTCTGGTCAATAACATGTAGGTTTTATTAAAAAAAACAAACAATTAAAATAGATAGTTCGCATTCACCTACTTTGGATCTGAAAATTCATGCATTAGTAATAAAACAAAAAATCGCACCCAAAAATGCAATATATTTCATTCAACCAATGCAAGGAATGTTGAGAGGTTCTCGGCATAACCATGTATTAATTGATTGATTTTAACGGCACGTAAAACATCTAGTGTTATGTTATGCCTAAAGGTTATAGAATCTCGCCCATTATACTTTTATATTTACATTGTTTGTGTTGTTATTTCTTAAGATTTTTTTCCTTTTTGGACACAGTTCAATAGAATACGAATGATATTTTAATCATATATTTGTCCTATACATGGGACCATAACAAGTACCACTACTCCGGGTCAGAGTTGACCTGGGAGTAATATCAGATTTGAAATCATGAGTCTTCACATACCTAGGTAGTAATATCTCATCCACAGAAATCGATGTTAATACACGTACAGGAAAGGCATGGTCGGCAACAAATTATTAGTCATGTAGAAATCCGATCTCACTGACAAGTTAAAGCGACAATTCTTACAGGCTGTGGTTATATCTGTACTGCTGTATGGCTGCACCACCTGGACCCTAACGAAGCGCCTTGAGAATAAGCTAGATGGGAGCTGCACAAGAATGATGCGTGCAGTTTTGAACAAGTCGTGGAAACAGCATCCCACAATGAAGCAACTATATGGCCACCTGCCTTCCATCTCACAAACCATCCGAGTGAGACGGACTAGGCATGCAGAACACTGCTGGAGAAGCGGGAACGAGCTTATAAGCGACGTTCTTTTGTGGAAGCCAACACATGGACATGCTAAGATAGGCCGCCCATTAAGGACCTACATTGACCAACTATACGAGGATGCTGGTTGCTGCACAGAAGACCTCCCAAGGGCAATGAATGATAGGGAAGGTTGGCGAGAGATTGTCATGGATATCCGTGCTACTTGCGGGACATGATGATGATGATGAGTGTACTGAACACTCCGACGAAAGCGACATAAGATCCTCTTTTTTTTAATTGATATTGATTTTATTTTTGAAAGGTTAGAAAACCCTCGCGAAACCACCTGTTGTATGATGGGATGTTATGTGAATTTTTTAACATTCTCTTTTTGGTGCATTTTTTTTTAGATGCATGGTGTAACGGATAGAATCATAGGAAATGGACTCGTCGACCCGAGTTCAAATCCTAGACCAATGGTTCTCAACCTTTTTTACCTATTGACCCCCTTTTAATCCTATTTTACTCGGGTGGACACCCCATAGCCATTCGTTGTTTAAAAATCCCATTGTATTTTTATAGTTAAATACACTTTACTTGCCTTGGTCCCCAAAAATGTTATATGGTCTCTGGGGGTCCATATGGACCCCGGTTGAGAACCACTGTCATAGACGAAGCTACAGTTCATATAATGCTAATAACCTTGGGAAGGGTATTAATCCAAATACCCTTACTCCAGCTATGGGTAAATAGTGGGGTAGATTGAGCTCTTTAACAACCAGTCTAGTAGAAGGAAAACTCTGAATTCAAACTTGTTAAACTCCGCTTGGGGTGGTCACTACTAGAACAGCTCAGTCCTAATTAGTGATCTATTTCACTATTTAAAAAAAAAATTCCAGCACAACCATTATGACAACTTTTTGAAAAATCTTACTTTGATATGTTTTTTTTACCTTTCGGTTGAAGAGTTCAGAAAAATACCAAACTGTACATTATATTTTTTCAAAATAATTTATATTTAAAGCTAATGAACTCACTAAAGAAAAGGAAAGATAGTTCAGTTTTTTTATGAAAAAAATCCTCTGAATGTCTTCTTTCATAATTCTTGATAAGTGGGAGGAAATTTTATATAAAGAAAGAAATTGATGATCAGAATATGAGGCAAGAAAAATAATTTAGCTCTCAGGTTTTACAAAAAAAAAGTGTCCAAATACTAAATCTTTGCGAAACAGGACTGTATGTGGATTACAATATATATATATATATATATATATATATATATATATATATATGACACCAAACTGCATCTTATGGTGAAGTTCCAATTCTGGATATGTGGAGAGTATGGAGTACCCCCTTTTTGGCATTACTACCAGGTCCTTACTTATTGGAGTGATAGTAATTTTTAGGGTCCCATCTATGGGTCAAATAAATATTTTAAAATTGATTGTACTTGATAGAACCTCGTGAAAAAGAGTTTTAATAAATAACTACACAAAAATGTAAATTTGAATGTCATTCCTTAACTTCTTAGGCATAAAATAACACTAAACAGTTTGACAAAGCATTAAAATGAATCAATCCATCACACAAACACAAGAACGCACACACACACACACACACACACACACACACACACACACACACATATATATATATATATATATATTATGCTCGTATATATGAATATGTGCACATATATTTATCAAGGGGCCGGGTTAGCTCAGTCGGTAGAGAGTTCGGCTAGAAACACCAAAATTCCTAGTTCGATACCGGTCCTCGCCAACTCAGCGTATGAGTAGCACAGGGATCTGTGCGGTAAAGTAAGGAGCTGATGGTAGGTGTGGCGCTCCACCTCAGATGCTAAAAAACAATCTCCTTGGTCTAGCGCTATTGAAAAGGGGATAGACTCCCTCGCTGACTGGCTGATACCGACTTTAGGCCGCCCCGTCGACTTATTTATAAGTATGTACGCAAAATCTTTTTATATGTACGTTTGTGTTCTCCACTTTGAGTGAATCCTATCACGGAAATACTTGATATCATTTGCTTATATATATATATATATATATATATATATATATATATATAAGAATTTCCCTTTTCCTTATTAGTATCATCAGACCACATTTTGAATTACAAACATTTATTTGTGTGATCCTGTAATGACCTACTAGGAAAACAAACTGAAAAAACCCACCAGGGTTCATCCCTGTCGACCTACAATGTAAAAACGATTAAAATGTCCTTTTAAGGGTTGTTTGAAAAGCATTTAGGAATTTACCGGACATTTCATCTATCTTGAACGGAAGTCATTATCACTTTGATCTAGTAGATTTTCGGGCACCAAAACCGGATTTACAATGTTAAGAACAATTTTGTATTTGTCCTATGGTCAGTAACATAACGATTAAAAAAGATTGTAGTGTATATATTTTTTTTAATTTTCTAACTGTTGTCCTCAACTTTTCTGTGGTATATAAAAACACAGCGTTTCGTCCACTGTATTATCCAGATTCCCTTAGGTAGTCCCTGTATATCCAAACATAACAAGGATCCAACTTGGGAAATCATTTTGAATAGTTTGACTGTTGATCAAACAAGGCTTCGAAGAATTTTTGAAAATCTCATTTAAATAAAGACATCATTGTTTGTACATGCCTATCATCCCGACGTGCGCCACGGAAAGCGTCACGATCATTTAAAAAGAAAAAAAAAAGTTTATTATTCCTGTACAACTCGAAGCGTAAAATCCAACGGCATCAGTTGTCTTTGATAATTTTATTTTTAAAGTAATTTACTTCAAAAAGATCTAGCCTTTGGCGTTTTCGATGATTGGTTCCCATAATGCGTTCATTTTTACATACCACAATAAAGATGAGGACAACAGTTCGAAAGATCAAAATTATACACATGAAACCACATCTCAAGAATTCAGTCAAATAGTAGTCTGTTACTTTTATCGGTAAAATAATGGGAGATTAATCTGTTGTATTGATCAGCTCTGTATGGATTCTAGTTGCTGAACAGAGGACCTCACGGGGGCGGTGACCAATAGGGACAGTTGGCGAGCGATTATCATGGATAACTGTGCAGCTAGCGTGACCTGATGATGATGAATCTATTATATGTATCTACCAACGCCTCCGCACGAGTAGGATGTAGCACAAGGCCAATTCCTTAAGTGAAGTTTAACCGGTTTGAATACAGTTTGCCTGATCCAAGACTGATTGCCATTGCGAGGTTAAAGTCTATTCTACTATTTAGCATAGCTGGAGGGAGAATAGTTGAATTAATACTTTTACCAAGGGTATTAGCTCTATGTGAAATGCAAATAACATCGGCCAGGTTTTGAACTCAGACCACCGTGACCATTTCATACAATGATAACCATTATACAACACGCCTCCAAATTAATCTGTTATACAAACCCAGTATATATATTGGAGGAAAAATATGGATGTAAATCCGTCGGTATGTAGAATATATATATATTTTTTTTTTGGAGGATATGTGCTTAATTGAAGTCATACCTAATTTTGAAAATTAATTAGTTAATAATTAATGAACTTAGGCAGGCATATATGTTCAAATGTAAGGCTAAACAAACCGAGAAAATGTCAATCCCTGAATTCATTAATTATTAACTAATTAATTTTCAAAATTAGGTATGACTTCAATTAAGCACATATCCTCCAAAAATTAATTTTCAAAATTAGGTATGACTTCAATTAAGCACATATCCTCCAAAAATTGTCGGCTAAAAGCCATATCAAATAAACGCATTTGTTTGTTTGTTTATTCACTCTCATATATATATATATATTTATTGTCAAAAGATATACATGGAACATGACCGACATATATATGGCGCGAAATGCCCACGTTGGTGAATATTGTAACGTCTTTCGTTTTTTGCAGTATTAAGGTTTTTGTTTTGTAAACTCATTTTAACTTTCCTCTCCGACCCAAACAACTACGGGAGTGAATGAGCTCTGATGATGATTTTTGTAAAATCGAAATATTGATCAATATCAGCTATGATTATATTATAAATTGTTTTCTTCTTTAACAGCATTGTGTGATGTTTTCATTCCACCTTTTCTTACTCATATATATATATATATATATATATATATATATGAGAGTGAGTAAACAAACAAATGTGTTTATTTGATATGGCTTTTAGCCGACAATTTTTATATATATATATAAAAGTCGACGGGGCGGCCTAAAGTCGGTATCAGCCTGTCAGCGAGGGAGTCTACCCCCTTTTCAATAGCGCTAGACCAAGGAGATTGTTTTAGCATCTGAGGTGGAGCGCCACACCTACCATCAGCTCCTTACTTTACCGCACAGATCCCTGTGCTACTCATACGCTGAGTTGGCGGGGACCGGAATCGAACTAGGAACCTTGTGGTTTCTAGCCGAACTCTCTACCGACTGAGCTAACTATGCCTAAATCTGGAACAAACACTTTTCTTTAATAGCTAAATTTCTAACTTCATGGAATATCCACGAAATGACTTTAAATAATGTATTCTAATGAATAATCCATAATAATCCATATTTTTTCTTCCAGTTTTAGCGTTTTCATAATTTGTTGTACTTTATGTTGAAAAAAAAGTTATTTAACATCTAACTAAAAATTTAAAATACCATGTAGCTGTTCAGAGCCAATCAACGAGCACTTATACATTTTTTACTTCTTAATTGGAGGTACGTGGTCTAATAGTTAGAGTCATAGGAAATGGACTCGTCGACCCGAGTTCAATTCCTGGACGAAGCTGTTTGAATTTCATATAGCGCTAATACCCTTGGGAAAGGTATGAATCCAATTCTCCCTCCAGCTATGGATAAATAGCAGGGCAGACTGGGCTCTTTAACCCTGGTTAGGCAACCGGTCTAGAAGAAGGAAAACTCTGAATTCAAACCTGTTAAAATCCGCTTAAGAAATTGACCTTGTGTCACATCCTGCTCGTTCGGAGGAGTTGGTAAATAGATATACAATTTTTACTTTTCCATAGTTGAACTATGACCTACTATCTGTCAATCACACCTCTGTATATCTGTTTGGTTGCTCTTCGGGTATTGTTGGGGGCCATTGCATAAAATTCTTATTAAATTAAGTGATTTTCCCCATTTTCTACCTTGTATCCCTTTATTTTGTGTATTTTTCTTCAAACAGGTGAACATATTTGGATAGTTTTGGATGGTCCCGTTGATGCAATTTGGATTGAAAACTTGAATTCTGTGCTGGATGATAACAAGACTCTGACGTTGGCCAATGGTGATAGAATCCCCATGGCCCCAAACACTAAAGTCATTTTTGAACCGCACAATATCGACAATGCTTCGCCAGCCACTGTATCCAGGAACGGTATGGTTTACATGAGCAGTACTGGGCTTGATTGGTCGCCTATACTCAGGGTAAGATGTCCACCCATCTATCTATATGTAAAAATATTAATTAAGTTTAGCTTAGTCTTGTACAAGGTGCCCAATAGTGTGACACCGAGAGACGATCGATTGACAGGGTCTACTACCTCTGGCAAAAATGATGGAATCAGTACACATGTTTACTTATGCCTTTTTTATTTAGCAGTAAATAAAACAATTGTTGATAGAACGCAAAACATTTTTTAAAATTTAATTGATAACAATTCTGGTTTCATAAAATATTTTGAAAAAATAACTAAGATGATTCCTGGAATTATGTACATACTTCTGTCTATGAAGATATGTCAATTTTATTCGCAATTCTCTCTTTTTCTCTCTCTATCTCACTATATATATATATATATATATATATATATATATATATATATATATATATATATAAACAAATTTTTTTGTGATGAAACAGAGAAAATACAGTGCTCAATCACAAATTGTGAGAGCTAATATTTATTTAATTTGTTGAGTTTAAAAAAAAAAAAAATCATTATTATAGACAGCTACCCAGGTTGTCTTGCTAAGTCGCAATCATCAGGCTGTCAAATTAGATCTTATGGTGTTTATTTGAAGATCTTTTCTTAATGTTATATTCTGGACCGCAAATAACGTCGGTTGCTTTTGTGGACGCTAATGCGCTTCGGATTTTTTAAAAGTTCAATTTTTTCAAAAATTGCATTTTTTTTATAAAAATGCTAACGAAGTTACCTCCCTTTATTCAATAAAAATAGAAGATTTTTCTTTCGAAAAATTAAAAAAAAAATAAATTCCGTATGTTAAAGGATGTATGTATTTTCAAAAAAACATTTTTATATATATGGTAGAGTCTTTTAAAATTTTTCAATATAATTTAAAGGTGGATGGTGGTGTTCATTTGTCGAAAATCCATTCTTTTATTGAAATTTATACGTCCAATATCATATTTGATAATGTCAATATGATTTTATATTTTATATATATATATATATATATATATATATATATATATATATATATACATTGTATGTGTATGTGTGTATATATTTATATATATTTATGTATATATATTTATGAATATATGTATATTTTAAAAAAATATTCCATAATTTCTTTTTAATTAAAATCATCTTTTAAAGTTTTTATGTTTGCCTCATATTTTGTACTTAAAAATGTGGTATTTTTAATTACCGGTCTCCGCTAGATCACTGAAGTTAAGCAGCCATGTGTCTGTTAAGTACTTAGTTGGGTGATTACTTAAGAAATATCAGGCACAGTAAGCAATATATTTCAGAACTATCTTTCGGCATTAAATGACTTGAAAATGGTCGGTATGCTGTAAAACAAAACAACGAAACGCGTATGCGAAATTTTCTATACATTTGTAGAAATGTTCATAGACAATGTGTGACATTAATACAGTTAACGTGCAAAAACGTAATGGACCTATGTAAATCAAAGAACTCATTGTTAATTAACTGCAGGTTTTGGTCAAAACTGTATAAACCGCAGGTAAACTCAACGCAGAAAATTTACTACATAAATTGCAATTTCTGTGTGTCTATGTATAACCAGTTGGCTAATTGTATTTCGATATCAATTAATAATGGAGATTCGCTTCTGGTTTTTGTCTGTAACAAAAACTACGTCACTGCTTACGTCACATTACACAAAATCGTCATAACATAGAATAAATACACTCAAAATTTGAACATGCTACATTAGACAGTCCTCATTGTTTTTTTAAAACAAGTTTTAATAAATACATGACTGGTATTATATATATCTATATATAGTTTGTTTTATTTTAATACATATTTAAAGTTTACATTTCAAATTGTTTTATTTTTTAATCCTTTAATGAATTTGATGATTTTACTTACTTAGATTACAAACTCGCTGACATTGAATTTTTAACTACCACCCCTCAGGCAATATGTTTCAAAAATCTATTTTTACATCGCCCGGAGGGTGTTTTTATTTTGCTAGTAAAAACAATAATAGAATCCCTTCGCGATACCTTTACACTGCATGAGGAAAGAATTAGAATTAGTGAAGCAGATCACTAATTAGGACTGAACCTATTCTACTAGTGACCACTTCTAGCGGGGTTTAGCAGGTTTTAATTCAGTTTTCCTTCTCCTAGACTAGTCGCCTAACCAAGGTTAAAAAGACCAATCTGTCTTACTATTTACCCATAGGTGGGGAAGAGTAGTTGGATTCATACTTAAATGTAATGTAAATAACTGAGGGAATTGTGACTTGGGTGCTGATATAGTTTCGGTTACAGACAGACAGACACAAACTCTCCATTATAATAAGATTATTATTATCATCAATAATAATAATAATAATAATAATAATAATAATAATAATAATAATAATAATAATCTCTATTAATAATGGAGATTGTCTGTATTTATGTCTGTAACAAAATCTACGTCATAGCTCTACGTCACAGCTTACGTCACAATATTCTCATGCTATATACACCCAAAATTTGAGTAAGCAATTTTAAAAGTTATTTTTTACTCTCGTTCTTTTTTCTTTCTTTATAGTAACAAGTAGTTAACTAAAAAGTTTACAAATAAATAAATACCTACGATTTTGTGTAAAATTGATGTGGAACATATTCAAAATAATTGTTTGATTATTACATGCATGCAACATTTTATTTGAGAGGGACGGGGCTCAGTTTTCATTTCAAATTGTTTTTTTTTTACTCCTTTAATAAATATGAGGATTTGTCTTACTTATGATACAAACCCTCTGACATTGAATTTTTAACTCCCACCCTCTCAGGCAATATCTTTCAAAAATTATTTTTTACGACGGCCGGTGTTTTCTGTTGCTAATAATAATAATAATAATAATAATAAATAATAATAATAATAATCTTCAAGTAAATCTATTTGACTCATAGATGGGACCCTAACAAGTACTACCACTCCAGATCAGAGTGAGTCTGGAGTAATGGCAATGAAAGGATTCTCCATAATGCCCAGGTCTTCTAAATCAGAGCCTCACCACCAGATGCAATTTAGTGTCAAAAAATTAATTTACTATTGTCACATGATACCTTTATTTCCCCTTTTACATAACAGACCGGCTTAATTCGGTTCGGTGTCCCCATTGGGGTGTGCCCCCTTGGGGAATTTTCGCGAGTGAGTTAACACATTTTGAAAGAAAAAAAGGTTTTCTGGATTTTTCTTGTCTGAATCATTCTGGAAGTAATAAAAAGACTAAGTTTTTGAAACGCATATGGCAAAGAGTTTAAAGCTCGTATCACATAAATAATGGCAACCAGACGTTTGAGATGTCCAGTGACAGACATTCAATCTAACTTTTGACTGGCTTGCCTACTCACTTTCGTTGTCTTTCTAGTACAGTGTCAAAAATTTAATTGAAATCTAAAAAAAAAAAAAAATAAAAACACAAGCAAAAAAGGTATAAAAATGATCTCATGTTTTATTTTTTTAAAGAATTTTTTTTTTACTTTTATAAGTGTAGAAAAGTAAAATAAAAAAAAGTTTAAACATTTAGAATTTCAACTCAAGTACTTACCCGATCCCAAGAGGTATGCTTAGCATAACAGGTTATCGTTGTTGCGTAATCCTTATTTTAGGAATAGAGTCGGCTATCCGAGTTC
>CM042147.1:110198187-110208187 GCA_023376005.1 Doryteuthis pealeii | reverse complement strand
AAGTTTCTCCCAGTTGTTCAATTATGCTTCTCAGAACCTCGTTTTCAAAATGGATATTCTCGAGGCCTTTGTCATATCCCAAGTAAGTAGACGACAATGCTTTTTTCGTTTGCCTATCTATCTATCTATCTATCTATCTATCTATCTATCTATCTATCTATCTCCCTCACCCCCTCTCTCTCTCACCCTATCTATCTATCTATTTCCAATTTCTCCAGTCCCTTGTATAAGTCCTCGGAGACTGTTCCAAGCGCACCAACTACAATGGTATCACCACACAGATGTTTATTCGTTTGATGTGATTACTGCATAAGAGCTTGGTTTCGAGAAGCCTATCTATCTATCTATCTATCTATCTATCTATCTATCTATCTATCTATCTATCTATCTATCTATCTCTATCTTCTCCATCTGTTTCTCTCCCTATCTATCTATCTATCTATCTATCTATTTCCAATTTCTCCAGTCCCTTTATAAGTCCTCGGAGACTGTTCCAAGCGCACCAACTACAATTGGTATCACCACACAGATGTTTATTCGTTTGATGTGATTACTGCATAAGAGCTTGGTTTCGAGAAGTTTTCTATCTATCTATCTATCTATCTATCTATCTATCTATCTTAATTTATTCAAATATCTGTTTGCCCGTCTGTTTCTCTCCCTATCTATCTATCTATCTATCTATCTATCTATCTATCTGCCTGTCTGTCTGTTTGTTTATCTATCTATCTATCTATCTATCTATCTATCTATCTATCTATTCACGTATCGGTTTCTCCATCTGTTTCTCTCCCTATCTATCTATCTATCTATCTATCTATTTCCAATTTCTCCAGTCCCCTTTATAAGTCCTCGGAGACTGTTCCAAGCGCACCAACTACAATTGGTATCACCACACAGATGTTTATTCGTTTGATGTGATTACTGCATAAGAGCTTGGTTTCGAGAAGTTTTCTATCTATCTATCTATCTATCTATCTATCTATCTTAATTTATTCAAATATCTGTTTGCCCGTCTGTTTCTCTCCCTATCTATCTATCTATCTATCTATCTATCTATCTATCTATCTGCCTGTCTGTCTGTTTGTTTATCTATCTATCTATCTATCTATCTATTCACGTATCGGTTTCTCCATCTGTTTCTCTCCCTATCTATCTATCTGTCTGTTTGTTTGTTTATCTATCTATCTATATATATCTATCTTAATCTATTCAAATATCTGTTTTTCCGTCCGTTTCTCTCCCTATCTATCTATCTATCTTTCTGTCTGTTTGTTTGTCTGTCTATCTATCTATCTTAATCTATTCACATATCTGTTTGTCCGTCTGTTTCTCTCTCCCTATCTATCTATCTATCTATCTATCTATCTATCTATCTTAACCTATTCTTCTACTATCTATCTATCTGTCTGTCTGTCTATCTGTATATCTGTATGTCTGTTTGTATGAATCCCTATATATATATATATCAATCTATTCTAGTGTATTCATCTTTTCATCTACCCTTCTCCGCCTCTCCCTATCTATATATGGATTCATGTCTCTGTCTCTGTCTGTCTGACTCTCTCTCTCTCTCTCTCTCTCTCTCTCTCTATATATATATATATATATATATATATATATGGTTTTTACTATTGTATTTTCTGTGGGAGTAAATTGGAGGCATTATTTTTGGAGTGTCCTCGTATAATAATTTTGTATTTTAAACATGTTTTTTCCAGGTTTTTAAAACTTTAAAAATTTATTTCTACACCCACAAAAAACACCATAATGTCTCCCTCCCCCCAAAAGCATACCTTTACCAAGGGCATGGGAAATGCAAACAGCTTCGTCCAAGAATTGAACTGGAGCCGACGAGTCCATTTTCTACGACTCTAACCATTAAACCACGCACTTGCATATTTGTGGAGTTAATAATGATTGATTTTTATGTTTTAGGCCACAAAACTCCTTTCTGGATTAATACCCGCAAAAGACGAAAAAGATTCTCAGGTGAAACCGGAACACTACGAACATTTATATATTTTTGCCCTAATGTGGAGTATTGGCGCCTTTCTTGAAGTGGACGATCGTATCAAGATGGAACAATGGCTCCGGACTTCGCCCGATATCAACCTTGACCTGCCTGACATCCCAGAAGATTCGGAAAACACCATGTTTGATTATCTCGTGGCTGCCGACGGTCAGTCAAACTATTTTCCCCCAATCAGCTACTAGTATTTTAATGGAGTCTGAGTGACAGAAAGTTTCCTTAGATCTCAACGACACTAGTTCTAGATTAGGTGATCCATTTGCATCTACACTTCATTCTGCGTATGACACAAAACTGTTTCAGTTCTGGAGATTTGGAGAGTGTGGAGTACCCCGTCATTGGAATTATTCCTAGGTCCACTCTGATTCGGAGTTGAAGTGTCTCTGATGATCCTATCTATGAGACAAATAGATTATTTGTATTCGATAAGACAGTGTGAAAATAAGATAAAACCATGTAAGAAATAACTACACCATAAATGTAAACACAAACGTTGAATGAACACGATTCGTTAATCTCTATGTATAGAATAACCCTAGGCAGGTTGACATGCCGTTAAAATCAATCAATTGAAACATCAAAAGTATTTCCACTTTGTGGATTGTTCATACCAAATCAGAAAGATTTAGAAGAAAATTAACTCTTTTTAAATAAAAAAATGACTATATAAAAATCTAATCTTTATTTTTTAAAAAAAAGATGGTTGCTGTGTATTTATTTATCTTAGTTTTTCCAATCTTAATTTTTCAGGATCCTGGGTCCATTGGGAAAGTCGCGTAGAACAATATTTCTACTCAACAGACACAACGCCGGAATATGCGTCCATATTGGTGCCAATGGTTGACAATGTGAGAACAAACTTTTTGATCGAGACCATTTCTAAACAGGAATTGGCTGTCCTCTTAATTGGTGAGCAAGGAACCGCAAAGACCGTCATGATAAACACCTACATGAACAAGTACAACCCTGAATCCCACATGTCAAAGGCATTGAACTTCTCTTCGGCAACTACACCAATGATGTTCCAGGTATAGACAATTGCTGTCTGGTCACTTTATCTCTTTAGTCAATTAAAAAAAGGAGTCATTGCTATTACTAATAGGTTCACTATGATCTGAAGTGGTAGTATTTGTTAAGGGTCCCACATATTTTTTTGATTTGGTTTGGTTTGTTTTGTTTTACGGCATATCAACCTCAGTGGATCATTTAATGCCGATAAAGTTTTGAAATAAATCAAATTCTAAGGATAATACAATTTTTTTATAAATACATTTTTTATTTAACCCATAGATGGGCCCTAACAGGTACTACCACTCCGGTCAGAGTGGACCAGGGAGCAATGGTGATGAAGGGGTGCTCCACATTCCCCAAACCTCCAAAACTGGAACCTCACCATCAGATAGAGTTTAACGTCATTCCAGGATATGTAGACCGAAGCCACCGCCTTCTAGCACCCATATGATAAAAAGGGGTTGGGGCTTGCCCTAATGGCAATAGGGTTGGGAAAATCATATACGTGCTAGGGCTTGACGTGACCTGCCGATTGATCGGAGGGGGCCTCACCGACCGCCCGTCTAGCCCAAGATAGGGCCAAAGTGGAGTATTGCATGTCATGAACTGCTCATCCACCTGGGCTCTATCCTTACGCATCACGGGTCACCACCCACGGCCAACAGGTGGCCCCATTGGGGGAGTATTACCCCTCTGCAGAGGTGCAGTCGGTGCATTCTAACACCCCAGCCGACAGTGCGGTATTTCTTTGAAGATTAGCTTTAAATGGGAATACTAGAAGACATATAACTGTGCAAGCAAATAATAACTTTTTCTCCTTGTGAGCATTTCTCACCAGTTTTAATTGGTCTTTCATTGGATTCTGAGTGATAGCAATTCTCCTCATTTCTCCAGAGCTCAGTCGGTAGAGCGTTCGGCTAGAAACCACAAGGTTCCTAGTTCGATACTGGCCCTCGCCAACTCAGCGAATGAGTAGCACAGGGATCTGTGCGGTAAAGTGAGGAGCTGATGGTAGGTGTGGCGCTCCACCTCAGATGCTAAAATAATCTCCTTGGTCTAGCGCTATTGAAAAGGGGATAGACTCCCTCGCTGTCTGGCTGATACCGACATTAGGCCACCCCGACGACTTTACTTTTATACTAGCTGATCTAAAAAAAAGCTGGGGCCCGGATGGTCTCGATTCTTCCTCTGATTTCCAATGGTGTGTGTGTGTGTGTGTGTGTATGTGTGTGTGTGTGTGTGTGTGTGTGTGTGAGTGTGAGTGAGAGAGAGAGAGAGAGAGAGAGAGAGAGAGAGAGAGAGAGAGAGAGAGAGAGAGAGAGAGAGTCATGGGTATTGTAAGCGTGACCTGAAAATGATGCTTCGAACTAACTAACGTGCAACAAACTTTTCTGTTTTATACGACAACTGGAATCCACGTTTATTTAATTTGTTTTTGTTTTCTCTATTGTGAACATATTTTCGCTAAAATTTAGTTGCGTTTCTGTATGTACATGATCTTACTTTTGCCCTAAATACTGTGTAAAATTTGTGTTTCGAAACATCAGATAAACTATATGAATTCTTATTTTTAATCGCTACAAACCACGTAAAATGTAACACAAATATTAAATTTAGTTTCAGTTTTGCTCCTACAAATCCCAAAAGAAATCACTGCGTATTATACACAACATATAATTTTTGCAGAATTTTGTAGCTGTGATGCGTATTATACACGAATACGTGTTATATATGACAAATTAAGGTACTTGCTTTATTGTTTTACTAATTAATTTTATTTTATTATCTTCATTTTGTTTTATGTTGAATTGAAAGCGCTCAGTAGAATCTTATGTGGACAAGAGAGTGGGCAACACTTTCGGGCCACCAACCGGCAAGAAGATGAGCGTTTTCATTGATGACATCAACATGCCAATCATCAACGAATGGGGTGACCAAGTAGCCAATGAAATTGTCCGACAGTTGATGGAAATGAAAGGCTTCTACAGTCTGGAGAAACCGGGAGACATAATCAACATTGTGGATATGCAGGTAAGAAAGAAGGCAATCAAAACATTAGCTACATAAATGAGAATAACTTCCCCTTGTTTGTTTCACTTTGGGGAAGCCGTTTGTTTCGGTCGACCATTTTCATTTCACCGTAAATCTACACTGAAAATACGAATTTGTTCGAATCAATAAACTGCATGTTTTAACACAAAAATATCATAGAATGTGTTCTTAATTGTGCTTGCGCATTATTTGAAATTAACTTAATTGTTATTAAGAATACATTTTATGATATTTTCGTGTTAAACCAGTTGTATTTATTCGAACAAATTCGTATTTTCAGTGTAGATTTACTGTGAAATGAAAATGGCCGACCGAAACAAACGACTTCCTCAAAGTGAAACAAACAAGAGGAAGTTACTCTCATTTATGTAGCTAATGTTCAGATTATCTGAAAGAAAACCTTTAGCAAATATAGATCGTATCCTCTACAGTCGACGGCACATTTAGCGCCCAAATGACGTTAAATAACGTTTTTACAACTTTCTTTGATTTTGGTTGGCTGGCTGGTTGGTTGGTTTGGATCTTGCATTTCAACCCTTTTGGGTTATTTTATACCGAAGACGTTTTTGTTTTATTGATTCTTGTTGGGTATTCAAATAAAAAAAAATTGAATACCATTTTTCGATCTATTTAACTTTTAGATGTGACACTAAAAGGCGCTACCACCGGGTCTCAGGGTGGATCTGGAAGTAATGGCAATGATGGAGTACTTCACATTTCCAATAGTTCCAGAACTGGAACCTCATCACTAGATGCAATTTAACGTCATACCAGAGACACTTTGATTTTGTTTAAAAACAACATTTCCGAGAATGCTGTTTTTTCTATTTTGTTGTTCTTTCACTTCCATCAATTTGGCCATTGCCCTGTTGGCGAGGCTTAGAATAAGCTGACTGTATGCCTTACAGAGGCTTAAGATCTCCAAAGAGATGTTCTGGTTATAACACTAAACTGCATTTAGTGTTGAGGCCCCGGTTCTGGAGCTCTAAGGGTAGAGTACCTCCTTAATTGCCAATATTCCCAGGTCCACTTTGCGGTAGTACCTGTTAGGGTCGCATCTGTGGGTTAAATAGATCTGTTTACTACCACTCCAGGTCAGAGTAAACCTGAGAATAATGGCAATACAGAGGTGGTGAGGCTATAGTTTTTGAGCTATAGTGAGTGTTGAGTATCCCTTCATTACCATTACTCGCATGTCCATCCATTCATTTTGGTATAAATGAGACCCTTCTCTTTCTTTATATAAAGGATATATCGGAAAAAGGCCGTAGAATGGATCGGGCTAAAAAGATATCTAAAAGAGAGTGCTCCTCTGATTAATCGGCTTGTCCTAGCACGTATGTGCAAGAAGGCAGTGGTCGAGTCTAAATGTCCTGGGTATGACGTTTTACAGTGCTGAAGTTCTAATTCTGGTTTTCTAAGGAATTCGGAGAACCCCTTCATCGCCATTACTCTCGGGTTCACTCTGACCGATAGAGCAGTACCTGTTAGGGTCCTATCGTTGGGTTTGTTGGGTTGTCTTCCCTTTGCCTGGACGAATTATCTTCCCTCTGGGTTCCCGTTTTTGACCACCAGAGGTTTTTTGGCATTTAAGCGCCTGTTTTGAACTCTCGATCTCTCTCTGTCTTCTACGGGACCTCACACACATGGGTTAGACATTTATGTCTACACCTTTCTCGTGTGAGGGCTTCTGCCCCCAACACAACGCTAGTAAGTTTACTTGAAATTATGGACTCTCCAGCCCTATCTCTATTTTGTATGTTTATTTAGTGAACTAATGTATACGTTTTTTTATTGTATATCATTCCTTTCCTTGTATGTGTATTTCATGTTGTAAATGTTACCTCAGGTGCTGTCCAATTTATTAAAGTCCATTAAGTTATGTTTAACACTCATGTCGGAAGTTGTTTTGTTCAACTTATTATAACTTTGAACCCATCAGGTTAAATAGAAAAATGAGTTTAGTATAAAACTGTGATTAAAAATTCAGTTAGAAAAAAAAGAAATTGTAATATCCATAAAGTATGAATAAAACAAAATGTCTTTGGCATAAAATTCTCCCCATTCCCCAGACTTTCAGAACTGGAATCTCACCATCAGATAGTTTAACGTCATACCCAGGACACACCAACCAAACCAACCAACCAAACTATTAAAGTTATAAACGATATCAGTTTTTTGTTAAAATTTACTGTGTCATTTTCTACGCTTTTCATTAGTCAACACACAAATAGGTTGAAATTTCTTATCTGTTTCTTTTTAGTCTTTTCTTACATTTTCGTTCATTTCTGCTTGATGGCGTCTGCTTCTAATTTTCCAAAGATCTTGTAATTCTATTTGTATCTGAGTGTTCTTCATTTCCTTGGTTTTGGTTGTCCAATTCTTTCCATTGTTTCTCTTTTCCCCTATTTCATCTTCTTTTTTTTTTTTTTCTTCACACTTTTTCTGGCTCTCATTCCCTCTTCTTCCTGTATGCTCCCACCACCATGATTTATTCCTTTCTTTCTCTTTCCCTTTTTATTCTCAACAAAATGGCATTACTTTTAACTCACCCTCGTACATTCAAATGTCTCACTTGTTTCCTTTCAGTTTTTGGCTGCAATGATTCACCCAGGTGGAGGCCGAAATGACATACCGCAGCGACTGAAGCGTCACTTCGCCATCTTTAATTGTACTCTACCTTCAAATTCTTCCATTGACAAAATTTTCTCCGTGATTGGACTCGGCCATTTCTGCAAACAAAGAAACTTCTCAGCAGAAACCATCGAACTCGTCGCAAAACTTGTTCCATTAACTCGAAGACTTTGGCAACTCACAAAGGTCAGTGGTTTTTAACATCGGCCATTATTTTTAATTGAACCTGCTAAACGTGGGAGTCTAGAATGGTTTGCTTTAGTTTAATGGCATACCAAATCTGTGGGTTATTTAATGCCAACTCTATAAAATTTATAAAATAAACATAATATAATATATATATAATATAACAATAATATAACTAGTAATATAGCAACCAATAATAAATAAATAATATCTAGCATAACACAATACACACACACACACACACACACACACACACACACACACACACAACACACACATATATATATATATATATATATATATATATATATTACTTCTAAATTCTACCGGTGTGGAAAAAAAACAAGATAATTCAGTTTTTTTAAATAAATATTTTTTTCCAAACTGACATCTGGGGAAAAAAAAAAAAGACCTGCACATCCGTACTTTCTGAAAATAATCATCAGTACCGTATGTAGTAGCAAAAAAAAACAAAAAGCAAAAAACAAAAAAACAAACAACAAAACAAAAAACACCGCTGGAATTCTCTAAGTTATGTATGTAAAAAGTGCTCAATACATTAAGTAAAGCATGATTATAAGGACCTACACGAGTCAGGCACTATCTACCTAGGTTTCACCCAAATGGCTCTTTAGGAAGGAACACAACGAATATCAAAGATAGGAAAAAGGTTTTCTAAGCAAACTAGGTGAACAGTAATTAGCTAGGTTGAATTAATAAGTCCCGTGAGATCTTGTTGTTTCTCTCTTCCGAGGTATCGCCAGACATAATGTCTGATGATCTATTAGAAAAACAGAGGATTCCACTCCCATTATTTATTCTTTTGAGGACCGCATGCGAATCTTTCTACTCCTTTCATACTCCTTTGACAAATTTACCTACAATCTCGAATACGTCTTCTGCTTCGGCTTCCGCAAGAACTAACGCGTCCACTGTTCTTTTGGGGCAAGTGTCAAATTAGCGAGATGGGATGTTCCGTCGCTGAGAATTTCATCCTTTCGCATGATGGAAGTGGTCGAACACTAAAGCTCAGTCAAGCAAGATATCGAATTGATCCTAGACCCGGGCCTTTATGGAGTTCGACAATTGAACCGGGAATGGCTGACACTGGTAACCTCAATTGCGTTGGATTGTCGCGCATGGTCTGCATTTATTTGGGATACGGTGAATTCGATGGGTGGAGCCGGCTCAACGTATAATGTTTCTATGTTATTATATTATATATATATATATATATATATATATATATATATATATATGTGTGTGGTTGTTTCATAACAGAATGATATTTTTGTTAACCGCCCAGGCTTACATATACCTATATATATATATATATATATATATATATATATATATATATATATATAGAAAGTTTTGTAAAAACGACAAGATGTTTAAAGTTTTTGACAGAAATCTGTTTTCGACCATATGAAGATGTCTTTATCAAAGCAACATTGTAAACAGAAAGACGAAATAATATATCATTAATCACGAGGCACAGAACGCTCTCGATCAGTACCGGAATTTTCAAATAATTTTATAAAATGCGTATTTTATGTTAAAGATAAAATAAATTTTATTTTTTAAAATTATAAGCATTTTTATCATAAAAAAGCTCAAAAGAGTTTGCAGTAAAAGTGTATATAAATATCAAAAAGTTCAGGAAAATGTTCCGGCTACAAAAGAAAGTTTAAAAATATATAATACGCCCAACAGTACAATAGATGAAGATGGAAAATTTCAGGAATCTGTAATGATGACAAATTCGTAGTGTCGGGATCCGTATTATATTCGAAATATAGGTTATATATATATATATATATATATGATTTTGATATTTTGCACTGTATACTCACACACACACACACACACACACGCGCGCACACACACATACACACACGCGCACATACATATATTACATTGATTTTTATGTATAAATGAATTTTTACTAATTGACTACTTATTTAGTTTTAATTCCTTTGTTTTTCTTGTAACTCTTTATCGAATTGTCCAATCAATAGGTAAAAATGCTACCCACTCCGGCTAAATTCCATTACGTATTCAATCTGCGGGACTTGTCTCGAA
>CM042147.1:110113187-110188187 GCA_023376005.1 Doryteuthis pealeii | reverse complement strand
GAATGATAAAAGCTTAGGCGTCTTGTTGAATACGATCAAAATTTCCCTTTTGTCTTTGTTTTTATCATTGCTTAAAAACGGAATAAAAGCAACGGTTTCTATTCGCAAATCAACATATTTTATGCAACCTTTATATAAATGTCATAGATTAGATACACCGAGCGAGGCGTGTGGTGCAATGGTTACCGTTGTATAAAATGGACACGGCGAGTTCAAATCCTGGACAAGACTGTTTGTATTTCAAATCGCGTTAATATCCTTGAGAAAGGTATGAATCCAAATACTCTGCCTCCAGCTATGGATCAATAGTAGGGCAGACTGGACTGCAGAATTCAGACCGGTTAAACTCCGCTTATAAAATTGACCTTTGTCACATCCTACTCATGCGGAGTGATCTAATTTAGTTTAAGGCATGGCTATTTATCATTGATTTTTATCACATAATTCCCACCAATAAATACATGCTCTAAATATATCTCAGTCTATTAACATCTATCTATCTATCTATCTATCTATCTATATATATATATATATATATATATATGTTTATCTATCTATCTATCTTAGTCTCTTCACATCTATCTATCTATCTATCTATCTATCTATCTTAGTTTCATCATATCTATCTATCTATCTATCTATCTCAGTCTCTTCATATCTGTCTATCAGTCTGTTCATCTCTCTCTCCTCTCTCTCTCTATCTATCTATCTATCTATCTATCTCAGTGTTCATATCTATCTATCTCTTTTCATATATATATATCTTAATCGACAGTCTACACATTTATATACTAATGCAATCTTCAGACTGTCTATACCTCTCCATTTCATCATAAGCTTTTTTGATAGGATATTTCGTTAAATGTGTACCGACTTCGCACACACACACACACACACACACACACACACACACACACACACAATATATATATATATATATATATATATATATATATACCAACTCCTTCGCACGAGAAGGGTGTGCCACAAGGTTCATTTCTTAAGCGGAGTTAAACAGGTTTGAATTCAGATTTTTTTTCTTCTCCTAGACGGATTACCCAATCAAAATTTAAGAGTCCAATCTGTCCTACTATTTACCCGTAACTGGAGGGAGAATACTTGGATTCATACCTTTTCAAAGGGTATTAACGCTATGTAAAATCGTCTGGGATTTAACTCGTCCCCTCGTGTCCATTTCCCTCGTCGATAACCATTATATCACACGTATTCTATTAAATATACGTATTTTATTACATGTACATCTTTTATTACATGCACATATTTCTTTTTAAAAATAGATGATAATTCTTACGGAAATTTACCTAAAGAATGAATGGTATGTTGGTTCTCGCTTGTAACTTTTGCTTTTGTTTAAATTGTATCCACTTGTGTTCCGCATTCAATTCTGACGTCACGTATCAATACTTGGGCGTTTGTGTTGTTACACTGTATTCTAAGAAAAACAAACAAACTGGAAAGTTTATTTTTATCATGTTACACTTATTTATAGCTTGGGGGAATTTTCTTTCTTTCTTCACTTATGATTGCAAAAACACAATAAACAATTTTTTTGGACATTTAAAAAAAAAAATCAATTAACACTTTGCCAACGAAACTTTCCCACGGCTGTACCACATTTTCTTGGCAATTTTTTACATCTACTAGCAAATATATGAACCCTCCGGGTGCAAGTATTTAAGTTTTAATGTAATAGAATATTACATTAAACTAGAAAGGCTAATGGAACTAAATAAGAAGGCAGATAAAAATATTTGAAACAGAAGGGATTTATAATCGAAAAATAGAACAACTGAAGCTTACTCTTCCATCACTCCTGTCTTTCATTGCTAAATTTTCCTAATTTAACTGTTTAGTTTAAATAGGAAGTAAAGAATAACATTACATTTATTTCTTCTTGATATTGGATTTCTTTTAAGGTTTATCCCCGAGATGTTTGCTCATATTCATTAAGATAAAACCAAACAATTAGAAACCAATAATACTAAGCACATATTTATTAAAATCATACTTTTAATATCAATATGCAAATTAACCTTTCCGTTCACACTGTAAACGCTTTTTATTGTATATATAAATACAATTGCATGTTGTTAGTGTGTCGATAAGGCCAATAGCATTAAGAATGTAAAACGATTTTATTGATAATTTAGGTTCAAAATAACAAAGGGAATTGTGACTTGAGCAGTGATGTAGTTTCAGTTACAGATAGACAAACACCCAATCTCCATTATAATGAGATCTTGGGATATTTAAAACTTCACTATCAATTCACCTCAGAACTCAATCTATTCAAGTAAAGTCCTATTATCATTGTAATCTGAGTCATTCTGCTCAATTATAATGAATATGTGAGAGTCACTACCAGCGGTTTACGGTAAGAACAAAGAGGTGGGAGAGCTGCTGTGAGCAGTTTAAAGTAGGCAAAGTGTTAATGATAGTATATCATTTAGTGTTTGGTGTGCAGTTTCTTTTTCTTTCAAAATTTGTATTAATAGGGTTATTCCGCCTTCTCACTTTTGCGAATGAATCGGGCAGTAGCTTAACCAAACGACGACGAAATACTATGATAAAAATGTAATGACATACACGTCCAAGTATTGATATATATATATATATATATATATATATATATATATATGTTTTTTTAATTCTTATCACTATTTTCCTGCATTAAACCCTTTGTTTGCCAGCACTTTGTGTTTATCGTTTCTCATAATAACCAATACAGATTTGTGGACTCTTCCGATATTGAGTGGTTTAATAAAACTATGCATCGTGTTGTCGGAGAAGAACTGGTCAACGTCAGCCTCCCATCACCAATTCCGGAGTTGTATTTTATGGACTTCCTCAGGTATCTGCAAATGAAACTGGTTTACACCAGAGAAGTTGAAGAGAGTGTTAAAAAGAAAAAAAAAAATTTTTTTTTTTTTTTTTTGTTATATGGTATTGATTTATTTTTCATGTCGGTAAGATTTTTCCAAAATGTTGATAAATTTAAGGTAAGTAGAAGATAAACATATAGTTGAATAGTTAAATGGATCCACTAAAAAGAAATAGTAATCGTTTTTATAAGAATAGAATGTGTAATTCTTGTAATACGTTAGAAGACTCAGTGTAGCCTTCCAACATAGGTGAATATATCCATGAATAAATCCGAACAAAGAAGTAAAACATAACAATACAGACTTTATTGTCTGAGCTCAAGAATAAGTGGCATACATAAAATACAATACAAGATACAAAACAGATAGGACGAAGGTTCTTAGAAGTTAGAAAGAGTTTATAAAGAATATGAGTCACTTTTTTTTCGGTTATATGGTATATCGGTGTAAAAATAATTGTTTGAAAGATGTTGTCTGAGACGAGTGGGAAAAATGAAATAAATAAAATAAACAAAAAAATAAATAAAATTTGTTTTCTTTTACAACAGTATGAACCTCCTAAACGTTTCTAAAAAATCTGAATTATTCAAACTCTTATCTTTATGGAAAAATTGTACGAGTAAAATGTATTTTTGGTTCGGACTTCATAAAATGAAATGGGGGGGTGGTAAAAACTATTTCGAGTCTCACCGGGTGCATCAAATTTCAGGCTTTGGTTTAAACTAAACTATACTTATTAAGAAGACTAAAAGGATTAAATAATGTGATTTAAAGATTAGCGAGTTATGCTATCTGTCCATTATTAGTGAGTTTGATTCTCACCGAGTGCACCAAATTTCAGGCTTTGGGTTAAACTAAACTATACTTATTAAGAATACTAAAAAGGTTAAATAATGTGATTTAAAGATTAGCGAGTTATGCTATCTGACTATTATTAGTGAGTTTGATTCTCACCGAGTGCACCAAATTTCAGGCTTTGGGTTAAACTAAACTATACTTATTAAGAAGACTAAAAAGATTGAATAATGTGATTTAAAGATTAGCGAGTTATGCTATCTGACTATTATTAGTGAGTTTGATTCTCACCGGGTGCACCAAATTTCAGGCTTTGGGTTAAACTAAACTATACTTATTAAGAATACTAAAAAGGTTAAATAATGAGATTTAAAGATTAGCGAGTTATGCTATCTGACTATTATTAGTGAGTTTGATTCTCACCGAGTGCACCAAATTTCAGGCTTTGGGTTAAACTAAACTATACTTATTAAGAAGACTAAAAAGATTAAATAATGTGATTTAAAGATTAGCGAGTTATGCTATCTGACTATTATTAGTGAGTTTGATTCTCACCGAGTGCATCAAATTTCAGGCTTTGGGTTAAACTAAACTATACTTATTAAGAAGACTAAAAAGATTAAATAATGTGATTTAAAGATTAGCGAGTTATGCTATCTGACTATTATTAGTGAGTTTGATTCTCACCGAGTGCATCAAATTTCAGGCTTTGGGTTAAACTAAACTATACTTATTAAGAAGACTAAAAAGGTTAAATAATGTGATTTAAAGATTAGCGAGTTATGCTATCTGACTATTATTAGTGAGTTTGATTCTCACCGAGTGCATCAAATTTCAGGCCACGTCAAACTTTTTTCATGTTGATAAATTGTCGTTACAATGTTGATAAATTTAAGTTAAGTAGAAAATACATAAATAATAATTGAATAGTGAAATTGATGCACTAAAAAGAAATATTAATCTTTTGCGCCCGAGTGGTCGGTATTTATGCCACTAACTAGAAGCCCATCCACCTGGGCTGCCGGAGTTTTGGTCAGGGATTATCCACTTCTACGTCACTATTGCGGACAATCCCGTCGTGGTGTAATGGCTAGCAAGCTAATCTCGTAGATCCATTATTACTGAATAGTGATTTTGATCTTCGCTGGATGTCCCATTGAAATATCTCCATGTAAACAAAGACCTTGTTTAACTGAGGTCATGAAAATAATTTTTTATCTACAGAATTTTGTAACCTATTATTAAATAGCGTGTTAAGAGGTTAAATAAAGATATTTTCAGTTATTTTTCAAGCCAGAAGGCCAGGATGAGAGGCCTACGGTCGTGGGAAACTCAGGGTTCTAAGGGTTAACAGTAAAGAAAAAAAAGAAAAAGAAAACAAAAAAAGAACAATATCGACTGAGAATGAAGGCAGGGGAAAACGATCTAGAAAAGGTTTACCTCATTTTCCGCGGGGAAAGGGGGCATTCATAATTATAGTTATTATTAGTAAGAAAACACCTTCCGGGCGGTGTAAAATTATTGTTTGAAAGATATTGTCTGAGACGGGTGGGAAAAATGAAATAAATAAAATAAACAAAAAATAAAATAGAGATATTTGTTTTCTTTCATAACAGTATGGACCTCCTAAACGTTTCTAAAAAATTCTGAATTATTCAAACTCTTATCTTTATGGAAAAATTGTACGAGTAAAATGTATTTTTGGTTCGGACTTCATAAAATGAAATACATAGTAAAAACTATTTCGAGTCTCACCGGGTGCACCAAATTTCAGGTTTTGGGTTAAACTAAACTATACTTATAAGAAGACTAAAAAGGTTAAATAATGTGATTTAAAGATTAGCGAGTTATGCTATTTGACTATTATTAGTGAGTTTGATTCTCACCGAGTGCATCAAATTTCAGGCCACGTCAAACTTTAATTAATGGACTTCTAGTATTCATTATATATATATATATATATATATATATATATATATATATATATATATATATATTGGTATATTTATAAATATGGAGTGCTCAGTATCGGTGATAGAGCATCTACAAGTTAGGATAGCAAAGACACAGAGTCAACAGAGGCTGGTGACTGTCAGTTTTTCGCTTGTGCGATAGTTGGAACAAGCGGTTCTTACGTGTTGGACATCATTTTATATACTTTTATATGCTTTTGTATGGAGCATGAACGGAATCTACTTTGTGAGGCATTCTGGGAAGGACGGTTTAGATTATACTGCGTGCTTTTTTGCGTGGATATATTGTATTATTTTTGCTATTTGTTGATTTATTTACTATATTATGTTTAATTTGTTATTTTTCAGTGTTTTTAAATTTATTTATGTAATAATAATAATAATAATAATAATAATAATAATAATAATAATAATACACAAACCGGTATCCGTTCAAGAGACTATGACGGATAAAATTCTTTGGGACTTGGAGATACAGACGGATCCCTTATTTCAGCCAGAAAACCACTCCTAGTATTGATTAACAAGATAAATATAACTAGAAATCTAGTTGATTTTGGTATCCCACTGGACCACTGTGAAAAAGGAATGAAAACGAAAAGAAAGACAAATACTTGTATCCTGTCAGAGAACTGCAAAAACAAACAAACAAAACAAAAAGCCCCTGGAACATGAGGGTAAAAGTGGTACCAATTGTATTTGGAACCCTTGGAACGGTCCCAAAGGGTTTGGAAAAGGAACTGGAGGAATTCCTCTTAGGTCTTTCAAATCTACCAATCCTCTATATCCTCCCCCCTCTCTCTCTCTCTCTCTCTCTCTCTCTCTCTCTCTCTCTCTCTTTCATTTAATCTTTCTCCACAAACCAGATTCTCTAGTAGGGAATGAGACTCATAATGTTCTCTGGGATTTTGTGATACAAACGGATCCCCTAATCCCGGAAAGAAGACCAGACCTAGTGTTAATTAACAAGAAGAATAAACAGAACTTATCAACTAGTGGATTTTCCGTTCCGGTGGATCACACAAGAAAACGAAAAGATAGACAATATTTGTTTAATACTTTAACTTTGCCAGAGAACTGAAAAAGCTGTGGTACATGAATGTGAAAGTGATATCATAGTTGATGCCCTTGAATCGGTCCTCAAGGGTTTTGGGAAAGATACTGGAAGAATTGGAAATCAGAGGAGGAATGTAGACCATCCTGATAGCATTATTGTTAAAATCGGCTAGAATACTGTGAAGAGCCCTGGAGACCTGATGAGACTTGCTGTCACTCAGATTCCAGTAAAAACCTCGCAAGGAGTGATATGATCATTATTATTATGAGGTTCTTTTTCGTTGGTCTTTCATTGGAGTCTAAGTGACAGCAAGTCTCAAGTTTGCAGGACTATATTATTATTATTATTATTATTATTATTATTATTATTATTTATTATTATTTATTTATTTATTTATTTATTTATTCATTATTCATTTTATTTCTTTCTTCATTTATTTAATTTATTTATTTAATTTATTTACTTAATGTATTTATCTATTCAAATTATATATAAATTTTATCTATTTTATTTGAATCATTTACGTATTTATTACTTGTCTTTGAATTCCGTGATTTTTAGATGGCTTAGTAGTTATGTTTTCATGCCTAGAGTAGTAGGTATTTGTTTTCATGCCTACAAATATACATTTATTTTTATACATTTATATATCTTTTATTTATATCATAAATCTACAAAGCCTAAATCTCACTATAGCCAAATGGAATACATCCCACTGAATAATTCTTCATCAAAGAAGATAGCTATAATCAAATATTTATTAGAAGATCATGTGTTTTGTGCATGTCTATTTCCCATAGAGATCCGCCTGAAGCCACGGGTGAAGAACCGGACGATGCCGACTTTGACACTCCTAAAATATACGAACCAGTAAGTAATTTTTTTTTTTTGGGTTACTAGCTACAAATCTTTTTTTTTCTTGTGAAGAATATTTCCTCACTCGGTGTCAGGTGCCTAGATAGAGTTATTGTCAGACGTTCTACTTAGATTAGTAGGTATTTGTTTTCATGCCTACAAATATACATTTATTTTTATACATTCATATATTTTTTATTTATATCTATTAAATTAATTTTTTATCTCTATTTTTATTTTATCTATTGATTATTATTTTATTTCATTTTTTATTTCTACTGTAGTATAAGAATACTAGCAATTGGTTTATTTTTTTTATAACTAACACTAGGCCCTTATAATGCATTAGAAGCGTCTACCCGGCATTGCCTGGGTGGTAGAGGGTAAAATTTGTAGTCTCATTATTGTTGAATCGTGAATTGAATCCTCAGAATACCCCATTAAAATCCCTATGTAAAAAAGACCTTGTGTTGGTTCAAACACTCTGAAAAGAGAAATTAATGTCTCCTACCTATCTAAAATACTAAATGCCAAAAAATTCCATGCTGTTATCATTTAAATTCTAATTTTTAAATTTTCTTCATGAATATAAATCAAATCTTTATTATTCTTGTTCAAAAAGCAAGATCTGGTGGTAGTGAATGTGTATAGATAATTACTTTGTCATTAATTGTTTTATTTTCAATACATACACAGAAACTTCCCGTTATATATGTATATATTATAGCATCCATGGATACACTAACACTAAACAATCGGTAAAGGAAGACAAATGACTTGCATGAAAAATACATATATGAATGTATAATAAATATAAGGCAAGTCAGGCTGAAAGCACCGGTTCCTGATAGATCACTGAAGTTAGGCAACGGTGAGCCTGTGTGGTACTTAATTGGGTGACCAATTAAGCAACAACATTTACAGTAAACAACCTGTTCAATGTTAGTGTATCCATGGATGCATTCATAAGGACCTACTGTTGGTTAGGACTGTAATCGTGGGGAGCGGGTTGGGGTAAATACCTAACCAGGATATGTTTAAGTTTTGATAATTTTTGACCACCCTTTGTATGTATTGATTTTATTTCATGTTCTGATTTCATAGAGAGCGTTTTTCAACAAGTTGCCGTAAAATAAAAGATGATTGATGAACTTAACCGTCAAAATATAGAAACACCTTTGATTATGCACCATTCGATTGGTGTTACATAATTCATAGGTAGCTTATGAATTATGTGCGTACTGTAGTTAGATATTTTTTAATCAGAGTTCGTTATATTCAAAATAACTGGGGTTGAATGGAAAATTACCTTAGTCGTTACAGTTAGCGTTATTGGTACGTAATAACCTTTCCTTAACCTATCTGGAAACGCGCCAGTAGAAGCGTGAGACATTAGTTTTAGTTTAGTTTAGTTGCGGCTAGAAATTCAGAGTGAGCGGACGCGAAAGTCTGTCTCATCGAGGTGTTGCTCCTCGCCGCGCGGTTGAATCCTTGGGCTGGTGTTGTTCAATAAATGCTAAAAGAAAAACAACAAAGTCTTGATAATTCATTAAAACAAAAGATGACCAACCCGAACAAAAAAGAAGAAAGCAACCCACAGGATCAGCCCTGAAAAGATGGCGACCAAGGAGCAACAAGCAAAAGAGTTAGCAAATAAGAACGCCTCTGTTGAGAAATTTTAGTATATATAAGGTGTGTGCCAGTTCCCCGTTTATACTTATAGACTGGCCAAGGTCACGTGATTTACTCTTCTAACCAATCACTGGCAGTACTAGTGGCCTGATAAGATAGTTAAACCCCTCATAATGGTCACACACCAAATACACTCTTTGACGATGGACGTACATAGGATTGCCGGGATCTTTACCAATACTCACGAAGGACTTATACGATTGCCAGTAACTGAGGACACTTTAGTAACCAAAGGATTCACATTGTGGACGGGCTCTTTATCAAGGATTCCACCCGATAAGCGCTTCTGCTATAAGGCCCCAGAATGTCCCTTAAAAATTTAACAGCCTCATCCCTTGCTCCTACTCTCCTTCTCTCTCTCTCTCTCTCTCTCTCTCTCTCTCTCTCTCTCTCTCTCAATGTTTATATAATCCATGTAACAGGTATACAACATTGGTGATATTCATTTTATTTTATTTTATTTAAAAAAAATTGCACCTCCTTTTTCATTCTGCAGATCGAAACCTTTGATCAGCTTCAAGAACGTCTGCTGTTCTATTTGCAACAATACAATGAAAGTATCCGTGGAGCCGGCATGGATTTAGTCTTCTTCCGGGACGCCATGATTCATCTAGTGAAAATTTCCCGTATCATCCGGACCCCCAGGGGCAACGCTCTTCTCGTCGGTGTGGGTGGATCTGGTAAACAGTCGCTCACCAGACTCGCGTCGTTCATCGCGGGTTATAAAACATTTCAGATAACATTGACCAGGTAATAGATTTTTTTTCAACATAATATCCTCCCTTGCACTTAATTGCAAAGAATTGATTTATAAGTTTATGGCCAAAGATACAAAGATATGAATTGCACTGTTTCTTTTTCAATTAAATTCACATACAACTTTCAAAATACACAATTGTCAAAAAAAAAAAAAAAAAAAATTGAGCTAGCATATATTATTATTATTATTATTATTATTATTATTATTATTATTATTATTATTCTGAGTGAATCAATGATTGTTCGCTAAAGCCTTTTTTCCTATTTAGTTTAACGACACAAAATACATCCCAAAATGTTCCTTAGTTTTGGGATTAAGTTATCTTTGAAAACGATTCTATTTTATTTGGTTTTAATTAGTCGTAATTTGCAATTAAGTCAAAAACTTACACGTCTCTTACTCACATTCTGCCTGTTATTTTCCTCCTCTCAATATATATCTTGTCTAACTACTTATTTATGTTAGTTTTCTCTGTGAGTGTAAAGAGATAGATTGGAGAGTGACCGGTAAATTTCAGTATTAGTATGCTAATTTTCAGCAGCTAACGGCTGGCTTGTATATAAGACGGGCCAGTTTTTGGCTTCATAGCAAATTTGAGCAAATGGTTTTGAAGTTTTTTTATTCTGCGGTCGTATATATGTTTTCTAATTCGTTTTGCCAACTATCTTTCAAGCTGGGTTACCCAACGGATCAATTAAAAGGCTTATCAAACATTTTACCCTGATGAAGACCGTTTTTCTTTGTATGCTTAAACATTTTCCTTAACATAATAATAAGTAGAAAACATGTGTACATGAACAAACTCCTGGCCGAACATATATATATATATATGTAAAAAAAAGTCGTCAGGGCGGCCTAATGTCGGTATCAGCCAACCAGCGAGGGAGTCTATCCCCTTTTCACTAGCGCTAGAGCAAGGAGATTGTTTCTGAGCGCCACACCTACCATCGGCTCCTTACTTTACCGCACAGATCCCTGTGCTACTCATAACGCTGAGTTGGCGTGGACCGAAACACGTGTTTGAAACTCAAATCAAATCAATTTTATCCATTCAACATTTTCTTTCCTTTAGTTATTTATCCTTTCAACATATCGTCGGATTCATTTCCATTTTTCACACACACACACACACACACACATATATATATATATGTGTGTAAAAAAAGTCGTCGGTATCAGCCAATCAGCGAGGGAGTCTATCCCCTTTTCACTAGGGCTATACCAAGGAGATTTTTTTTTGCATCTGAGGTGGAGCGCCACACCTACCATCATATATATATATATATATATATATATATATATATATATATAATATATATAAGGGTGTACCAAATGTCTTGTAACTACATCAATTTTGTAATGGAATTATTATTTTTTTGTTATTTCTATTTTAGATCTTACAACGTGACAAACCTTCTGGAGGATTTGAAATTTCTTTACAGAACTGCCGGAGTGCAAGGCAAGGGCGTTGCCTTTCTTTTCACGGACCAAGAAATCAAAGATGAAGGATTTCTTGAATATCTCAACAATGTCCTCTCATCAGGAGTTGTAAGTGTCATGGAAATATATCGTAATTGAAGATACAGAAGATTTGTTTAATGATTATTTTATGATTATATTAATAATATTATATAATAATGTTTATTTGTAAAAGTTAAAAATAAAAACATTCACAACCAGTCTCATTACTTAAGAGACTAACCATGTAAACTATGTTGTCATAGTTAATTACAGGAGTGGTATGGGGTTTTCCAACGGAATTATTTTGAAGGAAATAATCTCAATTCTGGGAGATTTCTTCCAGGAATGAAAAAGGAAATGCCTCGTATCCCGCCAATCAACGAGAAACTTTATGATTTCCACTGTACGCAGTGTCAGTTGAAAACTTACATTGCTGATTACAGGAGTGGTATGGGGTTTACCAATGGAATTATTTTGAAGAAAATAATGTTTATTAGTAAATAAGTTAAAAATAAAACCTCCACAACCAGTCTCATTACTTAATAGACCAACCTTGTAAACTATGACAACTGTAAGCAGTGTCAGTTGAAGACTTACATCGCTGATTAAAGGAGTGGTATGTGGTTTTTCCAACGGAATTATTTTGAAGGAAATAATGTCAATTCTGGGAGATCTCGTTCCAGTAATGAAAAAGGAAATGCCTCATATCCCGCCAATCAACGAGAACCTTTATGATTTCCACTATACGCAGTGTCAGTTGAAGACTTACATCGCTGATTACAGGAGTTGTATGTGGTTTTCCAATGGAATTATTTTGAAGAAAATAATGTTTATTAGTAAATAAGTTAAAAATAAAACCTCCACAACCAGTCTCATTACTTAATAGACCAACCTTGTAAACTATGACAACTGTAAGCAGTGTCAGTTGAAGACTTACATCGCTGATTACAAGAGTGGTATGGGGTTTTCCAATTGAATTATTTTGACGGAAATAATGTTTATTTGTAAATATGTTAAAAATAAAAAAAAACATACACAACCAATCTCATTACTTAATAGACCAACCTAGTAAACTATAATTAACTGTAAGCAGTGTCAGTTGACGACTTACATCGCTGATTACTGGAGTGGTATGTGGTTTTCCAATGGAATTATTTGACGGAAATAATGTTTATTTGTAAATATGTTAAAAAACAACAAAAAAACATACACAACCAATCTCATTACTTAATAGACCAACCTAGTAAACTATAATTAACTGTAAGCAGTGTCAGTTGACGACTTACATCGCTGATTACTGGAGTGGTATGTTTTCCAATGGAATTATTTTGAAGGAAATAATGTCAATTTTAAATACGTTAAAAAAAAAAAAAACATACACAACCAATCTCATTACTTAATAGACCAACCTACTAAACTAAAATTAACTGTAAGCAGTGTCAGTTGACGACTTACATCGCTGATTACAGGAGTTGTATCTGGTTTTCCAGCAGAACAAGGAAAACATGTTTATTAGTAAATAAGTTAAAAATAAAAATGTACGCACACAGTCTTATTACTCAATAGACAAAAATTGTGAAATATGTTTACATCTCTGTTTACAGGAATAGAGGTCGGTTTTCAAACTAAACTATTTTGAAGATTATGCGCTCTATCTCATTACTTGATAGACCAACCTTGTAAGTAGATGGGCGGTCGGAAAGGCCCCCCCGATCAATCGGCTGGTCACGTCAAGCCCTAGCACCTATATGATTTTCCCAACCCTATTTCCCTTATGGCAAGCCCCAATCCCTTTTTATCATATGGGTGCTAGAAAGCAGTGGCTGAGGGTTTACATGTCCTGGGAATGATGTTAAACTCTATCTGATGGTGAGGTTCCAGTTTTGGAGGTTTGGGGAATGTGGAGCACCCCTTCATCACCATTGCTCCCTGGTCCACTCTGGCCCGAAGTGACAGTACCTGTTAGGGTCCCATCTTTGGGTTGAATAGAAAAACACGAGTTTATAAACAAAATTGTATTATGCATTAAGAATGAATTTATTTCACAACTTTGTCGGCATTAAATGACCCACCGGGGTTGATATGCCGTAAAACCAAACCAAACCAAACCCAAACCAAACCAAACCAACCTTCCAGGAATGGAGTGGAGTTTTTCAACGGGAATATTTTGAAGGAAATAAAGTTGACTTGATCATAAAATAATTAAATTGATATACTTATTTTTGATAACGTCTCATTATTTAATAAAACTTTTCTCCTATGTTGCTCAAACATTTTTCCTTTTTTCTTTCGTACAAATGCAGGTAGCTAACCTCTTTGCTCGAGACGAGATGGACGAAATTCTGGGAGATCTCGTTCCAGTAATGAAAAAGGAAATGCCCCGTATCCCGCCAACCAACGAGAACCTTTATGATTTCTACCTATCGCGCGTCCGCAACAATCTCCATGTCGTACTGTGTTTCTCGCCAGTGAGTTTTTTGCCCTTGCTTGTCTTTTGAGCGTCCAGTAAAAATAGTACCATAATCATTCGTTTATAACTCGAAATTTTTAGACATTTTTAGCTCAAAAGTTAGGAATGCGAATTATGCACAAGAAGTAACCGCCCTGTCGGTTGAGGCGTTAGAATGCACCAACTGCACCTCTGTAGAGGGGTAAGACTCCCCCAATAGGGTCACCTGTTGGCCGTGGGTGGTGACCCATGATGCTTAAGGATAGAACCCAGGTGGATAAGCAGTTCAGGACTTGCAATTCTCCACTTTGGCCCTATCTTGGGCTAGACGGGCGGTCGGTTGGTCACGTCAAGTCCTAGCACCTATATGATTTTCCCTTTTTATCATATGGATGCTAGAAGGCGGTGACTGAAGGTGTACGTTCTGGGGATGACGTTAAACTCTATCTGATGGTGAGGTTCCAGTTTTGGAGGTTTGGGGGAATGTGGAGTACCTCTTCATCACCATTGCTCCCTGGTCCACTCTGACACGGAGTGGTAGTACCTGTTAGGGTCCCATCTATGGGTTAAATAGAAAAACGTGAGTTGATAAACAAAATTGTATTATGTATTAAGAATGAATTTATTTCACAACTTTGTCGGCATTAAATGCCCCACCGAGGTTAATATGCCGTAGAAAAAAACAAAAAACAACAAAAAACAAAAAAAAAAAAAAACAAGAAGTAAATATCAACTTTTTTATCCGCTATGCGCGTCGCCACATTCAGAATGGTATGACCGAATGTAAGGTAAATCTGTGATAAAAAAAACTAATGTGTAACAAACACTCCCAAAATGAAAAGGAAATAGCCACTGGAATGTGTGTTTGTTTATAAAATTGTTATGAGCTTATTTTGGCAGAATCTTACTTTTGTGGGAATATGTCCGTGTGTTTGTTCTAAATACTATAATGAAGTATAAAGTTTAGAAAAAAAAACAAAATGAAGTCAAAGATTGACTTTCAGATAGCCGACGCTAAAGCGTTTCGGTTTTAATAAAACCATCAACGGGCTTAACATAGTAATTATGAGTCTTACGAAAGGAATTGTTGTAAAACAAGCAAAAAGTTTATGATCCTTAATTTGCGATGTTATAAGGCTCAACTCTGCAACCAAAATGCAAGAAAATGAAAAAATGGAAAATCTCTAAATACTTTGTAAATCTGTCTGAACTTTTTTTAGACGAGGCTTGATGGTTTGTAGTATATGGATTTTTCGGACCGCTGTCATCATCTTTATTGTTGTAGGTGTTTCGTATCGAACCCGGACACCTTCTTGTAATCGGCAGCCTCCACAGAACTTCGAACTGAACCCTTTATTCAATCCACCGGGGTAGATTGTTTCCATACCACTAACCATGACAGGGTACAAGTGTTAAGCTATGTTAAGTATTCTATGCTATTATCGCCTATGGTCAAGATTGAACCAGCAACCTAGAGATGTATAACCTCAATTATTATCCGTTGATCCCTATGTCCAATTGAAAGGCTCCCGGTAATGATATGACGGCTACCGAGTTTGACAAAAGGTTCCCGTGTTCGACGGGAAGGTTTGCGAGTTCGACAAGAAACACCTGAAGAAGGTCGGAGGGCCCATCGGCTGAAACGATATGTATATCTTATTATAATGGAGATTGTGTGTTTTTCTGTCTGTAACCGAAACTATATTCCTACTCAAGTCACAATTCCCTTAGTTATTGACATCACATTCTCCATGATTTTATTTTTATCTAAACCTCAATTATTAATAAAATTATTTTACATTATTAATACTGTTAACCATGTCTACATAATGACAACATGCTATTATATTTATATATACAACAAAATAGTGGTTTACAGTGTGAACGGGAAGGCTAATTTGCATATTAATATTAAAAAATCGAATTTAATAAATATGTGCTTAGTATTATTGATTTCTTACTGTTTGGTTTTATTTTAATGAATATAAGCAAAAATCTCTTCAATGAATCTTAAATGAAATCCATTAACAAGATAAAATAACTGTCATTTTATTATTTACTTCCTCTTTTAACTAAATTCTTAAATTAGATAAAAATAACAATGAAAGGCGAGAGTGATGGAAGAGTAAGTTTCAGTTGTTCTATTTTTTATTATACTCCCTCTGTTTCAACTCTTCTTATCTGTATTCTTATTTAGTTTCAGTAGCCTTTCTGATTTAATACAGTATTTTATTACATTAAAACTTAAATACTTGCACCCGGAGGGTGCATATATTTGCTAGTAACAATAAAGATGGCGTAAATATTTTGATTCAAAACATGAGTAAACTGTATAGATTATTATTTTAGTCTTTATGAAGAAGATAAAAAATTAAACAAGTCAGCAGGATATTTTTTTCAGAATTTCGATGCCGGTTTAGCTCAGACGATAGAGCGTTCGGCTAGGAACCACAAGATTTCTGGTTCGATACCTTCCATCGCCAACTCAGCGTATGACTAGCACAGGGATCGGTACGCTAAAGTAAGGAGCTGATGGTAGGTGTGGCGCTCTACTTCAGACGCTAAAACAATCTCCTTTGTCTAGCTCTAGTGAAAAGGGGGATATAATCCCTCGCTGTTTGGCTAATACCTACTTTTGGTCACCCCGACGACTTATACACGAGTGCATGTTATACGCGAATAATAAGGAATAATACTTTTTATCGGCAATATTTGGCATAGAAACAATGTAAGTTTCGACGTTTAAGTAAATCCCAATTGAGTGAGTGAGAGAGAGAGAGAGAGAGAGAGAGAGAGAGAGAGAGAGAGAGAATATCCTATTTGGCCTTGGGAAGGAGATATAGTAAATATTTCCAGGGGTAGGGTGGAAGAGTAGTCCACTTGGTTGAATGAAAGGGATGTGATGTGAGTGAGCACAATGTGCAAACAAACGTACGGACAAGCAGAATTATAATATGGATTGATTCCAAACGATGGAAGAAATCTAGGTTATGGACTCATGTATATTAGAGAGAGAGAGAGTTAGTGATAATAATGGTTGTGTTATGTTTATTGGGTGATTTTGGTAACGTATTCCCCCCACCAGCAATATCACTTTATCTTTATCAACTCTAAAAATCTAGCTTAATGAATCGCGTATGTATAGTCAAAATCAATGCCTGCTAAAGTAGATTTTGTTGAACAAACCAGTTCAAATACATCGCTTTCGTATTGGATTAAGAATACTTTTTGTTGTATCGTCGAGGTGGAATGATACACATAAGAAATTGAGTGCTTAATATGTTTATTCAACACTAGTATCCGGTACTAACGGATACATACAAAAACGCAGAAAAATAAAGTACAAACAATTAACAAGACAAATCTTACAAAAAAAGAGGCTCAAATGCTGTATAGCCAAAAGCAGTAAGATCAATTCGAATATTATTCAGCTTCTATATCCACTTTAATTGTAGGCTATTTAAGGATATGAGCCAGTCCATCTGGTAGAGTACTGAAGGGGTGATAGCTACTCTACAACACATTTAAGATAAGAATTATTATTATCTATCTTTTTGAATGGGGATAATCTATAAGTTTAATATTTTTAGTATCTACCTATTTACTTATGTATAATTTTTTACCTAGACTCATATTGTTTTTTTTCCCTCAATTTGATATTTTTGTTGCGACGTATGCACTTTGCGGTTTCATTGTAGCTTAAAAATGTTAACTCTGTTCCAAACCATAATCCTGTCTAGGTTGGCGAAAAGTTCCGGGCACGTTCCCTAAAATTTTCTGGCCTGATCTCCGGATGCACAATGGACTGGTTCCAAAGATGGCCAAAAGACGCCCTCATCGCAGTAGCCAATCATTTCATCTCAAACTTCGACATTGTGTGCACAGACGAAGTGAAGAAGCAGGTTGTCAATGTAATGGGTGTCTTACAAGATGGTGTTGCAGAGAGCTGTGTGGAGTATTTTCACAGGTAAGTGAAAATAGATAAAAGGACAACTGCATATCTATCTATCTATCTATCTATCTATCTATCTCATTCAGTTCATATTTATCTATCTCATTCTCTTCATATCTATCTATCTATCTATCTATCAATCTATCTATCAGTCTGTTCATATCTATCTATCCATCTATCTATATATCTATTGTAGTCTTCTCGTATCTATCTATCTATCTATCTATCTATCTATCTCAGTCTGTTAATATCTATCAATCTATTAATCCCAATATGTTCATATTTATATATGTCTGTTTGTATCTATCTATCTCTGATGATTGATTAATTTTAACGACACGTCAGCCCAACGAGAGCTATTTCGTGCCTAATGGTTTGGGAATCGCGCCCATTGTACGTTCATATTTATTTTTTGTACACTTGTTTCTTAAGAGTTTTTTTTTTTTGCACACAGTCCTATCGAATAAAAAAGATTTGGCATTAAATATCTCGCAAGGGTTACAAAATAATCAACCATCTAAACTGTATATGATGGTAAAGCTTCAGTTCTGGAGATCTGGGTAGTGTGGAGTACCCCTTCACTGTAATTACTCCCAGGTTCACTTTAACTCGGAGTGGTAGTACCTATTAGAGTAATCTATGGTTATAGGTATATCTTTTAGAGTCTACTTGATATCCCCACACACCTCCATGAATGGAGGCGCGTGGCATAATGGTTAGAGTCATAGGAAGTGGACTCGTCGACCCGAGTTCAAATCATAGACAAGGATATTTGCATTTCACATAGCGCTAATACCCTTAGAAAAGGTATGAATCCATATATTATCCCTCCATCTATGGGTAAAATCGTAGGTCAGACTGGGCTCTTTAAAATTGGATAGATAACCAGTCTAAGAGAAGGAAAACTCTGAATCTGAAAATCCTGAGGTCAGTCGTTGATTAGGTTTGTGGCATTCCTTGTGCACCATTCTTTCCCGATCGACTGTGCCAAAAAGTGCGGATGGTCCAAAACAAGCCTTCACCACTATAAACAAAACATTGTGTAGGTTGTTCATTGGATGAACCCTCATGCGTTGAAATCGACTAGAGAGTCCATTATTTGATATCACAGAACCGTTAAAAGCTCTTAACAAACAACTGCACAAAAAAATAAATATGAAAGCGCAATGAACGTGGTTCCCTAACCTCTGGGCATGAAATAACTGTAGATGGGTTAACATGCTGTTAAAATCAATCAATCAATCAATCATATATTTTTTATTATTGAAATGATAATCTTCCTGTTTTTTTTGTTGTTTTTTATGTTAATCCACTTATCTTTTTAAAAACTTCAGATACCTAAGATCTGCTCACGTAAACTTTTTTGTCTTTCATCAACGCCTAACCCCAGGGCATGAAATAACCGTAGATGGGTTAACATGCTGTTAAAATCAATCAATCAATCAACCAATCATATATTTTCTTATTATTGAAAAGATACCCATTCTTGTTTGTTTTGTTAATACACTTCCCTTTTTTAAACTTCAGATATCGGAGATCTGCTCACGTGACCCCTAAATCTTATCTGTCTTTCATCAACGGCTACAAAACGGTCTATAGTGAAAAGAAAAACGAACTAGGAGAAATGGTTAATAGAATGAATTCCGGTAAGTTCATTTCTTTTGAGTCTAACTTATAATAACTAGCAAATATATGCACCCTTCGGGTGCAAGTATTTAAGTTTTAATATAATAAAATATTATATCAAATTAGAAAGGCTAATGAAACCGAATAAGAATGCAGATAAAAAGATTTGGAACAGAGGGGGTATGATTAAAAACTAGAAAAACTTTGAAACTAACTCTTCCATCATTTTCCGTTACTCCCGTCTTTCATTGGTAAATTCTCCTAATTTAACTATTTAGTTAAAATAGGAAGTAAAGAATAATATTACAGTTATTTCTTCTTGTTAATGGATTTCTTTTAAGATTTATCCCCGAGATTTTTGCTCATATTCAATAAGATAAAACCAAACAATAAGAAATCAATAATACTAAGCACATATTTATTAAAATCAGATTTTTAAGATCAATATGCAAATTAGCCTTCCCGTTCACACTGTAAACCGCTATTTTGTTGTGTATACAAATACAGTTGTATGTTCTTAGAATGTAGATATGGTCAGCAGTATTAATAATGTAAAACAATTTTATTAATAATTGAGGTTTAGATAAAAATAAAATCATGGAGAATGTAAGGGAATTGTGACTTGAGTAGTAATATAGTTTCGGTTACAGACAGACAAACCTACAATCTCCATTATAATAAGATATCATAAGAAGGCATTATAGAGGTTCATAAGGAAGTCTCACTCTTATAATAGGGGAATATATTTAAAGACTTCTAATAATAATAATATATTGCAAACCTTTTATAGTAACATATTTTTATAAGAAAATGTAATAGTTATTTACCTAACATCCCACCTATGCGGGTGTGACACAAGATCTTTTTAATGTGGAACAACCCACGAACCGAAGCTCATGCGATAGTAGGTGCAAAAAATGCGTAGATTCTGTCGGCATTCTCCCTCAAGGGGGCGCTTCAAGCACTGGGGAATAAACTCAGCCCCTTTAAATCAAGGGGGCAGGTATTGTCCCCACAGGCAATATAGCCCACTTGGATCAACCCCGTTAACATTACTTAACCGGTTCAGAGGCCGAAGTCACTGGACACAGGGTTCCGAAGAAACCAGGTAAGTATATAAGAAAGTGTTATAAAATGTCATAAGAAGGCTTCCCACTTATAATCGGGAAATCTATTAATAATGGAGATTCGCTTCCAGTTTTTGTCTGTAACAAAAACTACGTCACTGCTTACTTCACATTACTCAAAATTGCCATAACATAGAATAAATACACTGAAAATTTGAACATGCAACATTAGACAGTCCTCATTGTTTTTTAAAACAAGTTTTAATAAATACATGACTGGTATTATATATCTATATATAGTTTGTTTTATTTTAATACATATTTAAATTTTACATTTCAAATTGTTTTATTTTTTAATCCTTTAATGAATTTGATGATTTTACTTACTTGGGGTACAAATTCATTGACATTGAATTTTTTACTCCCACCCCTCAGGCAATATGTTTCAAAAATCTATTTTTACATCGCCCGGAGGGTGTTTTTTATTTTGCTAGTATATTCAATGAATTCTGATGACAATATACCTCATGATAACATGTTTTTATAAGAAGGCGTAATAAGAATGTAATAAGAATGCATTTCACTTATAATAGGGAAATATATTTAAACTTCTAATGACAATATACTGAAAACTTTGTAAAAAGAATGAGAATATAATACAATTTTATGAGGATGCATCACACAGGGAAATATATATAAAACCTTCTAATTCCCAAATACTGAAAACCTTACAATAACATTTTAAGATAAATAAAGATTTCTTTTAAACTGTAGCCATACCAGTGCTACTGTATGGCTGCACCATTTGAATCTTAATGAAACTCTTAGAGAAAAAAGCAAGGTGGGAAGTACACAAGGATACTGTCAATTAATTCATTATCTAAAGATCTTCTTCTTTTTTTAAAATAAGGTCTGAAAAAACTTACCGAAGCGTCGATGGCCGTGGTTGACTTGAACAAACAGTTAGTGGTGAAACAAAAAGAACTGTCCGTGGCCACCGAACGGGCCGAGGCTGTCCTAAAAGAGGTGACCGTAAAGGCCCAGGCCACGGAGAAGAGCAAGGATCAGGTACAGAAAGTGAAAGACCTTGCCCAGCAGATTGTCGACGGCATCGAGACCGACAAAAAGATAGCCATGGATAAGCTCGAAGCCGCCCGGCCCGCCCTTGAGGATGCTAAGGCCGCATTGAACACAATTCGTCCGACCGACATTGCAACGGTGCGAAAGCTCGGAAGGCCACCACATCTGATTATGCGAATCATGGATTCAGTTCTTCTGCTCTTTCAAAGGAGGCTGGATCCTATCCAGGCAGATCCAGAAAAACCCGGTGCTTTTAAACCGTCGTGGGGAGAATCTTTAAAAGTAAGTATCGAGTTGTCAAAATGTCCTTGTTTTTCTTGTGAAATTATTAAAAAAAAAAATTCTTGTTGCAGATCGTTATTAAAACATATAAACGCTGTAATTATGGAATCCTTTTGTAAGCGAATAAGTCCTATCCTGCGTATAAATCCTATCCTGTGTATTGTTAAAGGTCCAGTGATTTAATCCTATGTCCGTTGTCCACGTCAAGGTAGTTATGGCCAGTACTCTCGGTTTAAGTATTGTATCAGCAGCAGAGTACTGCCAGTGATTGGCCAAGAGAGATCACATGGTTTTTGCCGAGTCTATAATTAGGAGTGGGCGACTAGCACACACCTTATATAAACGCTGTAATGATGATTGTGTTTGTTCCCCAAAGTTTGGACAATACTTAGAATTTACTAAATCTTATTTAGTTTTATTTAGTTTATAACAGAGGTTCCAGATTGGACACATTACCTCCTCTCCCTAAATAGGCCAGAGAGGGCTTTCTAGCCTCGGTAAGACATCTGATTTTAAGAATTGTGGGTATTATTCTATAATAGTTAACTTGGAACCATGTATCCTTGAGGTGTAACACAGATTTTCAAAGATACGTGGTTCAAAATTAACTGACCTGAAAAAATGTAAAAGTTTTTATATGAAATAATTATTGCATTATATCTTTTATTCATTTATATATCAACGCTGAACATTTCATGAAATTCGGTTAATTCCCTGATTTTTGGTATTTTTTAAATTTTTTTCGGCAGGGTGACATACGATGGTGGAATTTAGGCCCGTTAAGTTCGATTTAACCCTTTTTTTAATTCTCTTTATTTTTTTAAAAAATTTCAGTTAATGAGTGGTGCTGGTTTTTTGCAAGCTCTCATGTCATTTCCGAAAGATTCCATCAATGATGAAACTGTAGAACTTCTTCAACCCTATCTTACAATGGAGGACTACAGCCTGGAAGTAGCCAAAAAAGTATGCGGCAACGTGGCGGGTCTTCTTTCCTGGACAAAAGCCATGGCCTACTTCTTTGAAATAAACAAAGAGGTGTTACCATTAAAGGTAGGAGGGAAAATCATTAAAAAAAAGAAAAAGAAAAAAAAAACTACTGTAAAGGTTCTTTTTTTCCGAATTACTTACATGCATTTCTCTTAATACAGTTAATACAATTCTTCTCATAAATATGTACACCAGCGATAGTTTAAAGATTAAACGGATATCATCAGGTATTATCCATTATAACATTCATCAGTACTGATATCCTGTTATCAAAGATAAATATGCAACATTACTATAACCAATCCTAAAACCATGCCCACACACAAATATATATATATATATATATATATATATATATATATATATATATATGAGGAAAAATGAGTAAAGAAAAGAAATGTAGATGGATAAAAATGAATTTAATCGATATCTCTTTAATCGATATCACTTACACATGTGTTTCGGTCAGTTTATCAAAATATATACGGATTACGCTATTATTATTATTAAAATAATCAGATGAAATTGAAATAATGATAATAATAATAATAGGAAAAATGTAAAAATTTAAAAAAAGAAAAAAATTCACTCTGATGAAGGTCGTAAAAAATCTCTCTGTGTACGGAATATTTTTACATTTTTTCAACGTCTTTATTTTCGTTACAAAACCAATAACCGCACGCTTGGAGCGGAAACTCTCTAGAGAGACGCCATTCGCGTCTGACCCCACCGATCAATTATTACACATTGGCTAACGAACCTAACTTATAATCATATCTGGGTAGTTACATGACTAAATCAACCAAGGAAAGAACTACTAATAGGTCAGCCAGGGTTCAGGTCAAATTCTACGCTTGATTCACAAAATGAATAGGCACCCTGTTCATTATATCATTCAACAGTACTTAAATCCTGTTATTAAAGATAGATATGCAACACTTCTATAACCAATCCTACCATAATTCTACTGTTTGTTCGTCTTTCAGGACAATCTTGCGATCCAAGAAGCAAAGTTGCAGGCAGCAAATGCAGACTTATTAAAAGCAGAAGAACAATTGGGAGCCAAAGAAGCCGAATTGAACAGCGTCAAAGCCGAATATGACAAAGCTATGACCGAAAAACAGGTAAATTCACTTGCACAGCCTCATCCATGTTCTAACTTTCCACGGTGTTACTTCCCCGCGTTACATAATTCATAAGCAGCTAATGATTCATGTACGAGCCTGTAGTAAGAATATTTGAATAAAGTTCGTTAGAGTCAGAAGAACGGGATTTCAGTGGAAAGTTACTTCCATGCGTTACATAATTCATAAGTAGCTTATGACTCATGTACGTACTTGTAGTAAGAATATTTGAATAAAGTTCGTTAGAGTCAGAAGAACGGGATTTCAGTGGAAAGTTATTGTGACCGATGAGTGACATCGGTGACATTCCGCATGACCTTTCGGTAGAGCCTGTCATTACAGACGCGTGGGAATTAGTTTCAGGTGCGATCCAGCACTCGATGAGAGAAGATGTCTCTCAGGGTTGGCAACTAACCGCGTGGTCGAATCATGGACTGGGTTGTTGTAATAAAGCTATATCTAGAAGAAAAAAATAGAGGGGAAAATAAATATTTAACTCAACAGGTCTTTGTTGAAAGGGGGGGGGGAAGAAACAAGTCCAACGCCTTCTCGCAGGCTAAAACACTGACTTCGTCGTCGTCACAATAATTAGCAGCTAATGTCGCAACACTCGTTCCTGCTGTCACCCCACTTCTGGGTGTTGCCTTCTACTTATACACGTTTCCCCCAATCATCCGGGCGTCTGTGCCCCACACACGGGACTGTAAACCCAATCCCAGTCGCCGGAATGCTCGCAGCTATCATCCGGTTACCTGGCGCTTACATACGGGACTGTGGCATGTCGACTCCGGTGTCCGCGCCAATATGTCGCCCTTTCGCATTCTGAAGGACGCGGGTTCGATTCTAAGTCAGTCCTACATGCCAGGCAAAGCCTAGCCCGCTTCTTTCGAGAATACAGCAAGCCTTCACGCCCGCCACTCACCTCATGTTCTCTGTCACACCGTGTTGCATGAGGTAGGTCTGTTCTCTCACTACAAAAGCTTTAGAAGAAAACAACAAGTCTTCTTTGTCGAGTTAATATTAAACAAGAAGTGAACAGCCCGAAGAAATAAAGAAGAATCAACCTTTAACAGAAAGCCCTAAAGAGAAAACAAACAGCCCAACAAGAGAACATGACGGCCGGTCGCGTTAGAAGAATTAGCAGCAGAAGCAATGCTAGCAAGTTAGACTCTCATCCCATCACATCTACTCTACTCTATCACTCTCTCTCCGATTATATAACCGAGAAATTGTGGGTATATAACATCCGTTGTCAACGCTCAGAAATTTATATTAAACTTATCCTAAAGCCTCAGATTAACAAAGTGTGCTTCCTTTAGGTGAAAAGCTGAAAAGTCTTTGGGATTATGATAATTGATATAACTATTAATCTATAGAAGGTATTTACCCAATTTTCAGGGCCGGTTTAGGTCAGTCGGTAGAGCATCCGGCTCGGAACCACAAGGTTCCTGGTTCGATACCGTCCCTCGCCAACTCAGCGTATGAGTAGCACAAGGATCTGTGCAGTAAAGTAAGGAGTTAATGGTAGGTGTGATGCTCCGTCTCAGACGCAAAAACAATCTACCTGGTCGAGCGCAGTGAAAAGGGGATAGACTCACTCGCTGTCTGGCTGATGTCGACAATAAGCCACTCCGATTTTACTTACTTTATTTATTAACTCAACCCGCACGCCACGTGTAGGATGTGAATGTCACAATAAATAAGATTCCAGGGCGCTGGAAATCTATGGCATTCTGTGACTGTGTTACAATTTTTGTGGTCATCCTTAGGCTTCAAGCAAGAGCACTGCCTAGCAGAGATCCCTTGTGTTAAGCAGAGCGCAATCCTTAGTGAAGAAGCCTTTGGTTGTTCCTTGGTGTCCCTTAATGTTGGGTATAATCCTTTGTTAAATTTTTAAATGCCATCCTTGGCCAGTTGAAAAGGGCTTAAAGTAAGTAAGTCCTAAGTTATGTAATCCTTTGGTGAGTGAATAAGTCCTATCCTGTGTATAAGTTCTGAGTTATGGAATCCTTTGGTAAGTGAATAAGTCCTATCCTGCGATGTGTTAAAGGTCCAGTGATTTAATCCTATGTCCGTCGTCCACGAAGGTTCAAAGTAATTATGGCCAGTATACTCAGTATGCTCAGTTTAAGTATTGTCTCAGCAGCAGAGTACTGCCAGTGGTTGGCCAAGAGAGATCACATGGTTATCGCCGAGTCTATAAATTGGGCTTTTAACACACGCCTTATATTACAAAAGAATCTCAACATCCTTTGATTGTAGGTCCGTTCGTCAATCTCGAATAACGAGCAAATGAACGGCATTCAATATCAGCGATTAAATAATTAACTAACCAGGTATTCGGGATGGGGTTTAAACTACGTGACCTCGCTTAATCTATAAGTTTAAGTGGTGGATTACAGCAAGCCTTATATACAAAAAACTGCAACAGACTGCGGTGCCGGTATTGAAAAATAGCCAAAGTCTGGCTACCCTAGCCCCACTGGGTAGGGCAAGTATGAAATGACTTTTGATAATCATTTGACATCATGTTTTATTTTGTGACAGGCTTTGGTGGATGGTTATGATACTTGTCTCCGGAAGATGACCGCTGCCTCAGAGTTAATATCAGGACTGGCAGATGAGAAAGAACGCTGGACAGAAGAGAGTAAAGAATTCGAAGCACAGATTGGAAGGTAAAGTAGCTTGGTTTCTTTTTCTTTACCCTTTTTCGCTAGTTTAATGATACGTTATTTACCTGCGATTAATCACTGATCAGTCGTTTTGCAATTTTTCCTTACAGACACAGAATCTCCATTATAATAAGATTACTATTTATTATTCAAGCTTCCATATATTTCCTTTGCATAATGAAGCCATTTGAATCTTTTATTCAAGAACATTATTCCTCTTAACAAAAACTATTCTAATGGTGAATAAATTTAGCCTTCTTTAATTTTTATTTTTTAGGCTTTCTATCACCCTGATAAGTTTTTAGTGTCCTGGGTATATATATATATATATATACCCAGGACAGTACATATATATATATATATATATATATATATATATATATATATATATATAATGAATAGAGAATGAAAAAATGAGAAAAGTATTGGCATGAAAAGGTGCTCAATGCTAATAAAGCAGTCCTGGTTTTTAAGATCTCAACCATTGAACTCATCTGGTGATTGCATTACCATGAAACTTCAAGTTATTAGTGTAAATCCATAATATTACCATTGATTATATATATATATATATATATATATATATATATATATATATATATATATATATATTGTATTAGAGGATAACAAAGTGCTGGATTACAGGCGTAAGAGCTATATTATTTGTTATGTTACACTATAAAATTAAAAGGTGTTTGTTACTATTGATTTTTTAGCCAATAATCCTCAAGACAAAGTGCTCCTATCTATCTATCTATCTATCTATCTATCTAATTATGTCCATAAGCTCAGTCGGTAGAGCATTCGGCTAGGAATCAGAATGTTCCTGGTTCGATACCGACCATGGTCAACTCAGCGTATGAGTAGCACAGGGATCTGTGCGGTAAAATGATGAGCTGATGGTAGGTGTAGTGCTCTACCTCAGACGCTAAAATAATCTCCTTAGTCTAGCGCTAGTGAAAAGGGTATAGACTCCCTCGCTGTCTGGTTGATACCGACATTAAGCCCCTCCGACGACTTTTTATATTCATATATATTGATCTATATTTGATTATGTCCATATCTATCTATCTCTCTATCTATCTGTCTATCTATCCAGTTATCTATGCTTTTCAATTAAAAGGGATTAAAAGAAAACATTAGAAAAGCCCAACCAGATTTCCTTCCTTAATATCCCATTTATTTTCTCTTTCTAGACTGGTTGGTGACGTCCTCATGTGCACAGCTTTCCTGTCCTATGCCGGCCCATTCAACCAAGATTTTCGGTTGAGCCTTTACAAGAAATGGGTGAAAGAACTGAAAACTCGAAAGATCCCCTTCACAGCCAATTTAAACATCACAGACATGCTCACCGATCCTGCCATGGTAAAGATCATTTCTATACACACCAGGTTTTAACTTTACGACCCTTAGAGCTAAATCCTACATTTGACCAATGGTAGAACTTAGGATTCGTCGGTTAGGATTAGGTCAGAAGCGTGAGATACGCAATGATAACGAAACTCAGAAGAGTAATGGCTCTTGAGAAGTGTTTGTTAGCCATATATATATATATATATATATATATATATATATATATATATATATATATATATATACCAAACTTGTTGGTAAATCCTCGCGGTAAGAAAAAACCCAGCAAATAGTTTGATTGTAAAAATATACTATCAAACATTATCCGGGGAGAAAAAAAATTTTGGAAAAAAGAAAAGACCAAGATAATCGTACCAACCAAAAATAATCTATTGGTACAATATTTGGCCAAAAGAAAAAACAATTTATATATATATATATATATATATATATATATATATATATATATATATATATATATATAAGATATATATATTCATACAAAACCACCAGGAAACTAAAGCTAATAAGTAAAAAGTGCTCAATACCTAAGTAGAGCAAATAATAAAGATAAATCTAATGAGAGACAAACCTACTAAAGGTTTCGCTTAATGCTCTTCAGGGCTAAAATCCGACTCATTAGATTTATCTTTATATATATATATATATATATATATATATATATAATTTATTTTTAGTAATTCCGGGCTATAACAGCGTCCGCGAAACTAACCGACGTTATTTACAATCCAAAATGTGACATTGAGTAAAGAACTCCAACAAACACCATAGGATCTTGCTCAACAGCCTGATGATTGCTATTTAGCATGAAACCTGGGTCGCTGTTAATAATGAACATTGATCTGTGAAAACATTGTAAAATAAATTAAATATTAGCTCTTACAATTTGTAATTGAGCACTGTATTTTCTTTGTTTCATCACAAAAAAATTTTGTTTTTACATATACCTATATATATATATATATATATATATATATATATATATATATATATATATATTACTAAAAGTTCCTTACGTTTAGGATTGAGTTATGTTTGAAAAATTCCATTTTAATTGGTTCTAATTAGTTGTAATTTGCAATTAAGTCAATAACTGACCCCTCCCTAACTTTACATACCTTCAAAAATAACAACTGAACTAAAAAAAAAAGAATGAATTCAAACAAAAAACGTCTTAAGCATAAAATAACCTAACAAGGGTCGACATGCCGTAAAATCCAACCAACCAACCAACCAACTAACCAACCAACCATTATGTCATGCAAGAGCTAAGTTGAGCAAAGTGTGGGTACAGCGTTGCAAATTTGATACACCTAGTGAGGATCACACTCACTCATTACAGTAGTAGTCACTCGTCGGAGTGTAATGGATAGCAAGCTAGTTTTGCATATCCATTACTATTGAATAACGAGTTCGATTCTCGCTAGATGTCCCATTTTTGTAACCTTGTGTCAAATCCTACCCGTGATGAATGGAGTGGGTAAATATTTTCACGTATCCTGTCGTGTTGTAATGGTTAGCAAGATAGTCTTGCACATCCGTTACTACTGAAAAGCGAGTTCAATCCTCGCTGGATATCCCGTACATATAACTTTGTGTCAAATCCTAGATGTAGGGCAAATAATTATTTTGTATCACGAAGATTTAAAAGATAGAGAAGTAATTAAATACCAACAAAAAAGAGACCCAGTCTCTACTGTATATTTAAAATTAATAACCTTTGTTTTTCTTTAAAGAATTTCTTATATCTGTTAAAATATTTTAAATATATTTAAACCTGAAAACCTATGAAATATCAAAGGTGGTCACTACTAGAATAGGCTCAGTCCTAATTAGTGATCATCCTCCACACATAATCATTTGTTGTGTTTTTGTAAAAAATGTGTGAAAATATACCTATTTCTTTCTTTCTTTCTTTCTTTCTTTCTTTTTTCTTTAAAATTAATAACCTTTGTTTTTCTTTAAAGAATTACTTATATCTGTTAAAATATTTTAAACCTATTTAAACCTGAAAACCTATGAAATAGCAAAGGTGATCACTACTAGAATAGGCTCAGTCCTAATTAGTGATCATCCTCCACACATTAATCATTTGTTGGGTTTTTATCAAAAAATGTGTGAAAATATACATATTTCTTCCTTTCTTTCTTTTACTCAAAGTGGATATCTATCTATCTATCTATCTTTTTATCTAACTATCTCTATTCTTTCTTTCTTTCTTTCTTTCTTTCTTTCAGAAGCATACCTAGCTATTTACTAATCTCCGTTTAGTTTGGGTACCCAATGAGGATTGAGCTTACTCCTGTATTAAGGATCAACAAGAATAGCTTATTAGCCATTGTTCTATTGTGAGACATTCAGTAATTCCTAACTAGGATGAATTCGTGTACTTTCACGAGGAAATATTTATTTTTTCAGATTGGAGAATGGAATCTACAGGGTCTCCCTAATGATGATCTATCCATACAGAATGGCATTATCGTAACGAAAGCAGTGAGGTACCCCTTGTTAATAGACCCCCAGGGACAAGGCAAAGACTGGATAAAAAATAGAGAAGTTAAAAACGAACTACAGGTATGGAGTTTTCGTTCCTGAAATTTAGTAAAATATACCGTGGTAGTAATATCTCATCCACTGAAAGCGATGTCCAAATCGGCTTATCATCGGATTCTGATAAAATGTTCAGTATTTAGATTAATAAAATTTTAGGTTTCTTTTAAAAGTTGGTGAATTCAATGTTTAAAAATGTATTATAAATTAATTACATTTACCTTTTTTTTTTGTTACTGATGTTCATTATGTTATTATTTTTCGATTAAAAATTAACCTTAAATAATCAATTTGATGAATCTTAATTCGTTTTTTGAGTGAAAAAGAGCGTATTTTGGTGGTCCCTTTTAAAAGACATTTTCCCTTAAAGTTCTGAAGACTTGTTTATATAATTGTTTTGTCGTCATGCGGCCCTCATATCTATTTGACTCATAGAATTTACGTATTACAATATTTGTTTTTTTGCATAAGGGGGAGGGCGTAAATTTAATATACTACTTTGAAAAATGTAACCATAACCTCGTGGTAGGTTTGAAATATGATTTTATTTTTTCTAACGGCTAGCTTACTTATGAAAAACTTTGAAGAATTGGTATTATTTCTATTATTCGGACTATTGTCCTCATCTTCATTGTTATCTGTACAACTTTTCAGCCGATGTACCCACCGGCCTTCTTCAGGTATTTCCTGTCGGACTCGGGAAGCTTCTTTTCGAACTCGGGAACCTTCTTGTCGTAATCGGAAGCCATCACGGAACTTTGAACTTAACCCTTTATTCAGTCCACGGGGGTATCCTGTTTTCATACTGTTAACCATAGCTGGGGTACAGGTGTTAAGCTGTGTTAATTATTATTCTATGTTACTGCTGCCCCTGACCAGGATTGAACATGCAGTCTAGAGATAATTGTCACTTAGAACTGTCTTAACCTAACTCCTTTATGTTCTTTTTTTGTTTAAATTTAAAATACTATTTAAAAAATGTAACCGTAACCTCGTGGTAGGTTTGAAATATGATTTTATTTTTTCTAAAGGCTAGCGTACTTATGAAGAATTTTGAAGAATTTCACAAATCGATTAATTTCTAATTATTAAATTGTATCATTTAATTAATAAAAATCAAAAAACAAATTTTGTTCTTTTCCTTATTCCATGCCTTTTAGAAGTCCGTCGCAGATGACAATGACGTCACTCCTTGCTGTTTAATAGTTATGGACCATCTCGTAGCTAGTTAGTCCAATTCTGGACTCGCAGATGCGGTCACACACATTGCGTGTCAAATCTCCATCTGCATTTGGTGGTTCATAACGATGAAGACTTCGCCGCTCTGCAGCCCCGTTAATTTCAATATTGAGCCTCTCAGCTCCTGTGTAGCGCCTGTCTCTTGGAGGTCAGATCTTCCAGACTTGAAGGTGTGATGGTGCATTTCTTCAGCGTCGTCTTTATATGGTGTTTTCCTTATTATAAACATATTAATGTGTATGCGCGATTTTAACTCTTAATGACGTCTCTTTTCTGTGTTCTAGCTCTTCACGTCTCTTTTCTGTGTTCTAAATCTTCACCAAAAGAGACACGTGCATATAAAAAAAGAAAATACGCGACTTCTTTCTTATTTATCATGAACTTTATGAATTTTTCAGGTCACTTCATTGAACCACAAATATTTCCGACAGCATCTTGAAGACAGCATGTCTCTGGGCCGACCCTTGCTCATAGAGGATGTTGCCGAAGAGCTGGACCCTGCCCTGGACAACGTTCTGGAGAAAAACTTCATTAAGGTCGGATCTACGTACAAAGTGAAAGTCGGAGACAAAGAGTGTGATGTTATGTCAGGTTTCAGCCTTTTTATCACAACGAAACTTCCGAATCCGGCCTACACCCCAGAGATATCTGCAAGGACGTCCATAATTGATTTCACGGTCACCATGAGGGGCCTTGAAGATCAACTACTCGGGAGGGTCATCTTGATGGAAAAAGCCGTACGTATTCATTTACAAATTGAGTAAAGTAGTCGCCTTATCCACGGTTTCAGTCATCCGCGGTCAAGCCCAGAAATGATTAGTTTGACTAACCAAGGCTAAAGAACCCACACTGCCATATTATTTTACCCATGAGCTTCTGAAATTTTTTCCAGGTGGGGACTATGTTAACGTTAGACACTCCCCAAAATTTGAGCTTCCAATTCCAAAAATTGGCGGAGTTATGTAGATTTTTAGCTCTCCAATTTTGAGGGGGGTCGCGAAAAATGGCAACTTTTTGTAATCTAATTTTGTCTGTAAAATGAGTTCTAGAGCTTCCCTACTCCTATAAATTGGTTTATAAAAGTCTTCTGGACCGGTAAGATAAACTCAATCGCACGATTCCAGGGAGGTGCCCCTCCCCAGGCAGCATCTACACTCTTATCTAAAAGGGGCAGGGTCGAGTTTATTGCCTGGTACTCGAGGCGCCCCAAAAGAGAAATGCCGAAGGTATCGCGTAGCTTTTGTACTGGTACTGCATGAGCTCCCCACATTAAAAAGTCCTTGTGTCAATCCGACGTGGGAAGTCAGAAAAATACTTACTATTTTACCCATTGCTGGAAGTATAACAGGTGGATTAATCCTTTTCCTAAGACACTTTAGCGCGAAGTGAAACACTAAGAGCATCGTTCAGGATTTGAACTCTACACTCTTGTGCAAATTAATTGAAACAAAACGAATAATTCCGTTATTATTTACTTATCCACGATCTCTCTGTCAGTGTGTTTCGTACGCCTCCGAGGCGTAACGTCCATTGCAGACAATTTCTGTAGGACAACTAATTGACAGTCGACACCATAGTGTCTGGACATAATTGAAGAATAATTAAAGTCCAATTACCGTCGAACTGGGAAGACAAGGCAGCAAACGGTTGTAACTCAATACAATCCCGAAAGCCACAAAGTCCACTGCAAAATGACAGAGTATATATAAGACTCCACAATGTCATTCAAATCAAGCAGTCAAGCAGCCAATCAGAACTCAAGGAATGGAATCACCCAAATCACCCAGATTCATGGATGGATCATTCTTGAGTCCTATTTATACCAGCTGTATTGGACACTGCTTGTGTGGTACTTAGCTGCTGTTATTCAAACCAACAGTAGGCTAACTGATTTCAATAATAATAAAATTATGATGCAACTACGGATGACGCAATATTTTCAAGGCCAAATAAATTTTATCATACACCTCGAAAATAGATGCATATTGCTGCAAACCACTGAAAATGATCTAATCTGACCCCCCCCCAAAAAAAACCAAAAAAAAAACCAACAGAAATCGATTACACCCTATCACTCCATAGGGTCTAAATCTGACCGTATAGTGAAAGAAAGGAAACTAAAGCAGTTGTTTCAATCAATTTGCACGAGGGTGTAGTCGACAAATCCATATCCTACAATGATAACCGTTACGATAAGCACGCCTCTTTTCTGGGCTATATGTACCTTTCGAATTAGATGAACGAAGTTTCTACCAGAGTGATGATTGTGCCAAGATATATGTGACAGGTCGTACAAGTTTTACTTAATGACAATCCGAAATCACAAGAATAAGGATACTGGCAATTCAGATATGCGAAAGAGGAGCTTTAAAGTGCTTCCTTCAAGTGAAAAGCATCCGTGTCGACGAGGCTTAGAATATGCTGACTCTACCCTCTGCAGAGGAGGTCATCCAAAACGAGGATGGTCTGGGTGTGACACTAAACGACATATGATGCTGACACTTCCGTTTGTAGAGCCAGATGATTGTACTATTTACGTTTTTCCTCCTCAGGTTAGCTCAGTCGGTAGAGTGTTCGGCTAGAAACCGCAAGGTTCTTAGTTCGATACCGGTCCCCGCCAACTCAGCGTATGTGTAGCACAGGGATCTGTGCGGTAAAGTAAGGAGCTGATGGTAGGTGTGGCGCTCCACCTCAGACGCAAAAACAATCTCCTTGGTCTAGCGCTAGTGAAAAGGGGATAGACTCCCTCGCTGATTGGCTGATACCGACATGAGGCCGCCCCGACGACTTTACTTTTTTCTTACATCCCCTGTAAAAGTTTCTAAAATAATAACAAATGACCACAAACACAAACGTTCTTTTCTCATTATGAATCTTCGTTTTTTGCAACTTCAGGAACTGGAGAGCGAGAGAGTAAAATTAATGGAAGACGTCACTGACAACAAGAAAAAGACAAAGGAATTAGAAGATAACTTATTATTCCGGCTCACTAGTACCCAGGTAAGATTATCTATCTATCTATCTATCTATCTATCTATCTATGCCGATACGTGCATATTGGAATGCTATATTAGTATTGATATAGATACAGACACATCAAAATGAATATAGACACAGATATATTAGAATGGATATCGATACGGACGAATTAGAATGCTATATTAATATTGACTAGCAAAAAAAAAAAAAATAAATAAATAAATAAAAAAACACTCTCCGGGCGGTGTAAAAAGTACTTTCTTTAAAGATATTGCCTGAGGTTAAAAATTCAATGTCAGAGGGTTTGTATCATAAGTATGAAAGGAGTAAAAAATAAATAAATAAATAAATAAATAAACAATTTGAAATGGAAACTTGGTTCTGTCCTTCTCAGATAAAATGTTGCGTGTATCTATTAATTATCAATTAAATAATCATTTTGGATATTTTACACATAAATTTCACACAAAAAAATCATAAGTATTTATTTATTTGTAAACTTTTTAGTAAACGTCTTGTTAGTAAAGACACAGCGAGAGAAGAAAAACAATTTTTAAGATTATTTACTCAAATTTGGAGTGTATATAACACATAATTATTTTTATTCTATGATTTAATGATTTTGACTATAAATTAAATAATTAATAATAGAATTACACAATCATTGAGAATATTGTGACGTAAGCTGTGACATAGTTTTGATTACAGACAGAAATACACCCAATCGCCATTATTAATTAGCAAGAATATGCACCCTCCGGGCGTAAGTATTTAAGTTTTAATGTAATGAAATATATTAAATTAGAAAGACTAACGAAATTAAAATAAGAATGCATATAAAAAGATTTCATTTATTTTAATTATATATTAATTGGTTTCTATATAAAATCATACATAGGGTTGATTTTAATTTGTTGTAGAATAAAACAATAATCGAGATCAATAACACTAAGTAATTATTTCTTAAACCCGGTTTTTATTAAAACCAGTATGCAAATTAGCCACACGATATATTATGTAAACCTTTATTTCTTAATAATATATAAGATACATTGCAGAATTTTAAACGCAGTAATAACATGGGCCTTTCGGGGCCTGTGTCTGTTAATGTAAATTAACAGCGTCGATCCCAGGGGCCTATCCCCCCAGACAACACCTGCCCCTTCGATTTAAAGGGGCAGGGCTAGGTTTATTGCCCAGCGCCTAAGCCCCCCCCCTTGAGAGGGAATGCCGACGCATTTTTGTGCCTACCACCCATGAGCTTCGGTTTGTGGGTGGGCCCACATAAAAATATCCTTGTGTCACGCCCTCATGAGTGGGATGAGAGGCAAATACCATAACATGGGCTGTTTTGAGGCAAATCTAATTCGGATTTTCATAGAGACATCGTTATTAAATAAGATTTTTTTCTATGTATCAGTTAACTTGACTATGATATGAATTAGATACTCATTGATAAACTTAGTCAATTCGTGAGAGTACTGTGACGTAAATAATGACGTAGTTTCACAGCGAATCTCCATTATAATACGATATAGATACGTGCATATCAAAATGGATATCAACATATGTATATACCGTTATATTAGAATGGTTATCGATGCGCCATATATATTCATAATATGCCTAGACTACGTACTCCGAACATCATTAGATACCATAAAAGAAAAAGGTTTCACACTAAAAAGGGCAAGAAGCAGGCGATATCCCGCACAAACAATCACAGATGCGGACTATGCTGATGACCTTACACTTCTTGCAGATACACCAGCACACGCTGAATCACTGCTACATAGCTTAGAGGAGGCAGCAAAGAATATAGGCCTCTATGTGAACTCCGATAAAACAGAGATCATAATTTTCAAAAATAAAGTAAACATCTCCACACTCAACGGCAAGCCTCTTAAGCCAGTAGAACAATTCATGTACCTGGGTGGTAATATCTTCTCCACAGAGAGCGATGTTAATACACGGATAGCAAAGGCATGGTCGGCCACAAATAGATTATCAGTCATATGGAGGTCCGATCTCCCTGACAAGCTAAAGCGACAGTTCTTCCAGTCTGTGGTTGTGTCGGTGCTGCTATATGGCTGCACCACCTGGACCCTAACAAAGCGTCTTGAGAATAAGATAGATGGGAGGTGCACAAGAATGCTGCGCGCAGTCTTGAACAAGACATGGAAGCAACACCCCACTAAGAAACAGCTGTACGGTCACCTGCCCCCATCTCACAAACTATCCGAGTGAGACGGACAATACATGCAGGACATTGCTGGAGAAACAAGGATGAACTCATAAGCGACATTCTCCTATGGAAGCCAACACATGGAAATGCAAGTGCGTGGCGCCCAGCAAGGATCTATATTGACCAGCTATGTGAGGATGCTGGTTACTCCACAGACGACCTCCCAGGTGCAATGAATGATAGGGAAAGTTGTCGAAAGATTGTCATGGATACCCGTGCTGTAGGCGCGACATGATGATGATGATGATGATGATGATGATATATCCCCCCAAAAAAGGGATGACCTCGCTATGACACCAAAATGCATCTGATGGTGAGGCTCCAGTTCTGAAGCTGGAGTGGCACTACGTTAGAATGATTAATAAATTATATAGAATAAAATAAAATAAAATACAATAAATGAAAAAAAATAAATAAATAAAATAAAAAAAGAAAAAGATAAAGGAAAATGAAATATAAAACTGAAAATATTTACCTGGGTGCTTATTCGTTATTTCTACTTTTCTTAAATGTGACAGAAAAGTTCAGATGCTCTGAGCAGATTATAAGTCAAGCTTCAAGTCAGTTTTTATGAATGATACAGCATAGATTTTTCGCTTCTTTTAAATACATACTCCCCCCCCCCACAGAATGATGATGATGATCGATGCGGTCATATAAGAATGCTATACGTTTCGCCATCCTAAGAACCTGTTGTGTTTGTTATATTGTAGGGCTCTTTGGTTGATGATGAAGATCTTATTAATGTACTACACACAACGAAAGAGACATCCCAAGAAGTGAGACAAAAACTCATCACTGCAGGCGAAACGGAACTTAAGATCAATGAAGCCAGGGAAGAGTTTCGTCCCGTCGCCACCAGGGGGAGTATCTTGTACTTCCTGATAACCGAAATGAACATGGTCAACTGCATGTATCAAACGTCTCTTAGCCAATTTTTACAACTGTTCGACATGTCAATGACAAGGTAGGTAACTCTTAGCATTATTCTATTTTGTTTATCTTAAGTTTTATTGTTGTGGTACAATTTCGGTCGATGCGCTCTGCGGCTTTCTTTGCGTTATCTGAAGTCTTGAAATAAAGGATCAGCACTTTTTCTTTATGGAAGCCAAATTTCGGCTGCATTGCCTGGAGCAAGCACTAAGATGCATTGGAATGTTTACCGCGTATCCGACATATACGGATCAGGCACAAGGCCCTATTAATGTGGGTGGTGGGTGCAAAAATACGTTGATCCTGACGGCATCCCCCCCAGGCACCGGCCAATAAAACCAGCCCTGTCCATTTAAATCGAGGGGGCAGGTGTTTCCTGAGGAGGATGCCCCCCCCTCCCCGGATCAACGCTGTTAATTACTTTATCGGTCCAGGGCCGAAGCCACCGGAGCAAGATGCATTGGTTTCTATGTAGACTCAGATAAAACAAACTTATTGTGTTTTTAATTAAGATGGTGCCATCTCCACATTAAATCCGAATACACCGACTGCACCCCTGCAGAGGGGTAAGAATCCCCCAATGGGACCACCTGTTGTCCGTGGATGGCAACCCGTGATGCTTAATGATAGAATCCAGGTAACTGCACAGTCCCTGACATAGGACCTTACTTAGGCTAGACGAGCGGTCGGAGAGGCCCCCTCCGATCAATCGTCTGGTCACGTCAAGCCTTAACACCTATATGATTGCTCCAACCCTATTGACCTTATGGCAACCCGCAACCCTTTTTATCATATGGGTACTAGAAGACGGTGACTGAGGTTCTTCCTGTCCTGGGAATGACGTTAAACTCTGTCTGATGGTGAAGTTCCAGTTCTGGAGATCTGGGGAATGTAGAGCGCCCCTTTATCACCATCTCCCAGGTCCATTCTAACCTGGAGTGGTAGTACCTGTTAGGGTCTCATCTCTGGGTTAAATAGAAAAATGTGTTTATAAAAAATTGAGTATCCATTAAGAATTAATTTATTTCAAAACTTTGTCAGCATTAAATGACCCACTGAGGTTGATATGCCATAAAACAAACCAAACCAAACCAAACCAAACCAAAACCTAACTCCACATTAAATGGTGAGCCGCTGAAACGTTACGATTTGTTTGGCTATTTTTAGGTGAGAGCAGTTTTACAGTGGAACTCCCTTGTGGCATTAAGTTTGATCCGTGTTAAAGAATCCTATAATGCTTTTCCGTTCATCCGTGTATCCAGAATCCTATAATCCTTGTGTTCGTCCGTGTTAAGCAGAATCCTTTTCCGTTGGTCCGTTCGTTCGTGCATTCCATGAACAACTGAGCGACATCCACCAACGTCTGTAAATAGTCCACCAACCCCAAATTCGAGCATTTTAATTGACCGATTCAGACCACGTCGTCTCGAAGAGTCTATAAATCTAAGTTGTGATCTTCAGCACACCTTGTATGTCAAAATAATCCAATAAAATAATTTGTCAAAATAATTTGTAGACCAGTTCATATACCCCAGTAGTAATATCTCATTTACTGAAAGCAATATCAATATACGCATACGTAAAGCATGTACTGCTATTAGCAGGTTATCGACCATATGGAAATCTGATCTTTGATAAAATAAAACAGGAATTATTCTAAACTGTAGCCATGTAGTACTATTGTATGGTTTCATCACCTGGAATCTAACGAAACACTCGGGGAAAAAGATAGTTGGGAACTACACAAGAACGCTTCGTAATCTTTTGAAGCAGCACCCTAAAAAGCATTAGTTATGCTGTCACTTACCTCCCATCTCATAAACCATCAAAGTAAGACGAGCAAGATATTCTGGACCCTGCTGGAGAAGTAAGGATGAACTCACAAACGCCGTTATTCATAGACACACTAATGATGACCCTCATCCCCGGTTTCGACCGGGGTGTCCGGCTGCTTCGGTCCTGGACCTTACAAGCTAATATCATTGATCCCAGGGGGCCACTCTCCAGGCAACACCTGCTCCATCGATTTAAAGAGACAGGGCTGGGTTTTTTGTCCAGTGCCTCAGGCGACCCCTTGAGGGGGAATGCCGACGGCATCAACGCATTTTTTGCACCCGCCTCCTATGAGCTTCGGTTCATGGGTGATCCCACATTAATAGGGCCTTGTGCCTAACGCGTACACGTGTTGTACGTGGTAAATATTCACTCATGATGACAGACCAGAAAACTTACATTCCTCAATTCTTAGCGAAAACTCGGTGTTGACTAGAGGACCGACCAGCTTAGCAACATATAACGCGAACTACAAGGATAACAATGTGTGGTATACTCTCTTTATTCTTCTTCTGTTCATCTTTTGTATCTTATGTTCTTCTAGCGTCTGGACTTCGTCTTGGGGATTTCATGTCTGGTCTCCTATTGAGGATTTCTCTTTATCAGAAGCCCCAGGTCATTGGTAGTTTTTGGATAAATAACCCAAGACTTCGATTTTCTTTAGATCATATTTTATTCCGAAATCCCCACCAGACTACTGCGCAGATTGAGTCGGCAGCGCGTTTACGGCGACTTACTACCTTCGCGGTTCGGCCGAACTAACTAACTCATTCTAATCTAAACCGGGAGAGGGCCTTCTCCACCGATTCTCACGGTATCCACCGGGAAAGGGATCAGGATGAGATCAAGACTTGTTACTCAATCCTTCAAGGCCGCCGGCTGTACTCATTCAGCAATTTTGGTTTCTACACTAACTCTACATAAGTGTTAGGGTACTAACAATTATGTAACAAATGGTTCAGTCCCAAACCACAAAAGGACTCAAAGGTGTTTCATATAACGCATGGATGGTAAGTAGATAAAGAGGGGAAAAGTAATTACTGGTATTCTTTTGTTCCAGGAGGTCTGGGAACTAAACGGACAAATATATGCTTAGTTGCTGATAGACGTCCGATTCGTTCCAAAATTTGCACTTAAGTTCACTAAAAACATATTCATTAAAAAAAAAATATTTTCAAACAAAAATATCCCCAGCCTTTTGGTACACATTTGACCTCACACATTTGACCCACTCTCTAAAATTCAAATTTCTCTTCAAAGTCAACTGACTGGCCTCATAAAAATGAAAGCAACATTTCCACACATACTAAGCCCCCTAATATTGATTGATTGAATTAATTGCATCATTTATATCTTCTTTTTTTTTAATTGTAAATCATTGAATGGAAATTTCTTACTGTATTGTTATATAGTTCCGTGGGGGTTTTTATGGGGCAATCAGCGAGGATCTCACTCGTGATGAGATATAATGGATTTGCGAGACTAACTTTTTAAAAATCCCCCTCTACCCAGGTGATGCCAGGTAGCCACTTCTAGTACTTAATAAAAATTTAATTAATCTATCGAAAAATGTAAGTTTAAAAATGCAGAATTCTGCGCAATATATTTTCCGATATTTTTATATATTTAAAAAAATTATTACTAATGATTGTATTTTCGTTTATGGATCACATAACATATTGATAAAGTTTTCTCCCTTTATGACTCGAACTAAAATACGCCGAATAATTTTACTGTATAGGCTACCATGTATTTTTACTTATTTACAGACAAAAATGTGCTACTTTTTATGTCACGTAAACGCATTTATCTCTCTTACACAGTAATATTGCCCATGGATATATATATATATATATATATATATATATTATATATATATATATATATATATATTAATAATGATTAGGCGGGAATACCTATTAAATGTATGGCTAAACAAATCGAGAAAAATCAATCTCTGTATGTACATTTCGGCCTATTAGGCCTCATCAGCAGAGCTATAGATAGGAAGGCCGCCCTGTGCGTGATTTGAAACCGGACTGCCAAGCTGACAGGCCGATATCACAACCTCTACACCAAACGCACTTCCTAGATTTTACGATTTGTTTAGAGTAGGTTAATATTCCTCTTCAGTGACTTTTATTACACGACGATATGATAAGTTGTAAACACGGTTTGTTTAGAATAGCTTTTTGCCGATAATTTTTGGGAGAATAAGTGCTTAATCGGAGTCGATTTGTTTAGCCATACATTTAATAGGTATTCCCGCCTAATTCATTATTAATTAATTAATCTTCAAAATTATACGACTCCAATTAAGCACTTATTCTCCCAAAAATTATCGGCAAAAAGCCATTCTAAACAAACCGTGTTTACATATATATATATATATATATATATATATATATATATATATATATATATTAATTTATTATAATGACTGATCCTATAAAAATGAATATACCATTCCACAAATACTAAGCTCTCCCGACTTTCTTCTCATTCCCCTAGACAACACACCAATAACCTCGTCCCCTTTTCTCTCCCTCCTCTACACATTTACTTTTCACTATAAAAGCAGAATGTACAAGCACTTAAATCAATAAATTCTGAGGAAGCGTCAACCAATAATAAGGTGAAATATCAATTGAATATAGTCGTTTGTGTTGTTATATCCGCATTTTCCTCTACTCTCAACCCCATTTTGTCGGATTTATTCAATCCTTCACTTCTCAAACATTAAACATTTTATTAAGCACATAATTCAATGCATTCTTTGTAATTATGTTTTATACAATACAGTACCATTGTTCTTATTAAAAAAAGTAACAAAACAGCTATGGTGGTTTTTTGGGTGTGCTGAACGGATTAATTACATTCTAATTCATTTCAATGGGGAAAATGAATTTGATATACGAGGAAACTGAGTTACGAACGGAACGAATAAAACTCGTAAGTCAAGGTACCGCTGTATTTCATCTAATTCTTATTCATTTGCTATTCATTGGTAAAGATTTGAAAACGTATATATTTGCCTTCGTTTCAGGTCGATGAAATCTCCAGTCACTCAGAAACGGATTCACAATATCATAGAATACATGACATATGAAATCTTTAAATATACAGTCCGGGCTCTTTATGAGAAGGACAAAATGACCTTCACCTTGCTACTGGCATTGAAAATCGACTTACAGGCCAAAAAGATTAAACAAGAAGAGTTTTTTACTCTCATCAAAGGTAACATTCTTTCTTCCATTACTTCTTTCTTTCCTTTTCTTTTCTTTCTTTTCTTTTCCTAATTCTCTTTATGTTTCTGTCTGTCCGAATCTATCTATCTATCTGGTCATATATATCTATTTATCTATCTGTCTGTCTGTCTCTGTCTCTGTCTGTGCCTCTCTCTCTCTCTCTCTCTCTCTCTATATATATATATATATATATATATATATATATATATATCTTATTATAATGGAGATTGTGTGTTTTTCTGTCTGTAACCGAAACTATATTCCTACTCAAGTCACAATTCCCTTAGTTATTGACATCACATTCCCAATGATTTTATTTTTATTTTAACCTCAATTATTGATAAAATTGTTTTACATTATTTATCCTGTTAACCATATCTACATGGTATTTACCGCGTACCCCACTTGTACGGGTCAGGCACAAAGTCCCTATTAACGTGGGACCACCCACAAACCGAAGCTCATGGAGTGGCAGGTGAAAAATTGCGTCGATCCCGTCGGCATTCCCCCTCAAGGGGGGCGCCTCAGGCACTGGGCAATAAACCCAGCCCTGCCCCTTTAAATCAAGGGGGCAGGTGTTGCCTGGGGGGATGGCCCCCTGGGATCGACGCCGTTAATTATATCAATGGTCCAGAGGCCGAAGCCACTGTAGACCATATCTACATACTAACATAATGCAATTGTATTTATATATACAACAAAATAGCGGTTTACAGTGTGAACGGGAAGGCTAATTTGCATATTGATATTAAAAATTTGATTTTAATAAATATGTGCTTAATATTATTAATTTCTAACTGTTTGGTTTTATTTTAATGAATATAAGCAAAAATCTCTTCAATGAATCTTAAATGAAATCCATTAACAAGAAAAGATAACTGTCATTTTATTCTTTACTTCCTCTTTTAACTAAATACTTAAATTAGAAAAATTACAATGAAAGACGAGAGTGATGGAAGAGTAAGTTTCAGTTGTTCTATTTTTCGTTTATACCCCCTTCTGTTTCAAATCTTTTTATCTGCATTCTTATTTAGTTTCATTAGCCTTTCTAATTTAATATAATATTCTATTACATTAAAACTTAAATACTTGCACCCGGAGGGTGCATATATTTGCTAGTATATATAAAAGAATGGATTATGTTTTTAAAAATATATTTTTTATTATTATTTTACATGTGTGTGTGTGTATAGATATATATATATGATCAGCATGTTTAAATCTATGTATATATCTTATTTTCATTATATCTATCTCAGTATGTCCATACCTATCTCAGTCTGTTCCTATCTATCTATCTATCTATCTATCAAGGTGTTTGTCTGTGAGAATATCAACTCTCTTTCTAAGCCAAAGAAAGCTGATTTGGATAAAAGCAGCAGATATGTTTATATAATAGATAGATAGATACTAACATATATATATATATATATATATATATATATATATATTATCAGCGAGGCTTCTTAACCCCTTGACCACCGTCATGTACACACTAGGAGGATTATTTTAATAAATGAATACACTCATTTATATATATATATATATATATATATATATATATATATATATATATATATATTCGCATCTGATGATTGGAAATACAAGACATTTGCTCTAGGCTTCCTGAAATAGGCTATAACGCTAAAAATCTAAATCTTCTGTTATATTTTTTACTTATATAGTTTTGCTCTGTGACTCTGACAATAAGAGCACACATTAAGCTCTGTAAACTACGACACTTAAAAAAAATTCTATGTCGTAAGGAAGATTTTCTTCGGATTTTTGGATCACACACACACACACACACACACACACACACACACACACACACACACACACACACACGCACGCACACCACACACACACACATATTAATATATATATATATATATATATATATATATATCAACAGTGATATATAGATAGGAACAGAATGAGATAAATAGATAGAAAGATAGATAGATATGAACAGACTAAGATAGATTGATAGATATGAACAGACTTAGATTATCAGAAAAACAGATTAAAAGACGATTACATACTTAAAAAGTGTTTTATTTCTTTGAAACCAGGTGGCGCTTCTCTTGACCTCAACACGGTTCAGGCGAAACCTCACAAATGGATTTCCGACTTAACGTGGTTGAATCTAGTTGAACTAAGCAACCTTCATCAATTCGCTGGCATCTTAGAGCAGGTAAGTTTTACAATCTAGATCCATTAACAAAAAACGAAAAACAAAACAGAAACAAACGTAGAGCAACTATTATTAATTCTAACGTGTTGCATAGGGGCAAAAGTCGAGTTGTAGTGGTAGTCGTTAGTAGTAGTAGCCGTCGTTAGTTCAGAAACAACATACGCAAGTCGTATAGTAAAAAAGGGTTTATTTCTTTCTAGGCTCGTGGGTTCTTTTTCAGAGACAATGAGAGAATGGGAGTAAGGTCAAACTATTCTATCGTAAATCACGTCCATGCGCGCTGTTCGTTGTTACACTAAAGATCTCACCAAGGTCCCACAATAAACATGTCCGACCCTCCTCGGGTCTGGCGAAAAAATTGAATTTTCTTTACTTCCGTTTGTGATCCCGAGGGTGGGGAAAATCATATCCACTTCCGCTCCTCCACAGAAACCAGGACTTTCGTTTTTATTTTTAATTCTAGTTCCGAGGTCATTGGTCGGTCAATGGTTGGCTCCCGTTGAGTGTTTACCGTTCCAAACTTTAACTTCTCTTTTTTCTTATTTCTTTTTCTTCTCTTTCTCCAGAAATCCGATTACTGTTTTCTTTTCAATCCCCTAATTCCCCATAGACCATAATAATTACGCTCTCAACTTTTAATTTTAAACGCGAAATTATGTTAAAGAGAACAGTAAATAGATCCATTGAGGCAGTTTTATGCGCAACGTTCTTCCTCTGGTCGGCTGGCCACGGTCTCGCTTTTCCCACGTTGTGACTGTTTGCAAAAGATCTAACGGCCACCGGATTTGGTCAAAACCGTATCTGTCATGAAAAGAATGTATGCTGAAACAAAATTAAATTAAGACATAGGAAAGTCTATGCAACTTGTAGTATAAAAACCCCAAAACAATGAAGTTTAGACATCTCGACAACAATAAGGTTGGTTGGTTGAATTTTACGGCATGTCAACCCTTGTTGAGTTATTTTATGCCGAAGACATTTTGTTTTATTCATTCTTGATGGGTATTGTTGTGGTGTAATTGTAGCAGGATAGTCATGCATATTCATTACTAGTGAATTGTGATTTCGATTCTTGTTGGATTACCCATACGCGTGACCTTGTGTCACATCCTACCGGTGGCAAACGGGTTGCGTAACAAGGACGTCCCATCGTGGAGTAATGGGTAGCAAGCTAGTCTCGTAGGTCCATTACTACAGAATAGCGAGATCGATCCTCGCTAGATGCTCAATACTTTCGACCTTCAGTCACATCCTAACCGTCTCGGACAGTTTTGGTTATAAGAGCGCCCCGCTGTGGTGTAATGGGTAGCAAGCTAGTCTCGCTGATCCATTACTACTGAATAGTGAAATCGATTCTCGCCCATACTAACGATCTTGTGGCACATCCTACACATGGCAAATGGGTTGGGTAAGAAGGGCGTCCCATCGTGAAGTAATGGGTAGCAAGCTAGTCTCGCTGATCCATTACTGCTGAATAGTGAATCGACCTAGCGACCTTGTGGCACACCCTACACATGGCAAATGGGTTGGGTAAGAAGGGCGTCCCATCGTGAAGTAATGGGTAGCAAGCTAGTCTCGCTGATCCATTACTGCTGAATAGTGAAATCGACCTAGCGACCTTGTGGCACACCCTACACATGGCAAATGGGTTGGGTAAGAAGGGCGTCCCATCGTGAAGTAATGGGTAGAAAGCTAATCTCGCGGATCCATTACTGCTGAATAGTGAAATCGACCTAGCGACCTTGTGGCACACCCTACACATGGCAAATGGGTTGGGTAAGAAGGGCGTCCCATCGTGAAGTAATGGGTAGCAAGCTAGTCTCGCTGATCCATTACTGCTGAATAGTGAAATCGACCTAGCGACCTTGTGGCACACCCTACACATGGCAAATGGGTTGGGTAAGAAGGGCGTCCCATCGTGAAGTAATGGGTAGCAAGCTAGTCTCGCTGATCCATTACTGCTGAATAGTGAAATCGACCTAGCGACCTTGTGGCACACCCTACACATGGCAAATGGGTTGGGTAAGAAGGGCGTCCCATCGTGAAGTAATGGGTAGCAAGCTAGTCTCGCTGATCCATTACTGCTGAATAGTGAAATCGACCTAGCGACCTTGTGGCACACCCTACACATGGCAAATGGGTTGGGTAAGAGGGCGTCACATCGTGAAGTAATGGGTAGCAAGCTAGTCTCGCTGATCCATTACTGCTGAATAGTGAAATCGACCTAGCGACCTTGTGGCACACCCTACACATGGCAAATGGGTTGGGTAAGAAGGGCGTCACATCGTGAAGTAATGGGTAGCAAGCTAGTCTCGCTGATCCATTACTGCTGAATAGTGAAATCGACCTAGCGACCTTGTGGCACACCCTACACATGGCAAATGGGTTGGGTAAGAAGGCGTCACATCGTGAAGTAATGGGTAGCAAGCTAGTCTCGCTGATCCATTACTGCTGAATAGTGAAATCGACCTAGCGACCTTGTGGCACACCCTACACATGGCAAATGGGTTGGGTAAGAAGGGCGTCACATCGTGAAGTAATGGGTAGCAAGCTAGTCTCGCTGAATTACTGCTGAATAGTGAAATCGCCTAGCGACCTTGTGGCACACCCTACACATGGCAAATGGGTTGGGTAAGAGGGCGTCACATCGTGAAGTAATGGGTAGCAAGCTAGTCTCGCAGAACAGAGAGATATATCCTCGCTAGATAACCTATACTTGCGATCTTGTATCACATTCTACCCGTGGGGAAGTACTTACCCGTGGGATAGTACTTACTGTCTTCTGGTTTTTATATATCACTTCCTTTGAATAATTGTTGAATATTCGGTTATATAATGATCCCAAAAACAAATACACCCTAGTGACTTAGTGACACATATCATAAGATCACTAGAAGAACTCAATAATGTAGTAATTCCAGAAACGAGTCACGTTTTTTTACTATGTGAAATGCAAACAGCCTTGTCTGGGATTTGAACTCGGGTCGACAAGTCCATTTCCCATGACTCTAACCATTATGCCACGCGCACACACACACATATATATATAATCATTATTTTCTTGCTCGATTAAGGGTGTAAAATCGCTAATGTAAATTTTTTAAAATTAATAAATTTTTATTGAAAGATGGTTTGCATGTTGCAAATTATTTAGAAAATTATTTACTAAAGAGAACTGCTGAGTGATTTGGTAATATTTTAAATAAAAAAATTGGGTAATTCTTAAATGGTTAAATCGAACTTAACGGACCTAAATTCCACCATTGTATGTCACCCCGCCAAAAGAAAAAATACCAAAAAATCAGGGAATATACCAAACTTAATGACTTTTTAAGTGTTGATATATCAATGAATAAAATATATAATGCACCAGTTATTTTATTTTAAAAGTTTTGCATTTTTTCAGGACAGTTAACTTTAAACAACGTATCTTTGAGAATTTGTGTCACGCCTCAAAGATACGTGGTTCAAAGTTAACTGACCTGAAAAAACGTAAAAGTCTTTAAATAAAATAGCAAGTGCATTATATCTTTTATTCATTAATATACAAACACTGAAAATTTCATTAAATTCGTTTATTTCCTTGATTTTTGATATTTCTTTTCTTTCGGCGGGGTGACATACGATGGTGGAATTTAGGTCCGTTAAGCTCGATTTAACCTCTTAAATTGGTTGGACCACCCAGTATTATACGCCGTATCTAATCAGGTATCGGATATTCGTTTAAGTCTCGTTCAGATGACCTTCTTAGTCTTAATTTACGAGATTTAAATTTGAATTTCGAACAAATCATTTTGTTATAAAAACAACCGAAAAGGGTCTATGGAAAAAAAGAGTGTAACGATTTACAAATATTAACTTAGTTGTAGAAAGGTATAGTAATATAAGGATCCTAGTGAGACTCAAATTCACTAACAATGGTTAACTGACCTAGTTAACAAACCATTATACCAACCGCTTATTTTAAAAATGTTCAGAATTTAACAGCCATAATGAAATTGTAATATTGTAAGGGAAATAACTTTGCTTACGTATACAAAGTTATCTCCCTTGAAAATGAATTACAAAATCACGGTTTTTGAAAAAATATTTTTAGAAAATATTTGAAACAATTATATTTCAAATAAATACTTTTATAGAAATACTGAATTCTGAAATATCCCCTTTCATGAAACATTTAAAAAAAAAAGAGATTATTCAACAATAAAACTAAAAATATAGATTAAAAAAAAGGAAGAAAAATAATGATAAAATAGAATTAAAATACTATGCCTGAAATTTTTATTTTCTTATCCATTACAACAGATTTTTAAGAAAATAGTAGTGAAATCCAATCATTATAAACGAAAGATACGGATTTCTTCAGTCAGGACATGATTTCTTGTTAAATATTTAATTTTAATATTATCCAAACTTGTTAAGTCAGTTGTTGAATTACCAGGTATTTGTTAGTGTGGGTGTTATGTGATTCAATATTCCATTTATAATAACTTTTCTGTATTTTGTCAGTCTATTCATATCTATCTATCAATCCATCTATGTATCTATCTATCTGTGGGGCTGGGATAAGCATAATTGAGAACTCCGAATAAATAGTTCAACAATATACAGCTTTCTTTACTTAGTGGTGGACAGAACCTCCTTCGGCTATAAATCTGGAATCGCTCATACTTTTTTGAATGTATTGGATAAAATTGGACGGACATAATTATTTTACCGCCACGTATGTAAAGGGAGGTAATTGCATTTTACTTAGTTGTATAAATTCTTTGAAGGGTTACTTCCCTTGCATCATGATACCTATTTTTTTAACTAAAAGAAGAAACCAATTGTTATTTTTAAAAAATGAACGAATAAATAAATAAATTAATTAATGAATAAGAAAATGAAAAGATAAAAAATTAAAAGAAGCGAAAAATTAAAAAAAAAGATGATGAAAGAAAAAGTTATTCAAAATAGGTAAACAGTAATCACTTAAAAAAGAATAAGGAAACAAGCTCTATCCGTCATTACTACTTCCAGCAATCCTCTGTTCCTATATGATTCTATCTTTTCGAATCTATCTATCTATCTATCTATCTCAGCTAGTTCAAATCTATCTATCCATCCATCTATCTATCTCAGCTAGTTCAAATCTATCTATCTATCTATCTATCTATCTATCTATCCATCCATCATCTATCTATCTATCTCAGCTAGTTCAATCTATCTATCTATCTATCTATCTATCTATCTATCTATCTATCTATCTCAGCTAGTTCTATCTATCTATCTATCTATCTATCTATCTATCTATCTATCTATCTATCTATCTCAGCTAGTATCTATCTATCTATCTATCTATCTATCTATCTCAGCTAGTCTAATCTATCTATCTATCTATCTATCTATCTATCTATCTATCTCAGCTAGTTCAAATCTATCTATCTATCTATCTATCTATCTATCTATCTATCTCTATCTATCTAATCTATCTATCTATCTATCTATCTATCTATCTCAGCTAGTATCTATCTATCTAATCTATCTATCTATCTATCTATCTATCTATCTCAGCTAGTCTCTAGCTATCTATCTATCTATCTATCTATCTATCTATCTATCTATCTATCTATCTATCTATCTATCTATCTCAGCTAGCTAATCTATCTATCTATCTATCTATCTATCTATCTATCTATCTATCTATCTATCTATCTATCTCAGCTAGTTCAATCTATCTATCTATCTATCTATCTATCTATCTATCTATCTCAGCTAGTATCAAATCTATCTATCTATCTATCTATCTATCTATCTATCTATCTATCTATCTATCTATCTATCTCATCTATCTCAGCTAGTCATCTATCTATCTATCTCTCTATCTATCTATCTATCTATCTATCTATCTATCTATCTCAGCTAGTTCAAATCTATCTATCTATCTATCTATCTATCTATCTCAGCTAGTTCAAATCTATCTATCTATCTCTATCAAATCTATCTATCTATCTCAGCTAGTTATCTATCTATCTATCTATCTATCTATCTATCTATCTATCTATCTATCTCAGCTAGTTCAATCTATCTATCTATCTATCTATCTATCTATCTATCTATCTATCTATCATCTAATCTATCTATCTATCTATCTATCTATCTATCTATCTCAACTAGTTCAAATCTATCTATCTATCTATCTATATCTATCTATCTATCTATCTATCTCAGCGAGTTCAAATCTATCTATCTATCTATCTCAGCTAGTTCAAATCTATCTATCTATCTATCTATCTATCTATCTATCTCACCTAGTTCAAATCTATCTATCTATCTATCTATCTATCTATCTATTTGTAGGTGATCCGAAACGAAAAACAGTGGAAATCTTGGTTTGATAAAAATAGCCCCGAGGAAGAAATCATCCCGGATGGCTACAATTCGTCGCTGGACGTTTTCCGACGCTTGCTCTTGATTCGTTGCTGGTGTCCCGACCGGACCCTGCCCCAAGCAAGAAAATACATCGCAGACACACTGGGGGACAAATACGCTGAAGGTGTAATCCTTGACTTGGCCAAAATGTGGGAGGAGAGCAACAACAGGACGCCGATGGTAGGGCTGCTCTCAATGGGAGCAGACCCCAGCAGTAGTATTGAAGCTTTGGCTAAAAAATGTAAAATTGGTATGTCTTTTTATTTTATTTTATCGTTGTCTTTGTGGCGAATCTCTAGTAAAAAAAATAGGTAATCTGAACATTAGTTACATAAATGAGAGTAACCTCCCTTTGTTTGTTTCACTTTGAGGAAACCGTATGTTTTGGTCGGCCATTTACATTTCATCGTAAATCTGCACTAAAAATATGAATTTGTTCGAATCAATACAACTGCATGTTTTAACACGAAAATATCATAAAATGTGTTCTTAATAACAATTAAGTTCATTTCAAATAATGCGCAAGCACAATTAAGAACACATTTTATGATATTTTCGCTTAAGAATTGAAATTCCATCAAGGATGAAGGTGGCATCGTGGTCCTCCACAGCACGTATGATGTCATCATTGTTTCGAAAATGGCGACCACGAAGATGGGATTTGAGCTTAAGAAACAGCAAGAAGTCAGATGAAGCTAAGCCTGGTGATTAAGGGAAGTGGAGTAGCAATTAAAATCTATGAATTGGCTGCTTTAGCTACTGCAGCCAGAGCAGTGTGGACAGGCGCATTATCCTGGAGCAAGAGAACACACACACACACACACACACACACACACACACACATATATATATATATATATATATATATATAAAGTCGTCGGGTGGCCTAAAGTCGGTATCAGCCAATTAGCGAGGAAGTCTATCCCCTTTTCAATAGCGCTAGACCAAGGAGATTGTTTTGGCGTCTGAGGTAGAGCGCCACACCTACCATCAGCTCCTTACTTTACCGCACAGATCCTTGTGCTACTCATACGCTGAGTTGGCGAGGACCGGTATCGAACTAGGAACCTTGTGGTTTCTAGCCGAACGCTCTACCGACTGAGCTAACCCGGCCTCTGATATATATATAGATAAATTCTGGACAAGGTTATTTGTATTTCATATAACGCTAATACCTTTGGAAAAGGCATGAATCTAGGTATACTCCCTCCAGCCATGAGTAACTAGTAGGGTAGACTGGGTTCTTTAACCTTGGTTAAGCAACCAATCTAGGAGAAGGAACACTCTGAATGCACAACCCCGCTTAAGAAATTGACCTTGTGTTACATCCTGCTCGTGTGGAGGTTTTGGTAAATATCTATGTATATGCATGCAAATAAATAATTATTGATTTTCTTAATGAACAGAATGCCGTGCCATTTCTATGGGTCAAGGCCAAGAAGTCCACGCTCGGCGTTTGTTGACCCTTGGGATCCAGCAAGGAGGATGGCTTCTATTACAGAATTGTCATCTCAGTCTGGATTTTATTCCTGAGATCATGGACATTCTCACAGACACGGAACATGTTCATCCAGAATTTCGACTTTGGGTCACAACTGAGGTCCACCCGAAATTCCTGATTAATTTCCTTCAGGTAAGTCCAACATATTCTTCAATATACCCTGTATGACTACCGTAATTATTTGTGTTTAATACGCACTATTGAGAATTCTGGGGTATGGGGGTTATCGTCCTTTGTCTGCGAGCCTCTGTTTCAAACCAACCAATCATGAGCCAGCATACTTTGGCGGCAAAGCCGAATAAGCAAACTCATGCCCTGTCTTCTGATCCAGCTAGTACCGGAGACAGACCTAAAAAAGGGTCTCTCCACCTCTTCCTCAACAACCAGAATCGGAGTCGGACGCAAAACAGAAGTTCATCATATCCGAACGGAACAGAGGGTCGTAGCAAGGTCTCCGTTAATACCCTATATCTCAGGATACACCAGTTAAGTGACAAATTATATTTGCGCGAACAAACTAAAGTTTGCAATCCTTATGTTATTCAGTAATACAGTCTTTTGTTCAATTCTAGTTGTTCGTTTTATTTCTTTGACTCTTAACCAGTCTGCCACACTCGTGGTTAACTCCATACTTCAAACCTTGGAGTACTGCCGTTCGTGTCTCATTTCTTTATAGCACATTCGGCCAGATTTTTAAGCCGAAAGATTAAGAGTACGTATTATGCTATTATACACGAGTATACCATAGTCATCGTACCACTTCTAGTTCTCTAGTAGCCACAGAGTCAAATGGATGTGTACTCTGTGGTCTGGGAAACATTTATTGTATTATTTTTACATAATTGATGGGCGTACCATCAATTTTGAAGAATTAGCGTATAATATTATTTGCATTCAAATCGAAACGATATTATTTGTATTCAAACTGGACGGTTAGAAATTTGACTGACAATTAGTAACCTTATTTTGATCTCCACTTCCGCTTGCGATTGCAAGCGTGAGATGTTTACATTGCATCAATAACACAATACATACCACGGTCATTACATGCACACACAATTATTATAAACTGCGTACAAAAAATACACTCTATTAATCGCACAAAACATACGTAACCATGAATACCAAACACAAATACGCATATTCATACGCACACACGCGCGTGGATACGATCATAACATCACAGTCTTTAAGCATTTCCATGCGCAGGCGCATGACAACACACGCACACGTACAAACAAAAAGGCGCATATGACATCACGTAAACATGCAACACGAGAATACAGTTAAAAAACGCACACAATTAACCATTTGTACCATTTCTATCATTTTCAAAAACTATTTCGTTGTACCTGACGAATGCGATAGCAAGAAACCGCCTGGTTGTAAAGATTGTTCCTATGAAAATAAATAAAAGCTAAACCTTTTATTTGTTCATTTAAACATATATATATATATATATATATATATATATATATATATATATATAGGGTGTTCGGGAGAAATGTGATAGTTTCATAAAGAAAAAGAAAAGTGCGTGGTAACTACAAAATTTAATGGATTAAAAAAAAATTAAACTGGCACGGAAATTACACTACTGTCAACAAGTTTCTCTCAAAAGAACCGGCATTAGTGTCGATCACAGACTCAATCCTGCTCTGGAACCTGGAGCAAGCTGATGTTACAGTTTCTCTGGGAAGGATCTAAAAAACCTTAATTCTGTCGATATATATATATAAATGCTACCAGTGCAAGATATATATTATATATATATATATATATATATATATATATATTTGAATTTGTTTTTATGTCTACATTTAAAAATCAATTGGTTTCTTTTATTGAGTAGATGGCCAGTGGGTCTAAATTTCAGGATACATATCTTCTCATCCAGACAGAGGTTACACCTACCTTTAAATCCATTTGGGGTGGAAGATTGTTTAATAAATTCCCATTTTATGGAAGGGGTTAAGCCTCTGTCTTTCAGATTCCAATAGTAGCTTGATAGTGCAGTCTGATTTTTGATTTTTTGGTTAGAGAAGGAATGTTTATGGGTATAAAATCTTTGTTTCCACTTCCCAGCGGAGATACCTATGTTGCACTGGTAGCATTTTTGAGAAACTGGCTGAAAAGTTCGTCGACAAAAATACAGTGAAAAATCATCGATTTTACAACATTTGGCCAAGAATTGGTCAGAAAATCTAAGTTTCAGTATTTAAAGAATGTTTTCATTTTATTTCATTAAAATGAATTGAAGAAATTATAACTAAAATTCAAATTCAAAATATGCCACCCCCCTCCTCCTCTTATCAGTGACCGCTCCAATTTCGTGCTTCGAAACTGTCATATAGAATGTAAATAATGAGAATAGAATCGTCTGTTCCTATACATAATGTCTGACAAAACCTTGGAAGAGAGAAACAACGAGATCTCACGAGACTTGTTAATTCAATCTTGCAACTGCTAATAACCCTATTCACCTTGTATCTTTGCGTAGTAAACTGTTTATTTCAGCAAAATCATTCTCCCTGGTCTAGCGTTAGCAATAAGAGGATATAATCCCTTATTGTTCGGTTGATATTGACAATAGGCCACTCCGCCAATTTTAGTTTTTATTTCATTCGATTTTCTTTTATTTATTCTTTTTTTTATTTCATTCGTTTTCCTTCCTTATTTTTATTTCATCTTATTCTATCTCATTCCTTCTTTTTCTTTCATTGTATTTTATTTCCTTCCTTTTTCTTCTTTCATTTTATTTTGTGTAGTTCTGCATTCTCTATTTTTCTCTTTCATTTTCTTTTCATTCATTATTTCATTCGATTTTCGTTTATTTCTTCTTTTTATTTTCAGTCATTGATTCTTCTTATTTCATTTAATTCTCTTTCATATCTACTTTTTGCTCAGTCGGTAGGGCATCGGTACCGGCCCTCGCCAACTCAGTGCATGAGTAGCACAGCTTGGATCTGTGCAGTAAAGTGGGGAGCTGATGGTAGGTGTGGTGCACCAACTCAGACGCAAAAAAATTTCTCTGGTCTCGCGAAGCAAAAAGGGGATAGACTCCCTCGCTATCCGGCTGATAATGACAATAGGCCACTCCACCGACTTTACTTACTACTTAATCAAAATTGGCTTATTCATTTTATATTATCTTAACTTTTTTTAAAAATTCAATTCCAATTTCTTTCATTTCTTTTTATTTCATTCTATTTTCTTTCATTCATTCATTGTTTTTAAGATTTAATTTAAATCTTTTTTCATTCCTTCTATTCTATCTTATTCTAATCCGATTTATTATTTCTTCTTCTTTAATTTTTTCTCTTTCAATTTCATTCATTTATTGTTTTTAAGATTTAATTTAAATCTTTTTTCATTCCTTCTTATTCTAATCTGATTTATTATTTCTTCTTTAATTTCCTTCTCTTTCAATTCCTTCCCGAATTCTTGTCTTTTTAAAAAAATTCTCTTTTTTCTTACATTTGTTTTTTTAGCTATTTGCTTTCTGGAAACGTCAACACATTGCCCGAAACTCTTGCAAAAATTATCTGATGTTTTCTTTTCTCTTTGCAATCACTTTTTTGAATGTCTGACGCTGTCTAAACTCTCTATGGGGTGTCATTGCCGTCGGGATAAAAATATTCCAAAAAATTATGGAAAACAATAAAATAAATCTCTCCTTCAAAAAAAAAAAAAAAAAAAAAAAAAAAAATAAAAAGATAAGAAAAAGAAAATGGAAAATATTATTTGTTATGATTCTAGCCGTTTAAATTCCAAAAGTAGTTGGGTCTTGTTCCACAACTTTTCGGTCAATTTCTTCAGAAAATAATGGTGAACAGAAGAGACATGATGGCACCGGTTAAGTCCATTCCCATCAACGCTAGCCACACAGCCAATTATATCATTATTCCTCAAAAGGTGATTCCATATTTTATAAGTGCAAATCTCTTGTTTTCTTCCCATCGATAAAAATAAATCCACTCTCTTGATTTCAAACTCCAATAGTCCAGAATTCATACCGATTTGTATAAGTGTACTTACATGTATAAAAGTACATACATGTATGTGCGTGTATACTTACACGCACATACATGTATGTACTTTTATACACGCACACACACAATATATTTACACGCACACACACAATATATTTATTATATCTATCTATCTTAATATTCCGTCCGTTATCGAGACCATCCTAATCGTCCAAGATGAAATGCAAAAAATGTAAAAATTGATTATCTGGTGTCGCTTATCAGCCGAATTCTTAGTCACCTCATTCCGTTTTTATTATAAAGAAAGAAAGGACAGCCTACACTGAAAAAATATAATAAGATAGAAAAAGTAAGAGAGAGAGAGAGAGAGAGAGAGAGAGAGAGAGAGAGAGAGAGAGAGAGAGAGAGAGTCCATTTCCTACGACTCTAACCATTACACCACGCGCCTCCTCAACTTTCGTATAATAATATATAGAATAGTCCATTCTATACAGAGGGGTATCCTATCTTCTCTATAGCACTTTTCTTTCTTTTTTCTTTTTTTCTTTCTTTCTTTCTTTCGTTTTCCTTCTTTCTTGTTCCTCATACCAACACTTACTTTAAAATGATTTAATATCAATGAGAATAATCAATTGTTGATTGCACTTGTTCTACGATCTCGATTTGCTAATAGATTGCAGCAGTGGCGGGAACTGCTTGATTAGGGCTTCTTTTCCATTAGATTGTTGCTGTCACTATTAATGTTTTCCCAACGTTTTTATCCTATGGACTTATTAATATGGACACCAAGGATTGAACCTTCTATAGCGGTAACATACTCCACTTATTACGCTCATTCGCACACCGGAAGGCATTTGCACACACACACACACACACACACACACACACACACACACACACACACACACATAAATACCCGGCTGCAAATTATAACAGCCATTTTGGTTTCTACACTAATGGTACATAAGTATTAGGAATCTAATAATTATGTAACAAATATACTTGTACATATGCGTACAGAAGATAAATAAATACCAAAAGCATAGTAGGGAATACTGGATACACTAGCATTAGTTAGGCAACTAGTCTAGGAGAAGGAAAAGATCTGAATTCATGGAGAGCTTGAGGTGTTATGGTGGAAGCAGGCTGTGAAAAGCAACGAATATAAATATTTATTAGCATGAATCGGTCAACGAATTAAACTTGCTAAGGAAGAATAAGAAAAACAGGAAGACCATTTTACCCCCGCACCACTCCAAAAAAAAAAGAAAAAAAAAGAAACTTGGGGGTTGTATGCACTGGTCTGGTTGCATCTCTGTTTCTCTTCTAAAATAAAATGGATGTTTACTATAGAACAATAGGGCCAGTTTAGCTCAGTCGGTAGAGTGGTCGGCAAGGAATCACAAGGTTTTTGGTTCGATACCGGTTCACGCCAACTCAGCATATGAGTAACACATTGATCTGTGCGGTAAAGTGAAGAGCTGATGGCAGGTGTGGCGCTCCACCGCAGACGCCAAAACAATCTTCTTGGTCTAGCACTAGTGGAAAGGGGATAGACTCCCTCGCTGTCTGGCTGATATCGACATTAGGCCGTCCCGACAACTTTTTTTTACTTTGGAACAGAAGCAGGGATACGATTGGCCTAATAATCACTTCTTCCATCGGTATTGCAGTGCTTCGATCCCATTAGTCACAGAAGTCATCAAGAGCAGATATGACGTCATCATATAACTTGTCAGCTTACCCTCGTTAAAATGCTTCTTATCCCCTGCAGAGGTGCAGTCGGCGTATTATACAGCTCCAGCTTACAGGGCTATGGGACTGCTCGCATCTCGGCATCGGTTCTTAAATAAAATGGGTGTTTACTTTGGAACAGATGCAGGGATGCAGCCTGCCCCAAATAAAGAGAACGGATGAATTTATACCTTTTCCAGGAATATGAGCGCGTAGTGAAACGCAGCCTCGTCCAGGATTTGAACACTGATTGCCGATTCAATTTCCTACGACGATAACCGTCATGATAACCGCGGCTCTCCGTTCTTTGTAAAATTTTCGTATATTCACGTGATTAAATTCTAGAGATATAAGCAAAACAAGAACGCATTGAATATTATTCACTATTGAAATGCACTCAAAAATTGTTTACGATCGAACGGCTACGAAAATGGATTTCTTTAATATAGCATTAATTTTATCTTCTATTGAAATACATACCAAATAAGTTATAAATTAAATAAACATTAAAAATAATTTCATGTAAATATATATATATATATATATATATATATATATATATATATATATATATATATATATATAATCAGTGGCGTATATTTCTAAGAAGCAAGGTAAGTAATACTTACTGAATAATTCCTATAAAATTAATGATATCTTTATTTATTAAATTTAACTTATCATTTTTTTTTCAATTCTTTCATACAGCGCTCTAGGGAGACTCAATGAATTTAGACCTGTTGTAATGAACACATGAAACTTGTCAACAGGCATTCATATTTGAAAATCTGTACCTCTAATATTCAAAATTCAATTTGTAGTAATCTCTTTTCAAAAGAAAATAATATGAGATTTTAAAACGAAATATGAAGTGAAATGAGTATTAGAATAAAGTCAGAAGTATGAACATCGTTCAGAAGTAACAGCAGCTGCTGATTTACTGCACGACAAAGTGTGCCAATACATGCAGCGACTTTCGATGTTTATTACCAATGGTATATATATATATATATATATATATATATATATATATATATATATATATAATATACCAAGCGTGTTGGTAGATCCTTGCGGAGAGAAAAAACCCGGCAGAGAGTTTGATTGTAAAAATATACTACCAAACATCAACCAGGAAGAAAAAAATTTTTTGAAAAAAAGAAAAGACCAAGATATTCGTACCAACAAAAAATAATCTATTGGTACAGTATTTGGCCAAAAGAAAAAACAATTTATATGTATATATATGTATATAAGATATATATATATTCATATAACCGCTAGGAGAAGCTAATTTGTAAAAAGTGCTCGATACCTAAGTAGAGCCAAGTAATAAAGATAATCTACTGAGTCAGACGAACCTACTATTAGTTTCGCAATAAAGCTCTTCAGGGCTAAAATCTGAGTCAGATTTTAGCCCTGAAGAGCTTTATTGCGAAACTAATAGTAGGTTCGTCTGACTCAGTAGATTATCTTTATTTATATATATATATATATATATATTATATATATATATATATATATATATTAATGCTTTTAAAAGACCTAAAAGATTCATTGTATGGAAAAAATATCATGTTTTTTTTTACAATAGAAGGGGGGGGGTAAAGGGAAAATAAAAACGAGTTGCATGCTGACTAGCTTCGATCCTCGCTCAACAGAGCTAAATATCGAGGATAATAGATGATTTTGTTTTAAAGTTAGACGGAGCTGATCACGATGTTTCAGTCTATTTTCCTCAAAGCTCTTTAATTTAGCGAAACATGTCTTATGTCATCCTTTCCGACTTGAAGCTAGATTTTCCCAGGCACTCAGGTCAATATGGAAGCGTTTCAAATATATATATATATATATATATAATCTAGTTTTCCGTATTTATAAATAAAGAGTGCTCAATATAGTGATCGAGTATATATATTTAAGTTAGCATAGCAAGTTTCACGTAATTCGAAAAGTGTCAACAGCTCTTGGTGACGGTTGGTTTCACGTAATTAATTCGAACAAAAGTGTCAACAGCTCTTGTGACGGTTGGTTTCACGTAATTAATTTCACGTAATTAATTCGAACAAAAGTGTCGGTTGGTTTCACGTAATTAATTCGAACAAAAGTGTCAACAGCTCTTGGTGACGGTTGGTTTCACGTAATTAATTCGAACAAAAGTGTCAACAGCTCTTGGTGACGGTCGGTTTCACGTAATTAATTCGAACAAAAGTGTCAACAGCTCTTTGTGACGGTCTGTTCCACGTAATTAATTCGAACAAAAGTGTCAACAGCTCTTGGTGGCGGTCAGTTTCAGGTAATTAATCCGAACAAAAGTGTCAACAGCTCTTTGTGACGGTCAGTTTCAGGTAATTAATTCGAACAAAAGTGTCAACAGCTCTTTGTGACGGTCAGTTTCAGGTAATTAATTTGAACAAAAGTGTCAACAGCTCTTGGTGACGGTCGGTTTCACGTAATTAATTCGAACAAAAGTGTCAACAACTCTTGGCGACTGTCAGTTTCACGTAATTAATCCGAACAAAAGTGTCAACAGCTCTTGGTGACGGTCAGTTTCACGTAATTAATTTGAACAAAAGTGTCAACAGCTTTGGTGACGGTCAGTTTCACGTAATTAATCCGAACAAAAGTGTCAACAGCTCTTGGTGACGGTCGATTTCACGTAATTAATCCGAACAAAAGTGTCAACAGCTCTTGGTGACGGTATAAGCTTTTCATCTTTATTCTGTAAATATGAAATACTTTTGATACAACATTATTAATTAAAAGTAAAAAGTAAAAGAAATTTTAGATACAAACATTTGTTGAACCCTATCGTAGTTTTCTCGTCGCCAAGACAGGGTGTTATAAAATTCTAGATGATATGTCTTGAGTCTCTTGTATTAGCCTCGGTTGTTTGGCTTTTGCCTCTGTTCTATTGAATTAGTTTTCCTATAACACAAACTACAGTAATCAAAATATTGAATCTTGTAAAGACAAACTATAAGCAACTACCAATTGGTTGTACCATAGTTATTTTTGTTTAAAAGAATGGCACAAAGCCAAAAACTGAAGGAAGGAAAATGTGTTGATCTTCGTTTGACAGTGGTTTCTGACACATACAAACTTTTTATTTTGGAACTTTCCCTACAACATTATATTTACAAGCAAAATTAAAAACACCCTCCGAACGATGTAAAAATAGATTTTTGAAACATATTGTCTGAGGGGTGGGAGTTAAAAATTTAATGTCAGCGAGTTTGTACCCTAAGTAAGTAAAATCTTCAAATTCATTAGAGGATTAAAAAATAGAACAATTTGAAATGTAAACTTTAAATATATATTAAAATAAAACAAACTATATATAGATATATAATACCAGTCATGTATTTATTAAAACTTGTTTTAAAAAACAATGAGGACTGTTGCATGTTCAAATTTTGAGTGTATTATGTGACGTGGGTAAGTGACGTAATCAGTGACGTATTTTGTTACAGACAAAAACCGGAAGCGAATCCCATTATTAATAGATTCAGAAAATTTAATTTATACTAAAATCATCAAAATCACCAATCTTCCTATAAAAAGCTATTTCTGTTTTTGATATTTCAAATGGAATTAGTCTGGTTTGGCTTGTTTAATGACATCTTAACCCATTATGGGTTATTCAATACGAATATTTGATCGGGCTATTACGTTCATTTTTGGACTAATAATGGGAAAGGTATAAACTCCTTCATCCACTAGTAAAGTAAGTAAAGTCGTCGGGGTGGCCTAAAGTCGGTATCAGCTGGACAGCGAGGAGTCTATTCCCTTTTCACTAGTGCTAGATCAAGGAGGTTGTTTCTAGTGTCTACGACGGAGCGCTACACCTACCATCAACTCCTCACGTTACCACACAAATCCCTGTGTTACTCATACGCTGAGTTGGCGAGATCGTTATCGAACCAGGAACCTTGAGGTTCCTAGCCAAACACTCTACCGACTGAGCTAAACCGGCCCTCATTACTTTTCTTCTACAAGGATGGACTTTGGCATTAAATGACCCACGCAGGTTGATATGCCATTAAACAAAGATATAAAACCAAACCAAAATTTGATTAATTTGAAAATGTTTGATTGTAATAATAACTATTTATATTTTTAACATTCCATTACAATTTCTTTTAATTAGACTTTTTTTAAATTATTTTATCTATAATAATGATATGTTTGCACAGTATTCACATTATAAGATACGCTCTCAGTAACCAAACAACTAGACCAGGAACTACTCCCTAACTGCTCTAACGGTCATGCCAGTCACAAGATAGGATATTTGAAGTATCGCTAAAATAATAGGGATTTTGGGGGAGGGATGCTTCAGTTCCAACGGCCTCAAATGTAAATAGATTTTACTTTACTTTCTTTGAGTTATATATATTATTTCCATATGAGGCCATGTCATATCTAGCATTACACACACACACACACACACACACACACACACACACACACATATATATATATATATATATATATATATATATATATATATACAGAAGTTCCAACGTAGTTTATGTGGAAGAGTATGTTTTTCCAGGGCTGGCCTGGTGAGTCATCTGAGAAAACACAAGGTTACTGTGTCAAATGCTACTGGCACTCAACTATGAGAAAAAAAACAGTAAATGCTCTTACTCGAGCACGAGTTGACAGCTAATATATATATATATATATATATATATATATATATATATATATATATATAATTCTTTAAAATATAATCTTGTTTCAAGTATTCGGGCAGTTCACGTGGCGTAGTGGCTAGCGTGCGGACTGCGACATCGTAATAAACGAGTTCGAATTTCAGTCGTGCTATTACGTTCATTTTCGGAATAATACCCTTGGGAAAGGTATGAAGCCCCTCATCCCCCCAGCTATGGGTTAAATAATACCACTAGGGGTCTTATACAAAGATCGCCTTGGCATTAAATAAACCACGAAGGTTTATATTCCATCAAAGAAAGAAACCAAACCAAACTTATCAAGTATTCCTAGGTTTAGTTTGGTTTGATTTATTTAACAGCTTATTAACTTCATATGGGTTATTTAATGTCGAAATTTTATTTATTTGTAAATGTTTGATTGTTGTCGTAACTAACTATATTTTCGATCTTTCATTAGAATTATTTTTAGTCGCCCTTTTTTTGTCTATAATAATCATTATTTTTGCACAGTTATATGGTATCAACTGTTCAATCCCATACAGATGATTTCGACATTGTTAAATAGTTTCAAGTATCCCTATACAATACGGATAATCTATATAAAATTTAATGCATTCAAATAACTATTTAATGATATATATTTGTTTGGACACAGTTATATGGCATTAAGCATTCTTAAGTTTGGTTTGATATGGTTATATTTAACGGCATATCAATCCATATGGATTATTTGGGGCTCACGTTCTTGACATTCAATCTATACATATATAAAGGGTAAGGTGTATGTATGTATGTATGTATGTATGTATGTCCGGAGGTAATTATGAAAATAAAACAATTAATGACAAAGTCAATATATATACACAATCACTTTCACCAGATCTTGCTTTTTGAGCAAAAATAATTAAGATTTGATTTATATTCGTGAAAATGATTAAAAAATAAAGTTAAAATGATAACAGCATGGAATTTTTTTTGAATTTAATATCTTGAATAGGAGAAATTGATATTTCTTTTTGGAGTGTCTGGATCAAACAAGGTCTTTTTTACATAGGGATTTTAATTGGGCATCCTGCTTGGATCCAACTCGTGATTCAACAATAATGGATCTGTGAGACTACCCTTTTTTAAAAAAAACCCACACCCACATCTACCCTGGCGATGCCGGGTAATCCCTTCTAGTTTTACTAATAAAAATCATAATATAGCGGAAGCATTTCTTTTCATGGACCGGATGCGATAGTTTTAAACAAGTATTTCTGCGCCCAGAGCGATGTGTGAATGAGTTTGGCACTCGTTTCCTTTTGTGATATTGCGTCCAAGGTATCTGAAGGCTAACATAAAAAATATGTAAAGCAAAAATCAAGAAGCCAAAAACAAAACTAAATAAAACAGAAAAACAAAGGCTGAACTTGCACAAAGGTGTAAAATTAGGGTGACCCAGAAAAAATAGAACCCAAATTATTTATTTATTTTCCGATTAAAATAACCTTAAACCCCAATCCCAACCCTAACCCTAACCACTAAGCCTAACCCTAACCCCTAACCCTAATCATAACCCCCACCCTAGTTAAAATTAACAGTTTTATTATAAAATTTGTGGGTTCTGTTTTTTCTGGGTCACCCTGTATACCGGTGATCCAGAAAAAACAGAACCCAAATTATTTATTTATTTTCCCATTAAACTAACCTTAAACCCCAACCCCAACCACAACCACAATCCTAATCTCTAAGCTTAACCGTAACCGTAACCCTAACCCTAAATCCCCCTATTTAAAATTAACAGTTTTATTACAAAATTTGCTGGTTCTGTTTTTTCTGGGTCACCCTAATTTTGACACCTTTGTGTAAGTTCAGCCAAAACAAAAAAAAACAACAAAAACAAAAAAACACACGCCCTCTCACCAAAAACAACCCCCACAAAAAACAAAAGCAACACCAAAACCAAAAACAAAAACCATCAAGAAGCAAAAATAAAAACCCCAAAAGCATGAATAAAAATAAAAGTACAATGTACAAAATACCCTAAATCGTCGGAGATTTTGCTTTTTGTCGTCAAACGGAGAGGGAAGATATAATTGCAAACAAACAGACTAGAGACTTAAAAATAGATTAAGGCCAATGGGAATACATTCTCCTGACAACTGGTTAAAATGAATAAATAAATAAATAGATAAATGACACTATACTACCTTAACTTGGATTAGACTGAAACATCTTTTCCAAACCAAAAATCTACGAGTGTAATCCCAAAAGTAAGATCTCAAAAACATTTAGAAATCATAGAAACCTTTATGGTTAATTTTAAATCATAATTTACATCATTTTAAAGTTTGAACACACACACACACACACACACACACACACACACACATATATATATATATATATATATATATATATGGTGTGTCAAAAAAGTATCGACATTTTTTGTATTTTTGGCACACCTTGTATTCTGAAAAAAAAATAACGTTCCATTCATTAATTTTTTTAAGAATAAAAGGCATGTCCTAAAAGTACAGAGTTTAAAGCTGTATTTACCAAGATAGAATTGAAGAATGAACAGAGCGTAATATTTTCAGAATACAAGGTGTGCCAAAAAGTACAAAAAATTACTTTTTTTACACACCTTGTATATTTAACAAACCCTCCGCACAGGCAGGATGTGGCACAAGGTCAGTTTCTTAAGCAGAGTTTAATACGTTTGAATTCAGAGTTTTCCTTCTCCTAGACTGGTTACCTAGCCAGTCCGTACTACTATCTAACCATATCTGGAGGGAGAGTAATTGGATGCATATCTTTCTCAAGGGTTTTAGCGCTATGTGAAATGCAAACAGCCTCGTACAGAAATTGAACTCAGATCGACGAGTCCATTTCCTACGACTCTAACCAGTACACCCCGCACATCCAAGTTTGAACATATATCTATTTTTCTACTTTTCGTCTTCGGGCTATCCATTTTTGGGTAATCCTTAACTATTTCCTCGTAAATTCCTACATAAAATAAACTGAACCCTCATTTTATGTTGTGTTTTTGCAATAAATGTTTTATTTTTCATGCACCCGTTATTTTACAATTCTAAATATATTTTCTTTATTCTTTATTCTTTAACAAATAAAGAAAATATATTTAGTATTGTAAAATAACGGGTGCAAGAAAAATAAAACATTTATTGCAAAAACACGGACATAAAATAAGGGTTCAGTTTATTTTATGGTAGGAATTTACGAGGAAAAAGTTAAGGATTACCCATTTTTGTAGGCACTGTGGCAAGTTTTGTATGTCTATGTCATGCCAGTTCGCCGCCATATCGTTAAGGAAGCGTTGAATCTTGTCGTTCCTGCAAAGTCTCTTGAGGACATTTTTGACATTCATGCAAAAGTCGTTAAGCACATGTGCGAGGGTCGGTATCGAACCCTGCCAGTTGGCGAGGGCCGGTATCGAACAAGGAAGATTGCGGTTCCTAGGCTAAATACTAGCGTGTAGTTTTAAGACTTTTGGCGCGTAAAATGTATAACTCAGTATTGAGAAAAACAGATTTTATGCATCGAAAAAATAATTCACAATTAGACGAGTATAACGTACAAGATGCAACGAGGGATTCTTTTTTTTAATGACTCGATATTTTCTTTTACATTTTTGTTGGAAAACACACACACACACACACACACACACACACACACACACACACACACACACATACGCGCGCGCAGACACAATGACACAGACACAAACACACACACACACACACACACACACACACACACACACACACACACACACACACACACCAAATTAATTTCAAGAATTTTAGGGAAGATTTGAAAAAAAATAAAGAAATAAAAAAATCATCTTTGTTGATATTCACCTTATACATTTTATTTTACTTGGAATACAAAAAAAGTATCATAAAGTTGCTCGTGGCTAAATATTGATTCTCGTTTTGAGAAGATTCTTTTAGTTTGCCGTTCATCACTGTAATAAAAAAATGATGAAACAACTTTCCTTTCCGAAACACGGCAAACACACACACACGCGCGCGCGCACGCACGCACACACACACACACACACATATATATATATATATATATATTAGTTGCAATTTTCAGATGTTTTGGTAGCATTAATATACCCATATACAGTGCCAACAAAAGTTTCATAATAATACATATTTAAGTACTATATATATATATATATATATATATATATATATAATATATATATATATGTGTGTGTGTGTGTGTGTGTGTGTGTGTATGTGTGCGTGTGTGTGTTCTGTTGCAATTTTCAGAAGAGGGGGCATTAATATATCCATATACAGTGCCAACAAAAGTTTCATAATAATACATATTAAGTAAAATATAACCCCCCAAAAAAAAAAAGCAAACAAACAAACAAACAAAAAAAAAAAGACAAAACTGAGTTTATATGATACTAGAGAAGTGCATTCTATTATTGGATGAATACAAATGTTTCTATTACTAGAGTCAAATGTTTTGCAATATTTTTGTAACGTGAGATTGTAACACCATGAAGCCAAGAGGTCCAGAAGAAAGCGACGGCAACAACGCACCGGCACATCAATATCTTCAGGGTCTGCCTTCTCATGTGACATCTGTGGTCGAGAATGTTTTTCAAACACTAGACTTCAGTCACAGGAGGCGCTGTAACTTCAGGGGCACAAGAACTATATAGTCTTTGGTTTGGTTTGTTTTGTTTTACGGCATATCAACCTCAGTGGGTCATTTAATGCCGATAAAGTTTTGAAATAAATCAATTCTTAATGGATAATACAATTTTTATAAATACATTTTTCTATTTAACCATAGATGGGACCTAACAGGTACTACCACTCCGGGTCAGAGTCCAGAGAGCAATGGTGATGAAGGGGTGCTCCACATTCCCCAAACCTCCAAAACTGGAACCTCACCATCAGATAGAGTTTAACGTCATTGACATGTAGACCCGCCTTCTAGCACCCATATGATAAAAGGTGTTGGGGCTTGCCATAAGGGTAACAGGGTTGGGAATCATATGGTGCTAGGGCTTGACGTGACCAGCCGATTGATCGGAGGGGGCCTCTCCGACCGCCCGTCTAGCCCAAGATAGGGCCAAAGTGGAGTATTGCATGTCATGAACTGCTCATCCACCAGGGCTCTATCCTTAAGCATCGCGGGTCGCCACCCACGGCCAACAGGTGGCCTCATTGGGAGAGTCTTACCCCTCTGCAGAGGTGCAGTCGGTGCGAGACTGCAATGTCAATGATATTGAAAAAATAAAATGAAACCAAGACAAAACTGAGTTCATATGATGATAGAGCAGCGCATAATATTATTAAGTGAATGAAAATGTTTCTATTACTTGAGTCAAACGTTTTGCAATATTCTGGTAAAGTGAGATACAATTCAGCAGCTTCGGTACCTTTGGTCGAGGTCTTGAACGTGAAGAACCACACTGGACAGTGAGATGCCGAGCTCACCCGATACTCTCCAAATGCTACTCTATGGCTTGGGACACGGCCTCCTAAGCGAAAAATTTTCAAACAGATTCAAATTTAGCGCTAAGTGAATCGTTAACTGCATCGCCCGAGATTTGAGCTCAGGCCGCTGATACCGTTTCGATAACTGTTTCGCTAAGTATAGATCGAACTGATGAAACAATGACACGAGATAGTTAACAATCAATCTATGAGATTCGCCTCAGAGCGGCAAGTGATATTACAACCCCCCCCAAAAAAAAAACAACAAAAAACACAGTGAAACAAAACAAACAAACGAAAATAAAAAAAAAGCCACTCACCAAAACAAAAACACAAAAACAAACAAAAAAGATATAGACAAATATCATTTCGTTATTATAATCATGAAAATATCTCCGTTTCATTTCCTGTAGTTAAAATTCTTTATTTTTAAGAAATATTTGTTGTTTTTATATATATATATATATATATATATATATATATATATATATATATTAAGTGTTATTTCGTAAGTAAAATGAAAATTAAAAAATAAAATCTTCCATCATATCTGATCAAGAATAATTTTTTTCTCACTCGTCTCGCATTTCCCGTACAAATGGATAAGCCAGATTAAAACATGAGTTTGAGAAGAACACTTGCATTAATAATAACACAAATATTTCACTTAAAAAAACTAAAAAAAAATATTTCCATTTGTGAGATTTCTTTCCTAGCTTTTCATTTCTTCCTTTAAAAAAAATAAAGATACCAGGAAATTATATTATATTATATTATATTATACACACACACACACACACACACACACACACACACACACACACACACATATATATATATATATATATATATATATATATATATATATGAAGTAGTCAAACAATGTGTTTGAAATGGCGAAGGCCGACAATTTGTGGAAGATTGTGTGCTTAATTAAAGTCATACCTACTTTTGTTAATTAATCAATTATAACTAAATGAATTAAACCGATATGCACGCTAATTCATTTAGTTATAATTAATTAACAAAATTAGGTATGACTTTAATTAAGCACATAATCTCCCACTCTGTGGGTAGCGACTAGTGATGCTCAAGGATGGAATCCTGGTGACTGAGTAGTTCATGACATGCACCTACACTTTGGCCCTTGCTTAGGCTAGTCAGATGGTCGGAGAGGCCCCATCCAATCAATCGGCTGGTCACGTCAATATATGACTGTCGGGAAAATCACACCAGTAAGACCGTCGATGAAATATCAAAGACAAAAATAAACAAAAATAGAACTGATGAGACTATAATGTCGAAATAAATTTATTTTCTAAATGTATATATCCTTTTATTTATTTATTTATTTATCTATTTATTATACTCCGTATATTCAAAAACATATACACAAATCTTTATAGGTACGTTTGAGTTCTCAATTTTCGTTGAATCCTATCAAAGTAACACTTGATATCATCCACTTTTATATATATATATATATATATATATATATATATATATATATATATAAACTCTGAATTTAAACCTGTTAAACTCCGCTTAAGAAATTTATCTGGTGTCACGTTCTGCTCGTGTGGAGGGCTTATATATATATATATATATATATATATATATATATATATATATATATATATATATATATAAGAGGTTTTTCACGGAACAGATCGATTTGCTACTACTAACACACTCTTCTACCCGGATTTTAATAGCATAAAAATACTCCAATTGTTATAGTTCTTCCATAATGCCCCCTTAAAAAAATCTAAAAACAATTTCTTCAAATAAGAAATTTTCTCCTGACGATGACCTAAGTTCGAAACTAGTTGAGAATAAATAACTTATATAAAAAAATATTCCTGTTTGTCTTATTACTTTTTGTTCATACTATATTATATATATATATATATATATATATATATATATATATATATATATATATATAAATGTTGTTCTGGTTCCAACGGGAGAAAATTCAATATTTTATAAAAAAGGAAGGTCCGCAAAATGTATTTTGTTCTCAGAAAAATTTTTTTAATTTTTTTGTTTTACATATGCAACACGTGTTTCAGATCTTCTGGTATCTTCTTCAGGCTTTGATTAAATTCAGTTTTCCTTCTAGTCAGACTATCTAGCCAAAGTTAAAGGACCCAGTCCGCCCATATATTTGCCCATAGCTGGAAGGAGTGTAGTTGGACGCAGGAAATCATATATAACCAAACATGAGATGCTACTCACAGTAGCATAATTATTTGTGTATAACACGCACTCGTTGTTATGTCACCAAAATGTTAATATGAATGCACAATAAATGCAAATCCCCTGCCTCTAAGGCATGAAATAATCCTAGACGGATTGGTATGTCGTTAAAATTAATCAATCAGCAGTATTATTCCGATATTCCCATTTGCGCAAGGGAAAAGTCATTCAGAGAGGATCGAACTCACTGCAACAGTAATGATCAACAAAGCGAGTCTCCTATCCACTACACCCTATAAGTAATAGATATTACGTAGATGAATAGAATTGAAGAATAAAACAAGGCTTAATTTAATCACGTAAATCTCGAGACCGTTTCCCGTCATGCTTCACTGATTGTAGCCAATCTCCAATACTGGTAAATATTTCTTTTAAAATCTACTTCCGTTGTGCTGAATTTAAATTTCCTGCCAGCATGATTTTAGAAAGAATGTGAAGAAAGGAAAATAATCAAGTTTAATCAAACGGAAAGCAGACAAGAGTTACCGGTCTTTGCCGAGAAATGAATTCATATGATTGTTAAATAAAAAAAAAGTTAAGTCGGCAGAGTAACCTATTTTTAGTATCAACCGAATAGTAGGGAGTCTATCCCCTTTTCGCTAGCACTAGACCAGAGAGATTGTTGGGCTGGCTTTCTTCTGCCTTGGCATTTTTCTAGGAATTTTTGTCTTGATTTTGGAAAGTCTTCTGTGTCTTGTTCCGTTGTTTGTTTGATTGACTTTGACAAACGCGTGTGAGAAATTGCTATTTGGACGAGTGACACTATCCTACGTCTTACTCGTACAGTCACCCAGCCAAATTTCTGATTTGATTATCCAGACTCTCATCTATAGATTAGAAAAATCAAAAAATCGTTCGGATTTCATAAAATGAAATAACAGGGTGGGTCGACCTAGTAAAACAATATTTCCCCTAATATATTTAAGGCAAAAACTATTTTAAACATAAATTCATCTAAAGGTGAATACATTAAAAATTTTCGTGAAAATTTGACACTTAATTGATTTTTCATAGAATTCTAAAAAAAATAATTACTGTGACGTAAGCAGTAACGTAGTTTTGGTTACAGACAAAAAAGACCGAATCTCCATTATTGATAGTTATAAATATTTTTAGAGGCATCTTTAAAAATTAATTTCTAATGAATTTACTGCATCAATAAAAAATGAAAAGATTGGAATAAGTTTTGAATGATTTTTGTCTCTGTTATAGATGTCAATAAAGTTCACTAACGAACCCCCAGAAGGAGTGAAGGCGGGTCTAAAGCGGACGTACACAGGACTGTCGCAAGATTTTCTCGACGTAACCAACATGCCCCAGTGGAAACCAATGTTGTTTACGGTGGCATTTCTTCACAGCATCGTCCAAGAACGGCGCAAGTTCGGTCCCCTCGGCTGGAACATCCCGTACGAATTCAACACTTCCGATTTCAATGCTAGTATTCAGTTTGTGCAAAACCATTTGGACGACATGGAAATAAAAAGAGTAAGAACATACATTTATTCTTATTCTCTCTCTCTCTCTCTCTCTCGCTATATATATATATATATATATATATATATATATATATATATATATCCCCGTTCGTTTTGTTCATTTTTATATATATATATGAATATATATATATATGGTACGAGCCTCTTGGTCTCTTTTTTTTTCCCCAGGTGAAGTTTGGTAGTATATTTTTACTATCAAACTATTTAGCGGCTTTTTTCTTACAGCAAGGGATTACCAATAAGTTTTGCATATATACTTATATATATATATATATATATATATATATATATATATATATATATATATATATATATCACTTAAATGTGCACACACAGTTTAGAATATATTTTGGAGCATATATATATATATATATATATATATATATATATATATATATATATATATAATATGAGTGAGATTCAAAATTATCCGAACTCTTGTTTCCATTTTGAAAATAATTCCAACAATATAATTAAAAAAAATTTCTACACACACTCACACACACGCATACATATACACACACACGCATATATATATATATATATATATATATATATAAAGGTAAAATCACTCAACCTACTGGGATGTAGAGGATAATTCTATTTGGGATCATCAATACCTCTTGCACATCCACAATGCATGCTCATGTTGACGCAAACAGGTTTATACAAGGATTTTTAGACATCCCTAAGAGAGATCAATGTATAATAACTAATAAATTAATTATATAAAGAAAGGAAAACTCAGCAAACCGTCATTTGGCTATTATAAATTTATTTCGACATGAACTCAATTAATGAGCCTAGTCTTATCAGAAAGGCAATAATAATAATAATAATAATAATAATAATAATAATAATAATAATAATAATAAAGAAAACAGCATTGCTGAAATCAGCTAGAATAACCAGAAGTGTCGTGGAGACCTGAGGAGACTTGTCACTCAGACTCCGCGAAAGGCCATCAGCTAACGCTGGCGTGAACAACTCACAGGAATAATAATAATAATAATAATAATAATAATAATAATGTCTTTCTATTTTAGGGTGTGAACTGGACATGTGTTCCATTACATGCTGTGATCGGATCACAGACGCCACACACACACACACACACACACACACACACACACACACACATATATATATATATCTTGGATATAATAATAATAATAATAATAATAATAATAATAATAATAATAATAATAATGTCTTTCTGTTTTTAGGGTGTCAACTGGACATGTGTCCGTTACATGCTGGGAGAGATCCAGTACGGTGGTCGGGTCACAGACGACTATGACAAACGCCTTCTGAATACCTACTGTCGGAAGTGGTTTGGCGAGAATATGTTTCCGCCAAATTTTGAATTCTACCATGACTACATCATTCCACGGAACACAAAACTTCAAGACATTATCGATTACATCAATGGACTCCCTTCAACTGATACACCAGAAGTATTTGGTCTACATGGCAACGCTGACATCACGTATGTTATACCATTATTTTTATAAACTGTTAAAGGAACAAAGGGTTTAAAAAAAAGTATTTCTTTATTAAAAAATGAGTTCAAATATTGGTCAGATCATATAGCACCGGCAGCGCGGACCTCCGTGACTCTTTCTCACCACCCATCCCTATTGGTCAACGTTCCCGACTGGTCGTCCATACAGTATCCAGTGTCAGTACAGAGCTTATCTATGTATGGTTTTGCGGCCCGATCCACACTGGCGTGCCCAGGTGTAGGTATCTCTCTATCTATCTCTATCTATATCTATCTCTCTCTCTCTCCTCTCTCCTCTCTCTATATATATATATATATATATATATATATATATTAAAACAACCACCAAACCAATATAAACCCAATGCTTCAAGCAAATTATAAACCTCTTTTATGCATATATATACAAGGTGTGTCATAAAAGTGCGAGATTGAAGCTGTATTTACCAAGATAGAAATGAACAATGAATGGAACGTTATTTTTTTCAGAATACAAGGTGTCAAAAAGTAAAAAAAAAAACTTGACACTTTTTGACACACCTATATATCTATATCCATCTATCCATCTATCTCTCTCTCTCTCTCTCTCTCTCTCTCTCTCT
>CM042147.1:110103187-110108187 GCA_023376005.1 Doryteuthis pealeii | reverse complement strand
ATTTACACTTTTGTAGTAATTGATTTTAACAATGTGTTAGCATCATTGGGGATCATGTTGTATGGTATTGATTAGGTTCATGTCTATATTCTATGGTATAATTTTATTTCCTTCAAAAAGGACAGAATATCTTCTATGTTGACATTTTCAAATAGATCTTTCATATTGTTTGCATTAAAATAACAGTTTCTGATATGAGCAAAAAACCTGCATTCCATGAATAAGTGTTTAACAGTCAAAAGTGTTTGACATGTTTCACACTGTGGTTGTTGTTCTTGTTTGAGTATATAGGAATGCATTAGTCTTGAGTGACCAATGCGTAATCGGGACACAATTACTTTCTAGACTTTCTTAAGGTTGGTCTCCAGTCTCCCAGAATGGGTTTGATTAGGAAGAGTTTATTGTGGATGTTGTTGCCATTTTGTATGAAGGAATCTATTAATTTTAGGTTTCAAGACAGTATATGGTATCTTGAACTTGTCAGAGATCAAATCTAAAGCCGATTTAACTGCATAGTCAGCTCTTTTATTCCCCCTCACTCAAATATGGCTCGGGATCCAGCACATCAAAATCTCCTTAGAGTTAGACATCGAGTCTAATCTACCCAGGAGTTTAATGATGAGACGGTCTTCCATGTTTTTTTAAAAATTTCTTAATGATAATAGGACAGAGAGCGAGTTTGAGAAGATGATGATTTTTTGTGGTTATTTTCAGAGATGATATCATGTGCGAGATCTAGTGCAGGGTTTTCAGCTGAAAAAATGGAGCTTTCATTTAGGATAGCTTTTCTTACGATTTCTTTTTATTTAAAATACCTGCACATGCTCTCCTAAGAGCTATCTGTAAAGATGTGGAGGTGGTTGGGGTAGTGTTCTAGAATAACGTGGAATATTATACTGGTGAAGGTGACAAATCTATTTTTTCAGTGAAAACCATCTTCCGGTTGAATTCGCATGAATTGTTTGTATTTTATTTATATGCATGATGAATTTTCGAAAGTATATATATATATATATATAATATATATATATATATATATATATATATTTAAAAATTTTTTTTAACACAGAACACGCACATATATATATATATATATATATATATATATATATATAGTGTGAACAAAAATTATTATTAAGACAATCAGGAATATTTCTTGTTTGTTGTTTAATCTCAACTAGTTTCGACCTTCGGTCATCTTCAGGAGAAAATTTATTATTTGAAGAAATTGTTGATACATTATTAGAAAGGGAGCATTATAGAAGAGTTATAAATGTTCAAGTGTTATAGTGGGTTTAACATGCTGTTAAAATCCGGGTAGGCGAGTGTGTTTGATAGTAGCATGATATATATATATATATATATATATATATATATATATATATATATATATATATAAACGTACTGTTTTTATTTTGCGAAGCATAGGAACATAAGAGTATAGATTTTTTTTATAAATAGAGTATAAGCCATAAATAAGCGACGATGTGACAAACTAAACTTTGTAGATACATTATAGTCAATCCGCCTCGTTACCACAAGGTTCCGAATTTGATATCGGCCCTCGATAATTCAGCGCATGAATAGCACAACGTGGATTTATGCGGTATAGTTGGGAGCTGATGTTAGACGTGGCGCTCCAACTCAGATACAAAACAATCTTCCTGGTCTAGCACTAGTGAAAAGGGGATAGGCTTCTTCACTGTCTGGCTGATACTGATACTTCCGCCTACTTTTTACTTACTATATCTACGGTTCTTTAAATAAGAAGTAATTTTCTTCAAAACAATATAACAGAATTTCATTATTTCCAATGGAACCTTGTACGAGCAAAAGGGATATTACTAAGTGTTATTTATTACCAAACTCTGCAGCATTGGAACTGGAGCCAAAAATAAAATTGAAACACCTCTGTAACTAAAAATAAATATATATATATATATATATATATATATATATATATATATATATTATATATATATATATATAGATAGATAGATAGATAGATAGATAAAAGGATATGAAAACAACACAATATGCTGTTAAAGTGAAAACATTTTATAACATATCCATAGCTAATATTGAACAATAATTCGATTTTATAAAAATCATCTTCAGAACTTGTTTTACTTTAACAGCATATTGTGTTGTTTTCACATCCTTTTATCTATACTCATACCGTCGGATTCATTTCCTTTTTTTAACTTATATATATATATATATATATATATATATATATATATATATATACTATAACACTATTTACTTGTAAATATAGCACACTTTATTATCAATGATGACTTCATTTCTGCGTTAACCTAACTCTCTCTCATCTTCTCTCTCTCTCTCTCTCTCTATATATATATATATATATATATATATATAGAGAGAGAGAGAGAGAGAGAGAGAGAGAGAAAGAGAGAGAGAGAGAGGGTGAGGGAGAGAGAGAGAAAGAGAGAGAGAGAGAGAGAGAGAGAGAGAGCGTGAGGAAGAGAGTGATAGAGAGAGACATTTCTTATAAATTGTTTGACCCTTTATCGCATCACTGCAGTCATTCAATTTACTTGGCGGTGCCCATTTTCACTAGGTTCCATGGTACCAGCAACAAGGAACCTTCACTAAGTTGACTCATTATTAGAAGCCCAATAAGCATTACCCTGCTATCTAACTCCAGCAGGATGAAAACTGATTCATCTTTTTTCTTCTTCAAAGAACCAGTACGAAGTGAATGCAAACAGTCCAAATTTGAACCCGTCTCAACATTTCCATTCTCTGTGCCGCTAACCGCTTGTTTTTATTTTCTTTTATTTTGAAGATATTCTAGCAAGACTGCCCAATCCATCCTGGACACGATTCTCAGCATTCAGCCGAAGGACAGTAGTAGCGGCGGCGGCGAGACCCGGGAGTCGATCGTCTACCGGTTGTGTGATGACATGCTGGACAGTCTCCCATTAGACTACTCCCCCTTCGAAGTCCGTCAACGGCTGGCCAAAATTGGTCCCCTGGAACCCATGAATATCTTTCTCAAACAGGAGATCGACCGAATGCAAAAAGTCATTGCTACTGTCCGCGCAACCCTTACTGACCTCAAGCTGGCCATCGACGGGACCATTATCATGAGCGAGAATCTGCGAGATGCCCTAGATTCTATGTTTGATGCCCGTATACCCGCATACTGGCAAAAGGTAAGAAACACATATTACTTTCAGTCTGCCTTGGTTTATACCAGACATCGTCCTCCTCCTCCTCCTCCTCCTCCTCATCATCATCATCATCATGTCGCGCCAGCAGCACGGATATCCACGACAACCTCTCTCCAATCGTTGTAATCACTCATTGTCCCTGGCAGGTCCTCTAAAGAGCATCCAGTATCTGATCAGAGCTGGTCCATGTAGGTCTTTGCTAGACGAGCCGCACTAGCATGTCCTTGTACTGGTTTCCACAGGAGGACATCACTTATGAGTTCATCCTTATTTCTCCAGCAGTGTCCAGCATGTATTATTCGTCTTACTCTGGTGGTTTGTGTGATGGGGGGGGGGCAAGTGGTCGTATAGCTGCTTCCCTCTGGGTGTTGTTTCCACGATTTGTTCAAGATTGCACGCAGCATTCTTGTGTAGCTCCCATCAAGCCTATTCTCTAAGCGCCTTGTCAAGGTCCAAGTAGTGCAGCCATACAGTAGCACTGATATCATCACGGCCTGGAAGAATTGTTACTTTAACTTGTCGGTGAGATCTGACTTTCATATAACGAACAATATTTTTATAGCCGACCATGCCTTCCCTATGCGTGCATTAACATCGCTTTCTGTGGAAGAGATATTACTACCCAGGTACGCAAATTTTTCTACTAGCTTTAGAGGCTTACCGTCGAGTGTAGAGATGTGTCCTTTCTTTTTAAAGCACACGTACTCTATTTTATCGTAATTCACATAGAGGCCAATGTTTTGTGCTGCCTTCTCAAGGCAACAACACTTGCACAAGCCGAACCCCTTCTACATAGATCAGGCGTAGGTAAGCCCACCGCATGATGCATGGTTCATCGGCCGACGGGTCACACTACTATAAAAATATCAAGGTAATTTCTAGTTGAAGATACCTCAACCATTTTCACTTGGGAAGACTGTACGCGTAAGAATCTGTCTTATACGTAGGAAAAAGTGTATTTTTCTTCTTCGGTAAACATATCTTTTCTATAAAAAAATGAATTCTTCGTATAATATTATCACTGATGTCAATTTGATTAAAATACGCTGATGTGGTGATACGTTATGGAATAATAAAAGAAAAAAAATGAATACTTGAAAAAATCAATGTAATCCGAGTATCGAAGAAAAATATTGAATATTTTCATAATCCGCGAATCAAAATTTTATAAAATCTATTTTCTTTAAATTACCAGTGCATGTTTAGCATTCTGATAATTAGATAATTTAATTTGTTATTCTCGAATTGAAATTTAACGTTGATATAAAAATGAAATAAGAAAAAATGTCCATGATTGCAGTAATGGTTGGTTTCTAATGTATTCGTTTGACTATACGAGGGTTCTGGGTATGACGTTAGACTGCATCAAATTGTAAAGTTTTGATTCTGGAATTCTGAGGAATTTGGACTACCCCTTTATCCCCATTACTCCCAGGTCCACCCGGGTCCGGAGTGGTAGTACCTGTTAGGGTATCATCTATGGGTTAAATAGATTTTAAAAATGAGTATTAAAAATCAGCTTAAAGAATTGAGTTTGAAAAAAAAATGAATACCTCGGTTCTGAGCAAAACCCAAACTATCTTTTTGGTACAAACAATGTTCAATATATGTGAAATAATGATAGAAAAACATTTTTGGCATAGAAACAGGGCCACATTAGGATATTGATCTTGCTATAAAAAAATCAGAAATCATCAATAACTTAAAATTGGTTGAGTTTAAAATTATTTTGATAACATTTTGGAATCCTTGGTTAAACATGATTTTATAAACCAATTTTTAGGAGTAGGGAAGCTC
>CM042147.1:110093187-110098187 GCA_023376005.1 Doryteuthis pealeii | reverse complement strand
AAGCAATATTTCTTTTTTATTTATTTTTACGTCTTTATTATTTGTTTTCGGATAACCGATAAATATTTGGCGCTGATTCGTTAAGATTGATGGCCTCGTGGCTCCACCCAGTCTTTCATCAAGTTAATTAACTGAAAACAAAGTTTTCAAATAGTGAAAATACTGATAATGCTCTTATTTAAATGAAGAAGGAAAAAAAAGACAAAAAAAAAAAAAAAAGAAACAATTATTTTTTCCTTATATTTGGATACAATCTGAAATCACCTCTCATTTACTTCTATCAAGAAAACAATCAAATTCTTCTTTCTATAATTTTGAGTTTTAGTAAAAATCAAAATTAGAAAAAAAATTTAAAAAAAAAACAGTAAAAAAGAAAAAAAAAAAGGAAAAAAATAAGAGAAAAAAATCAGAAAAAAGAAAAAATCAGAAAAAAGAAAAAATCAGAAAAAAAAGAAAAAGAAAAAGGAAAAAAATACAGACAAAGAATAAATAAATAAAACCTCAGAAAAAAAAAAACAGAAAAAAAGAAAAAAAATGAAAAGAATATTCGGATTGATTTAATGATAATTATTTTTTTTAATTGGCGGGAAGTATTTTTGTCTATGTTTTTTCTTCAGTTTTCCTTCTTCCTGGCTTCTTCCTTTAATCTTTCAATCTTTCGCAATCTTTTTTCGATTATTTCCATAGTAAACTTCCTCTTTCTCCATGCGCGTTTTCTTTCTTTCTTTCTTTCTTTCTTTCTTTCTTTCTTTGTCGCTGTTCTCTCTCTTTCTTAATTTCGTTTTCTTTCTTTCATTTTGGTTTTCTTTTCGCATACATTATTTCATATAGTTCTCTTTTTCTTTTTACATCTACATTTCTTTCTTTCTTTCTTTCTTTCTTTCTTTCTTTCTTTCTTGTACTTGAAAGTTGATATCTATATATCTATTAATCTATCTATATTTCTTTCTTTTTTTTTTCATGTAATCTCTTTTTTCTTTCACTATTTTTCTCTGTTCTCTCTGTTTATCACATTTTCTTTCTTTCTTTTTTCACTATTCTCTCTATTTTCTTTCACCATTTTCTCTTTTTCTCTCTGCTTCTGTTTTTTTTATAAATTTCTGCTTCGCTATTCTTTTCACTTTCTTTCTCTATTTTCTTTGCTTTCTCTATTTTCTTTCTTTCTTTCTTTCTTTCTTTCTTTCTTTCTTTCTTTCTTTCCCTCTTATCCTTTCTTTTGTCCTTTAAATTTTGTTACTTTTTAATTTGCTTCTGCTTAATCTCTCTCTCTCTCTCTCTCTCTCTCTCTCTCTCTATATATATATATATATATATATATATATATATATATATATGTGTGTGTGTGTGTGTGTGTGTGTGTGTGTGAATTTCATGAAGAATTTTCGATTGACAGCATCGGTACAAAAATCAAAAGTTGTTTAAAGAATGAAAGAAGAGCAGGCTGTCAGTCTCCCCACCCCAATCCAGGCAGCAAAAATTGAAATCCGCTCAGATGACATTTTTAGCAGACAAGAAATAAAGGAAAACGAATTGAAATAATAATAATAATAATAATAATAATAATAATAATAATAATAAATTGATTTTTTTGTCTCAGCACAAAATAGAAAAATTAAAAAAGAAAGTATAAGAAAAACAATCCGTAATAAAAAAAAAACTGCACAAATATGTTGCCCTCCCGAGAGAAGTGAAAAATTGTAGAAGGTGACAGTCGTGTCTATCAATGTTGGAGCGATGGAAACAGTCCCCCAAAAAACGAGACAATCTAGAAAATCCCAGAAACAATTGAGACCATCCATATGACAGCATTTCTGGAAACAGGTAGAATGCACATGAGTACATTGGAGACGTGCCGTCAGTTAACCATCAGTGTAAGCTACCAGTTACTACTGGTGTGAAATAATAATAATAATAATAATAATAATAATAATAGACCACACAACAAAATGGTATATGCATAAACCAGAATCTGTTCTTGAGAACGAAACGCACAAAATTCTCTGGGACTTTGAAATAAAAACGGATCACCTTATCCCAGCAAGAAGACCAGACCTAGTGTTGATAAACAAAAAAGAAAGAACTTGTCAACTAGTGGATTTTGCAGTGCCAGCAGATCACAGGGTGAAGCTAAAGGAAAATGAAAAAATAGACAAATATCTGGACCTTGCCAGAGAACTAAAAAAAGTTATGGAATATGAAAGTGAAGGTGATACCAATTGTAGTTGGTGCACTTGGAACAGTCCCAAAAGGATTGGAAAAGGGTCTGGAATGTTTGGAAATCAGAGGAAGGATTGAAACCATTCAGAACACTGCACTGCTGCAATCTGCCAGAATACTCAGAAGAGTCCTGGAGACCTGAGGAGACTTGCTGTCACTCAGAATCAAGTGAAATACCATCAGCTAACACTGGTGTGAAAACTCAAAAGGAGTGAATAATAATAATAATAATAATAATGATAATAATAATAATAATAATAATAATATAATAATAATAATCACTTGATGAAAATTAAAGTTACAAATACTTAGGAATTTTCGAAGCAGACAATATAAATCAAGCAGAAATGAAAGGAAAAGTGAAAAAAAGAATATCTCAGGAGAACTAGAAAACTTCTAGAAACCAAACTTAACAGCAGAAATCTTAGAATGGACAAAAGAAGAACTCAGACAGATTGACCAAAGGACAAGAAAATTAATGACCATGCGCAAGGCTCTCCACCCTAGAGACGATAGAGATATATTATATGTGTCAAGAAAGTAAGGGGAAGAGGTCTTGCCAACATAGAGGAATGCGTAGAAACCACAATCCAACAACTCGAAGACTACACAAGAAAGAGCAAAGACAGATTACTTATGGCGGCCAACAATAGTAGATGTGACAGATGGACAAACAGAAAAACAACAAAGACCAAAAATCAAAAATGGGAAGAAAAACAATTATATGGACACTTCAAACGGCAAATCGAAGAGGTTGCACATGAAAAGACTTGGACATGGTTAAGAAAAATAAACCTCAAAAGAGAAACTGAATCACTAATAATTGCTGCACAAAATAATGCCATAAGGACAAACTATATCAAAGCGAAAATTGATAAGAATCAACAAAATAGTAAATGTAGACAATGCAGTATTAGAGATGAGACTATAAACCATGTACTAAGCGAATGTAGCACAAACTAGCACAACATGAATACAAAACTAGGCATGACTGGGTTGGGAAAGTGATCCACTGGAAATTATGCAAAAAAATTAATTTTGACCATAAATCAAAATGGTATATGCATAAACCAGAATATGTTCTTGAAAATAAAACGCATAACATTTTCTGGGACTTTGAGATAAAAACAGATCACCTTATCCCACAAGAAGACCAGACCTAGTGTTGATTGACAAAAAGGAAAGAACTTCTCAACTGGTGGATTTTGGAGTTCCGGCAGATCACAGAGTGAAGTTAAAAGAAAATGAAAAGATGGATAAATACCTTGCCAGAGAACTGAAAAAGTTATGGAATATGAAAGTCAAAGTGATACCAACTTGGAACGGTCTCAAAAAGCTTGGAAAAAAAGACTGGAAAATCTGGAAATCAGAGGAAGAATTGTGACCACACAGAATACTGCATTGCTGCAATCTGCCAGAATACTCAGAAGAATCCTGGAGACCTGAGGAGACTTGCTGTCACTCAGACTCCAGTGAAATACCATCAGCTAATGCTGGTGTGAAGAACTCTATAGAATATAATTTGGATGAACTGGAAAATCAGAGGAAGAAACGAGACCATCCAAACTACAGCACTGCTAAGATCGGCTAGAATAGTCAGAAGTGTCCTGGACACCTGATGAGACTTGCTGTCACTCAGCCTCCAGTGAACCACCGGCTACGACAGGTGTGATAAATAATAATAATAATAAAATGATATTGATAATAATAATGATAATAATAAATGATAATAATGATGATGATGATGATGATCTATATATTAATACGCTAATACCTACCCACGTGTGTCACTCCCTGTCATCACCTCAAATAGATAATGAACCACGTTGTTGTAATTGTGAGGAAAGAAAAGGAGAAAAAACCTGCTACACGTCAGAGCACAAAAACGCAAATATAGAAAGAAAGAAAAAAAAATGAAAGGAGAGAAATAAGAAGCGATAGCACTTATTGTCTGTTTCAATGAAATAGAAAAAAGCAGAAAAGAAAGTAAGAAAAAATAAGGGGAAAAAAAGAGAAAAATATAAAAGAATTTCGTTTGAGATTATTATACGTTTTACATATTGAATTATTTTGCAAAATAGTCAAATTATCATACCGTGGTATATAAACGTTTCCCTCAAGTAATAATAATACACAAAAAGAGCAAAGAAAGACTAATCACAGCAACCAATAACAGCAGTTACAACATATGCACAAGCAGAAAAATAATCACATAAATATTTCAAGCAAAAAATTGGAGTGATTGCACATGAAAAAACATAGACATGGTTAAGAAAAGGAAACCTCAAGAGAGAAACTGAGTCACTCATAATTGCTGTGCAAAACAATGCCATAAGAACAAATTATATTAAAGTAAAAATAGATAGGACACAACACAACAGCAAATGTTGGATGTGTGGAGACAAATCTATCTATATATCTATCTATCTATCTATGGTTGATTCCGGAGGGCTCCCTTTAAAGTGTTCAACGTAAGAGTGAAAAACGTGAGAGGGAAACCATACCACCTAGAGATGAAAAGATTTTCTTCAAAACAAAAATCTCAAATTTCCCGAACCCAACCACTAACAGCCCAACGAGAAACTCCGACGAAGTTACGAAGTTACGTTCTGTAGGTCGTTGAAAAATCAGTTTGGGCACAAAACTATTGACAGAGTAACTATCCGAAGATACATGTGGTAGTCACAGAACTAGATTACGTCACATCATCAAGTACCGTGATTAGCATAGGACCACATATTCATATCTATCTATCTATCTATCTATCTATCTATCTAAGTATA
>CM042147.1:110078187-110088187 GCA_023376005.1 Doryteuthis pealeii | reverse complement strand
TTTCTTCTATATCTATCTATCTTTATATATATATATATATATATATATATATATATATATATATATATATATATATATGTAAGGTATGAAATATATATATATAATATATATATATATATATATATATATATAAATATATATATATGTAAGGGTATGAAAACACATAATACTGCTATTTCTTTAAATACACACACACACACACACACACACACACACACACACACACACACACACACACACACACACACACACACACATCTTGTCACCAAATAAATAGATATGTAAGACCTTTATATATTTATTTTATTATATTATATAACAACTCTATTTTATATTGAGCACTCTACCAATAATACTGCCTTTGGTACACCGTTCCAGCAAAAGCTGAAACAGTGACCATCCCACACTATAGGTATATATATATATATATATATAATATATATAATATATATATTATATATATATATTATCAATAGATTATCAAACCCGAACAAATTTTTGATAAAATGTTAATTTTCATCTAAACCAAACATAGCAATTTTATATTTTTTCTAGTGGAACATTGTACAAATCAAAACGGATATTATTAGGTATTCTTAATTACCAAACTTTACAACATCACAACCCAATAAACAAAAATATTGGTTAAGAAGGTAGTTGGAGAGGCACCCTCCAATCAATCGGCTGGTTACGTCAAGCACCTATATGATTGTCCCAATCCTATTGCCCTTATGGCAACCCTCGACCTGTTTATCATATATGTGCAAGAAGGCGGTGGTTGAGGGTCTTTGTGTACTAGGTTAGACGTTAAACTGCATCTAATGGTGATATTTAAATTTTGGAACTCTGGGGAGTGTGGAGTACTCCTTCATTACCATTACTCTCGGGTCCACTCTGACCTTGATTGGTAGCACCTCTTAGAGTCCCATTTATGAGTTAAATAGAAAAGAATGAGTTTGAAAATTGTGTTAAAAACTGAGTTTTAAGAAACATTTGAATATCCATCAATCATACAAAACATACCAGGCATTAAATAACCAACAAGGTTTTACATGCCGTAAAATCTAACAAACTAAACTAAACCAAAAATATATACCTCATATATATTCATTCAATTCTATTTGTAGTGATAAGATTTAAAAATACATTATAATTTTTTAAGTGTTGATGTTATTATTTAGTAGAGCCAATTCAAAATCGAAGATATTAAATACGACCCAGGGCTCTGAGTTTCACATAAAATGAACTACATGAACATTATATATGTATATATCATCATCATCATCAATTTACACGGATATCCATGACGATCTCTCGCCAACCTTCCCTATCATTCATCGAGTCTGGGAGCTTCTCTGCGCAGCAGCCAGTATCCCTACATAGTTGGTCAATGTAGGTCCTGGCTGGGCGGCCCACATTAGCGTGCCCTTGTGCTGGCCTCCACAGTAGCACGTCTCTTACGATCTCGTCCTTGCTTCTCCAGCAGTATCCTGCATGTCTAGCCCGTCTTACTCGTATGGTTTGTGAGATGGGGGGCAGGTGGCCATACAGTTGCTTTTTTGTGGGGTGCTGCTTCCACGACTTATTCAGGACCGCTCGCAACATTCTTGTGCAGCTCCCATCTAGCTTATTCTCAAGGCGCTTCGTTAGGGTCCAGGTGTTACAGCCATACAGCAGTACCGACACAACTACAGCCTGGAAGAATCGTCTCTTTAGCTTGTGGGATATATATATATATATATATATATATATATATATATGTGTGTGTGTGTGGTGTGTGTGTGTGTCTGTGGCTAAATATGGAAATAAGAAAAAATCGAAATATTTCGAATGATACATTTTATTTGGAGGTGATGTAGTCGACATTAAAACGTTTCGGTTTATTATAGCAGCGATTTTCTAAAAGTACGACATTAGCAGCCATCTTTCTTAAAAACGTAATGTAGATTTCAAATATTCTTTCGAATACCAATCACGCCACCCTTTATCAAAAAATCTCTGCAAACAGAAAAAAAAAACAATATTTTCTCTAATACCTTTTCATCTTTCATTTTTATTTTGAAAAGAATTCCAACATTGTTTAGATAACACTCTACTTGTCCTAACATCCCGATGAAGATTTTTTTCATATTGAAACGAAACGTAATACTGTCTACTTCACTATCTACCAAGAAGATTTTCTTTTGGAATACATTTTTTTCATTTACACACAGACACACACGCATATATATATATATATATATATATATATTATATATATATATATATATATATAAGGTTTTTTTTAATAGTTTGTTTGAAGTATTGTATGTATGTGTAAAATAGAAATTTGAAGGCAATTGACAATGCAATGGAATAGGTGTTGAAGTGATGTTTATTTACCTTTTTTTCCTAAATATTTTCGGGATAAATCCCATCATCAGAGGTCCTAGAAGTACTTGTGTTTTTTAGTACTTATCCCACGGCGCTGGCGTAATCGTTTGTTGTTTATTAAGTTGAAGGAACGTCGGATATTTGAAAATGTTCGGGTTTTTCCCTGATGACATGTCGGCCCGTTTGTGCGTGTGTTCGTGCAGTTTCTTCGAAATTCTTTTAATTTTTTTTTACAATAAATTAAGCCTCGCTCAGGCGTAGTGAAATAATGTTTTTTTTATAGTTTGTTTGAAGCATTGTATTTTCAACACCTATTCCATTGCATTGTCAACTGCCTTCAAATTTCTATTTTACACATACATACAATGCTTCAAACAAACTATTAAAAAAACCTTATATATACTAGCAAATATATGCACCCTCCGGGTGCAAGTATTTAAGTTTTGATATAATAAAATATCATATTAAATTAGAAAGGCTAATGAAACTGACTAAGACTGCAGATAAAAAGATCTGCAACAGAGGGGGTATAATCGAAAAATAGAACAACTTTGAAACTAACTATTCCATCATTTTCCATTACTCCCCTCTTTCAATGGTAAATTTTCCTAATTTAACTATTTAGTTAAAATAGGAAGTAAAGGATAATATTACAGTTATTTCTTCTTGTAAATGAATTTCTTTTAAGATTTATCCACGAGATTTTTGTTTATATTTCTTAAGATAAAACCAATCAATTAGAAATCAATAATACCAAGCACATATTTATTAAAATAAAATTTTAAATATCAATATGCAAATTAGCCTTCTCGTTCAAACTGTAAACCGCTATTTTGTTGTATATATAAATACAATTGCATGTTATTAGTACGTAGATATGGTCAACAGTATTAATAATGTAAAACAATTTTTATTAGTAACTGAAGGTTTAAAAGAATGAAATCATGGAGAATTTGACGTAAATAATTAAGGGAATTGTGACTTGAGTAGTAATATAGTTTCGGTTACAGACAGAAAAACACACAATCTCCATTATAATAATATATATATATATATATATATATATATATATATATATATATGTGTGTGTGTATGTGATATTTTATTACATTAAAAGTTAAATACTTGCACTACGAGGTTGCATATATTTGCTAGTATATGTAAGGAGTGTGGACTGAAAAGTTAATAGTCTGAAAAGTTCATATGATATAAAATCTGCGATTAGAGACTTTTTAACCAATGATATCCAAGCACTTCAACACCGAGAGAAGAATTGTTTGTATCTCTCTGCACTTGGATACAGTTGCGTATTCTAAGCCTCACCGACAGGGCGATGTATTAGTTATAGGTCGAGGCCTACTAGTTATTTACGAAACTTGGTTTAAAAAAACCTGTGAGGATCGGAGCCACTACTCGAGCTCATAGTTTGACATTCCAAGTTTGGCATCCATAAGGTGCACATAACATTTTATCAAATTACTCACGTTTGCAAGTACACACACAGCAGGGCGTGGCTGTTACCTACTCCCTCCTTTACCTTTTCGTTTCTCCTTCATCTTTTTCACACCGGAGGAAAGAAAAAAGTGACGAAAAAAAAAAAAAGAAAGAAAGAAAGAAAAAGAAATCACACTTTGGGATCATTTACAAAAGAGTTCATTTTTTTCTCGTTTTCCTTTAATTCTCGAGTGAAACAATAGCGTGACAGGAAGCCATTGATTGCAAAAAACATTTTTAACGACATTTTAACTGTCAAACACTGTGCTATATTGTTTTGATTCAAACAATTATTATTATTATTATTATTATTATTATTATTATTATTATTATTATTATTATTATTATTATTCACTCCTTTTGAGTTTTCACATCAGTGTTAGCTCATGGTCTTTCACTGGAGTCTGGGTGACAGCAAGTCTCCCGGGTCTCCAGGACCTTCTGAGTATTCTGACAGATTGCAACAGTGCAGTATTCTGGATGGTCTCAATCTTTCCTCTGATGTCCAGATTTTCCAATCCCTTTTCCAATCCCTTTGGGACCGTTCCAAGTGCACCAACTACAATTGTTACTACATTGACTTTCATATTCCATAACCTTTTCAGTTCTCTAGCAAAGTCCAGGTATTTGTCCATTTTTTCATTTTCCTTCAGCTTCACCCTGTGATCTGCTGGAACTGCAAAATCCACCAGTTAACAAGTTCTTTCTTTTTTGTTAATCAGCACTAGGTCTGGTCTTTTTGCTGGGATAAAGTGATCCGTTTTTATTTCAAATTCCCAGAGAATTTTATGCGTTTTGTTCTCAAGAACAGATTCTGGTTTATGCATATACCATTTTGTTGTATGGTCAAAATGTAATTTTTTGCATAATTCCCAGTGGATCACCTTCCCAACCAAGTCATGCCTAGTTTTGTACTCCCGTTGTGCTAATTTGCTACATTCGCATAGTACATAGTTTACAGTCATATCTCTAATTATTATTATTATTATGTGTGTTTTTCACATCAGCGTTAGCTGATGGTCTTTCACTAGAGTTTGAGTGACAACAAGTCTCCTCAGGTCTCCATGACTCTTCTGAGTATTCTGGCAGATTGTAGGAATGCAGTAGTCTGGATGGTTTCAATTCTTCCTCTGATTTCCAGATCCTCCAATCTTTTTTCCAATCTTTTTGGGACCGTTCCAAGTGTACAAACTACAATTTATATCACATTCATCCTCATATTCCACAGCTTTTTCAATTCTCTGGTAAGGTCCAAGTATTTATCCATCTTTTCGTTTTCCTTCATCTTCACCCTGTGATCTGCTGGAACCGCAAAGTCCACCAGTTGACAAGTTCTCTTTTTTTATTAATCAACACTAGATCTGGTCTCCTGGCTGGGATAGGGTGGTCCGTCTTTATCTCAAAGTCCCATTATTATTATTATTATTATTATTATTATTATTATTATTATTATATTATTTCACTCCATTCGAGTTTTCACACCTGCCGTAGCCGGTGGTTCACTGGAGGCTGAGTAACAGCAAGTCTCCTCATGTCTCCAGGACTCTTTTGAATATTCTAATCGATGTTAATAATACTGTAGTCTGGATGTTCTCGATTCTTCCCCTGATTTTGTATTCTTCTTATTTCTTTACAAAGCCTTTGGGGACCGTTCCAATGGCACCAAAACAATTGCTATCACAGTCAACAGCTTTCCACATCTGTTTAAATTCTCTGACGAGGTCCAAATACTTGTCAATATTTTCACTTTCTTTCAGTTTCACACTGTGGTTCGATGGAAAGGTAAAATCCATTAGATGTCAGATTTTTTTTTCTTGTTAATTCATATGAGGTATGGTTATTATTGACAAAACATGTGATAGAATGTTTAGCATCTTGGTTGGTTGGTTAAGAATTTACTTCATGTCACCACTTGTTGCGTTATTTTGTGCCGATAACGTGTCTTTTTCATTCTTGATGGATATTCAAATTTTGTTAAACTCATAATAAAATGGTTTCAAGTATTTATTTCCTTTTAATAATAGTCAGTTGTGTTGCATAGCCTTCTTTACCGGCACTAAATATTTATATGTTATATACTTCTCTTCTGGCCGGCTTTCTTCTGATCGTCTATCATCTATCTTTGTCTGGTATATCTTCTACAGGTCTGGTCTTTCTTATATGGGGATTCCGGGTCTGGTTTCTGTTGGGGATCACTCCTTATCAGAAGCCTTGTGTCATTGTTAGTTTTTAGTAATAAACACAAGACTTCGATTTACGATGATGTTACTTTATTCGTAGATCCCCAGACCAGACAATCACGCAGTGAGACTCACATCTTGCTAGCTCTAAGTTCTAACTCTAACTGAGTTGCTTACCCCTTAAACCGGAAGGGGGCTTCTATTGGGGTTCCGTTTCGCACGGTCTATCCCGCAAGGCAAGGTCAGAGTGAGGTCAAGCATTGTCACTCACTCTCAAGGCCATCAGCTGCACTAATATGATTTTACACTATTGTCATAATCATTAGGTATCTAATGATTATGTAACAGTTGTTGGTACATGGTTTCAAGTAACTAATAATAATCCTTAGTAAACAATTATAGCTTCAAGTATCTATTCTTTATACACATAATTTACAATATTATGGTGTCAAGAATTCCTATCAAATGCGAATAATTATTAAGCAGATCTATTTGAACCATACATGGGATCCTATCAGATACTCCATTCAAAGTGGACATGAGAATAATAGCAATCAAGAGGTACTCAATACTCTCCAGATTTTCAAAAGTTGATACTCACCACCAGATGCAGTTTAGTGTCATACCCAGGACATCCCATTTGAAGGGGGTCTTACCCCTCTTTAGAGAATACAGTCAGATATGCAGTTCAATCTCATTCCCAGGGTAGGTATTTACCCAACCCATTCGCCAGGGGTAGGATATGAGACATAGTCGCAAGTATGGGGCATCCAGCGAGTAAATGTCATACTCTGTGCGTATTCTTTAGAACCCACCGCTAGGGTAGGATAGTGTTTGGAATGGCTCAAACGAACAATCAACAAATTTATTTGGTTTGGTTTATTTTGTAAATTGCTTTAATATTCTCAGTGAGGGCATTTTAACGTTATTGTGCTACTACAAATTTTCGCTCTGTAATTTTTGCTGCGTTAAGCTACCATAGAAAAAAAAAAAGAAGATAAAAAAATAGAGAGAAACAATACAGATTAAATCAGAGAATGTTTGAATAATTCTTGATGCTGAATTTTTAAAAATTTTCACAGGAAAGAAAAAGACAGAAATAGAAATGAATAAAATAGATGTTTAAAAAGTCGGCTAAGGAAATCAAGGCGAAAAAAGAAAGAAAATAAAAAAAAGGATTCTTAAAAAATGTAGAGTACGAATTTTTCAAAAAAAAAAAAAAAAAAAAAAAAAAAAAAAAAGAAATAAAAATACAAAACAAAAAACAATACCACTGCTGATAATACAAACACAAGGCTCGACTGAACGACGCCGAAAGGATTTTGTTTTGTGTTCGGAAATTCTCAGAGGGCTGATAACCTTATGGAAAAAGTATTTCTTAAAAAACCCAACTTTCTTTTTTTATTATTTTTATTTATTTATTCATTTATTTATTTATTCAAAGTTGCAAGATTAGGCTACAAGTAGTGAACTAAAAAGCTCGGCGCTACTAAATTTACAAGTTCACTACTTGTGACATTTTGGGCTATTTGAAAATAAAAAAAGGCAAAAACAAGTTGATCTCATTTAGGCTACTAACGAAGAAAAAAAAACAACAACAAAAAACACTGCTTATTTACAGATGTGTTCCATTGTCAGGTGTGCTGTCTGATATGACGCCATTGGTTAGATTGGTTGGTTGGATCTTAAGGCATGTCAACCCTCGAGTTATTTTATGCTGAAGACGTTTTTATTTTATTCATTTTTGTTTGGTACTGGAATTTAAAAAAAAAACTCATTCTTTTTAAACAAATTTTTAAAAACTCATTTTTAAAATATTTTAAACTCATAGATGGGACCCTAGCGTGCTACCACTCTGGGGGAGAGTGGACCTGGGAGTAATGGCAATCACTAGATGCAGTTTAGCGTCATACCAAGAACAGTAAGCACCTTAGCCACCACCTTCTAGCACATATACGATAAAAAGGTAATTACATTTCACTTAGCGCTAATACCCTTGGGAAAGGTATGAATCTACTCTCCATCCAGCTATGGGTAAATAGTAGGGCAGACTGGGCTCTTTAACCATGGCTAGGTAACCAGTCTAGGAGAAGGAAAACTCTGAATTCAAACCCGTTAAACTCCGCTTAAGAAATTGATCTTGTGTCGCATCCTGCTCGTGCGGAGGGGTTGGTAAATATATATACGATAAAAAGGTCTGGGGTTTGGCCAATAGAATCGGGACAAGCAAGGGCTTGACGTGACTAACCGGGGAAGGTCTCTCCGAACGCCGATAAAGACCCGGTAAGAACCAAAGTGGAGTGCCAGCCACCAGAATTTCGTTCTTATGTCGCAACCAAGGGCCAATAGGTGTCCCATGCAGGTGTCATACCCCTCTTTTGAGGTGCAGTCGGCGTATTCTAGAGTGACAGGCGACAGGGTGTTGTGATGCTTTGATGTTGTCATTTGATTCTAATATTTTCCAGACAGGTTGGAAGAAAAATGACAAATTTATATTTATGTTCTTATAACCTTACAGTTTATTGAATTATATTCCACGACATCTTGACAGAAGTCTGTACATCAAGCCATAATTACTTTACTGTGTTGAAGGACAATGAACATTTCATAAATCTAAAAACCAAAGGCATAACACGAAAATATAGGTCGGTCCGAAAGTCTTGTCAGTCAAAACAGGTAAAATAATTACATAATACAACCTGAAATTCTTTGAAAATAATTTAATTTTCAAAGATTTTTTAGAGCTAAAATAATTACATTACTTATATATCATATTATATTTATATATTATATTCACTAGCAAATATATGCACCCTCCGGGTGCAAGTATGTAAGTTTTAATGTAATGAAATATCGTATTAAATTAGAAAGTCTAATAAGAAGCAGATAAAATGATATGTAACAGAGTGGGGGTATAATAAAAAAATAGAAATTAAACTTACTCTTCCATCACTCCCGTCTTTCATTGCTGAATTTTACTTATTTAACTATTTAGTTAAATTAGGAAATAAAGAATAAAATGACAGTTATTTTTTCTTGTTAATGGATTTCATTTAAGATTCATCGAAGAGATTTTTGCTTATATTCATTAGAATAAAACCAAACAATTAGAAATCAATAATACTAAGCACATATTTAATAAAATCACATTTTTAATATCAATATGCAAATTAGCCTTCCCATTCACACTGTAAACCGCTATTTTTGTATATATAAATACAATTGCATGTTATTTGCATGTAGATATGGACAACACTAATAAAAAGGCGAAGCAATTTTATTAATAATTGAGGTTTAAATATAAATAAAATCATGGAGAATGTGATGTAAATAACGAAGGGAATTGTGACTTGAGTAGTAATATAGTTTCGGTTACAGACAGAAAAACACACAATCTCCATTATAATAAGATATTATATATACATATTATTTATTATTAGAGGCGGCACGTGATGTAATGGTTACCGTCGTAGGGATGGACTCGGCTACTTGGGTTTAACTCCTGGATCTGTTTGCATTTCATATAGCACTAGTATTCTTTGCGATAGGTATAATCCAACTATTCTAGTAGGACAGAATGGGCTCATTAGCCTTTGTTAGGCAACCAGTCTAGGAGAAGAAAAACTCTCAATTTAAACCTGATAAACCCCGCTTAAGAAGTTGACCTTGTGTTGCATCCTACTCGTGCGGATGTGTTTGTAAATATATATATATATATATATATATATATATATATATATATATATCCGAAATGGACCAATAAAATCACCGTTGAACTTGTTGAAATTTTTGAAGCTCATCGTTGTATTCTTTGAACTTCTGATCTTTCTTTCTTTTTTTAAAAATTTAATCTTAATTTTTAAATTTTTTAAATTAAATTTTTGGAATAAAATTTTTTAAATTAAATTTTTTTAATATCAAGCAATGGCAATACTCGAACACGAGTTTGCTGC